>OX235279.1:30434501-30791363 GCA_944472155.2 Trichobilharzia szidati
CTGCACAGGGTGTAACTTGCATTCTGCAGTCTACAGGTGCGTAACTTCACTACTTTGCACTTTTTCAGGTTGAAAGTCATTCCACTGGTTACCGCCCAGTCTTCCAGAAGCCTTAGATCTGCCTGCAGCCTATCTGAGTCCTCCGGACACTTTACCGCCCTCCATATCTTTACGTCATCAGCGTATAGAAGAGTCGGGCAGTTTAGACGGCATGGTAAATCATTGATAAAAATCAAGAACATCAGTGGTCCCAGGATAGAACCCTGCGACACTCCTGATGACGAGCTGTGCCAAGATGATCGGACTCGGTTGACCTTGGTGCAAAATTGCCTTTCAGTTAGGTAGTCCTTCAACCATGACAGAAGTGGTTTACCTAGACCTACCTGGCTTATTTTGTGTAGGAGAAGGTCATGGTGAACAGTGTCAAATGCCTTCTCAAAGTCTAGAAAGATCACATGGACAGGAACATTCATATCCCAGCATGATGTCCAATCGTCCCAAGCTGATAATAAGTTAGTGACGCAGGATCTTCCTTTCCTGAAACCATGTTGGGCTTCATGGAGTATTTTAGACCTATCCAGATATTCCCTGATGTGATCATCAATAATACTTTCCAGTACTTTCGATACCACTGGGAGTAGAGCTACTGGTCTATAACTGGTGGGATTTTGCCTATCCCCACCCTTGAAGATCGGAGAAAGGATGCTTCTTTTCCATTCCTTTGGCAGTTTCCCCGATTCCATGGAGTGTTGGAACAAGTCGCATAAAGGCCTACAGAGAGCTTCGGCGCACTGTTTCAGGACAGATGGCCTGATGTCATCACAACCTGGGGACTTCCCAGGTATAAGTCGCTGCAGCTTTCTCAATACTATTGCAGGGTTTATTTGAGGGGTGGCTATTTGGTCTTCCTCCTGTGAAATAGTCATGCCACCATTTTGGTTCGTAACGGTAATACCCACATTGCTGTTTAGCTGTTTGGCGAAGGCTAAACTGAATGTTTCAGCCATCTCCAGACTAGTGAGATATTGACCGTTTTGGCCTACTAAGGCGCAAGCCCCTTGGTTGGTTGGTTTCCTTTCCGACATGAATTGGTACAAATTCTTCGGGTTTGCCAGGAGTTTTTTAGCAAGGTTAGCCTGGAATGACCTTCTGTCCCTCCTGACTCTTGCATTGCACCGGTTCCTGAGTTCCAGGTATGCATCATGGTCGATCTGGCTTCCAGATACGCGCCACGTAAACCAAGCCTTCCTCTTTGCTTGCAGAATACGCTGCGTGCCTCTCTTTAACCATGATGATTTTCTTTTTGGCTGTGCTGTGACTAAAGGGACGGTATCCGAGATCGCTGTATGAATAATCTTTTTTACCGCTTCCCAGTGTTCATCCACAGACAGCTCATCCCATGCTAAGGGCCAGTCTGCATCGAACAAGAGCCTCCGCATTTCAGCGTAGTCAGCCTTGCTGTAACACAGACATGGTTGCGTAGCGTCCCACTGCAAGTGCTCACGGAGAACGAGGTCGAAACCTATGACTGCATGGTCACTACTTCCTAGAGGAGTCATGACCTGGACCTTTTCGACGAGTAGTTGGTCACTAGTTAGAATGTAGTCTAGTTTTGATGACTTTCCACTAGGGCCCCACCTAGTGTCGTCTCCAACATTCTCAGTCAGTCCCGTGTCCCGAATAGCTTGCAGTAGATTTCGGCCGAATTTTCCCTTAGCATACCCCGAGCCAAGGTTCAGTGATGGGGCATTGAAATCTCCAGCAATGGTGATTTGGTCATAGCCCAAGTCTCGTATCCCTGTGATAGTGCTGAGCAGTAGCTCATTGTGCTCTGCCCCACAGGTGGGAGATCGGTAGATGCCACCAAGTAAATGCTTGGTGTGGCCTACGGTGAAATGACACCATATGGAGTCTGGGAGTTCAATAAGTGGTGGGTCCGTTGCGCGAACACATTTAAGTTGCCTATCAAAGTATATGGCAACTCCCCCTCCTTCCTTGTTGTCCCTGTCTCTCCTGACCAAAACCATATCACCTATACTGATTTCATTATCGGCGATAGTGGGGGTTAGCCATGTTTCGGTGAGAATGATTATTTTCAGTTGTAGGTGTGCTTGGAGATTTCGGAGTTCACCCATTTTTACTCTCAGCCCCCTCACATTGCTATACAGGCAGCTGACAGTGAGTCTTACAACCTCAGCGTGTTGTGGGGTAGTTGACGTGAAGCTATCTGCTGGTAGGGAACTTAGTGTTGGGACTAATTGGCCAGTTCCGATGGAACCGGCCCATTGTGGTTTTTTCCCTTGGATTTAGGCAGGACACTTGGGTGGCACAGACTGTTATTCTCAGAACTGCATCGCTCGAGTGTCACTGAAGCTTGGGGACGTATTAAAGCCTCAGTTTGCTGCCTCCTTATGGTTCGAGGTCTGCTTTCGCAACATCGGATGTTTCCTCCCAATTTCCCCTTGATCTCATACCACCGTTGAAGTGTTATGGCCAACTGCTCTGGGGAGTTGAATGTGACACTAAGCAGCCTTGGGGAGCTAATCAGTGTGAGATGAGCGGGGCGAGGTAGTCGGTAAACGGAGATGGCTCCAGAAGCGCCAAGGGCCATCTGAGACGACAGTCATCTCCACTGCTGTACGTCATGCATGTGTTTTTCACAGGCAGTGCCCGTTTCCAGCTCCGGGACACCGTGCACTACCATAGAGGTGGAAGGCAAAAGTTCCGGTGACTCCCTTGCCATTTGTCTGACAGCCCATGGTCTGTCTTGTCTCACCCTTATGTTAGAGCTTCTGTCGATGGCTAGTACCTGAGCCATCAATAGTACCTTTTCGGCCTCTTCGGCAGAGTCCAGTGTAACCCGTAATGGGGGTGGCTTACCTTGAGGTGTGTGGACACCCCTGTACAGCCTGCACAATTTCACTGAACTAATATTCAGACCTAGTTTATTGCACAGGTTGGACCACTGTTCCTGATCAAACAGGGCCCGCTGTTCAAGCAAGCTGTCCTTGCTCACAGGTACGTTAAAGAGGATGAGCGAATTAGACCGATTAACCTCAGACTTAGGTTTGGCCTTTGGCTTCTCATATTCCTTTGCAGCATCAGCAACTTTAGGCTTCATCGGGTTCTGACCAGCCTTTATTGTGTTGCCAAGCTTGCTTGTGGATGCAAGTGGTGCTTCTCTAACTCTATCTTTCCTTGATTTTTTAGGTCCAGCCTTATGAATCTTCACCTTGTGAAAATTGGCATTTTCGGTCAGTAGGACAGGAGTGTCCTTCTTACTGTCTGTGCCAAGTTTTGGCAATGTGACGTTAGCAGGTGGGGAGCTACATAAGACCGTGTTGGGACACAAGGGCGGCGTGTTGTTTCTGCTAACCGCAGACACGCTCTGTGTGACTACACCAGGGCGACAGAGTGGACAGATGTACCAAAACCACGGGCATGGGTTATTTCTCATAAACTCGTAGTATGATTTCGGTACCTCTTTGTCGCAACGGCAGTGCACCCACCGTTTGCAAAAATTGCATTCGAAAGCTGAGTCAGCTTTAGAAACAATGATATTGCACGCCTGGCACTCGTCTCCCTTACTTGGTGACTCCTTCGAGGTCTTATGACGTCTTGAGCGTTTCCTTTTAGGTTTGTTGTACTTCACACATTGGCTTTCAGTTGGTGCAGGTGTAGTAGTATCCTGTCCTACTAGTATTGCCTGAGCCGTTTCAGTACTAGACTGTGGCACTGCAGGCATAGTATCCGGACAGACGAGTCCTACACGGGTCTTTAGGATGGGTATGCAATTTGGGGTTGGTGTCCCTGCGTTTTTGCCTTCTCTGGCTGAAGCCCTTGTGACTACAGAGTAAGGTGTTTTGGTGCCATTTCTAAGGTTACTTTCTACAGCCATATTAACTATCGCTAAAACTTATGCTGTATAAGAATAAGAGTGCAACAGTATCTACCCACAAGAAAAAGAATAAGACTGAAAAAGTACAAGACAAGGAAAAGAAAAGGTTTTCGACTTTACCTAGTACTTTCTGGATGATCGGCTTCACAGCAATCACGTGGTAGACCAACAAGTCTTGTTTATCTGAACGAGTGGGGAAGATGCTGCTACAAAAATAGCACCTGAATCTTTGACAGTAGTTCGAGACAGCTGGACTTACCACACAGAGATTCGATATGTAAGTAATGGTTGAATTTAATTCACCGGCTAGGAAGATCAGGTTTCCCAAGCGGATAATTCACAAAATAGGTATTTTCCGGTTAGAGAGGAAAAGTCACGTCGTATTCAAGGAGCGCCAAATTACCCGGTGCCTCGGTTGTATATGGTAGCATTATGGTTTAAGCAACATGAATGCAACTGAAGCTTACCTCATACTCTCACTGGACATCATCGTTGGGTGAAGATAGTGGAAATCTAATGAAAACGAGAAAACAGTCACCCCACTTGTTATGAATGCAAGGACGAGACAAAGTACGGCGACACAAAATATATCCAATATCCTGATTACGAGCTAGTATAAACCAGTGATTTCTTTGAGCTCGCTTCTTGATTGTAAGGTAGAGGTTCCAGATCTTCGGTGAACTTATGCGTAGTAAGTCCCGCCACTCGACTGCTTTAGCTCTGGTAGACTCCAAGAGGAGCGGTGCGAGGATTGGTCAAGATTGTGGTTTGTAGTGTGCAGTATGTTAGGACTCAGCTGCTGCCGCGAGTGGAGTTTGACCTAACTCCCGTCGGTCATTCGGTGTAGTCATAAAAGCAGAATAGTAATAATAATAATAGGTTGTAGTGTAGATAATATGGGTTGAGATAAGTGAAAAAATAAAGGTGACCTAAGGAAAAGATAGAGTAGTCGGTACAGTAGGCGAAGACAGGACGGGTCGTGAGGATTTAGTTTGTATGCTTATCCATTGACAGTGTGGTTTTAAATTTTAAGCGGATAAGTAATTGAGACACAAACCTTGCATTTCTGCATGAACAAATAATTAGATGGTCACATAGTGAAAATACATACTTTAGGCGGAAGGATGTATGGATAGTGAAAGGCGTAGTAAAAAATTACACAGGGTGGTAATACAGGGTGTGTTCAAGAAATGCTTTCCAAGTCGTCACCGTGCATTTTACTGTTAGTCCCAACTAATTACTCCACATTATTTCACAGAGATGACTGTATTTCAAAACAGTTAACCTTTCAAATTCCAGCAGAATCATTCCATGGAATTGATGCGTGTCCCGTGCAACGAATCAACAGAAAGAGAAGAGCGTTTTGCATTTGATAATAAGGCTGGATGGTAACAGTCTCTAACCACTCCATTCATCCATGTAGAACGTTGTCGCACTGATCATAAGACGTTGCATGATTGGTATTTGTAAGCTTGCACCATGATCACAGACTCTTTACACAAGTTCTTTCTGCAGTATTATATCACGTTATACCATTATCCATGTCTGATTTGTTCCGTGTCATTTGGCTGGTTGTTAGTTTGGGTAGCTGTACTTTAGTCTATCCAATATACAACGAGTTCTGCTTCGAAGCTTTCTGCTCGTCCGATTTGTCTACTTTAAACGTTCAGAGATAGGATTAATTGTCGTATGAGGTGTTAGGGTTAGGGGGTATTCCAATCATTTCAATACACAATTTGCTGATGAACTCAAGGGTTTTCAGAGTGCTTTCTTCAGATTGTTCACTCAAGGCCACTTAGTGTCTGTCGCAATCAATCTTCAGCCATCGTCTTACAAAACCTCAACTTGGTGGGATTGCCGAGTTATAAGTTTGATACTTTAATATCCGCCTAAGCGAAGAATCACAAGTGAGACTATTTGTGTCTAGATTTCCAGTTGACAGTGAAGAAATTTGTCGTCAGTTTTTCAAGAATGGAATGAGATCGTCATTATTCCTCGGATTGAATGCTGCATTATAAAACTATGCTTTGGTAAACGAATATGTTCTCTAAAAACAACCTGTCAGTCTAAAGTCTTCAGAAGTGACATTATACCTGCGAATAAACTGGCAGTTTCTACATGAATCATAGGTTTAGCAAAATGTTCTAGCCCAGACATCAGTGCGCTTTATAATAATAATAATAATAATGATTTACTTCATTCCCAAAACAGTACTTGTGATACAGAATGGAATTTTCAGCATTAATCACAATATTGCATCTAATTTCCTCAAATTATAAATAAATTATTCACATAGAAAATTTTTCTACATTTACAATAGGGTTAATATGAAAAAAAATAAAAAAATAAAAAACATGCAGCATATAAAATGGAAATAATAATAATGATAGCAGCTAAGGTGGTGATGATGATAATAATAATAATACAAGTGAAAATTGCCGTCGGCTTGTTTCACACAGTACTGTCGATACATACATTCGTCGAAGTACAAGGGTTGGTCTTAACTGTCATATGAGAAGACTGGCTCTGGTAATGCTGGACCATGTGTGCAGATGGGGCGGGATGGGGCCTAGGCATTTATTGGCGAAATTCCAGCGCAGTGACGTTTCGTGAATGACATTGATCAGACTGTGTCTCTGTGCATAACTTCGTGTCAAATCTTCACGCTCTCTCTGACTGCTGACGCGTCTTCAGTCTGTGACATTTTGTTTGGGAGTTAGGCATTTTCGCCTCCCTAAGCAAGATGCTTTGAACCTTTTTCAACCACTCATTATCTGGTATATTATAAATCTTTAAATATTCCAATTTATAATATTATAACAAGACATATAAGCGAACAATGTGGTTTTCAATCAGATCTTCTTCAGGCTTTACTCTAATTTACATATAATATAATTTAATTTATTTATACACTTATATACATATACTATCTTTGTTATTCTTGTCACCTGCATAAACCTTATTATCAATATTTTGTTATAATCATAATCATCGTTATTAATTTCGTTCAAAACATTTACCACATTATTATTATTTGATTCCCAAAATCACCGTCATTGGTTGAAATTTTATATATAAATCTATGTAAATAAGAGTAAAGCCTCAATAAGATCTAATTGAAAATAATATTGTTCGCTTATATGTCTTGGTATATTATAGACTATCACACTTAGTTTGGTATCAGGTCTTTTGATAGCCTCTGTTGTGGCGAAGTTTAGCAAGGTGTCTGCCTTAGTTACTGATTCTGTGTTAAGTTCGCCAGGGTTTATGGTCCTGGTCAGGATGTTCAGAGGGGCAAGTTCACAGACCTGCGATTTAATGTCACTAATCTGTGCTGAAAGTTCAGATAAGTTGGCCAAATTTTCTGAACATCCTGCGTTCATACCCTCACTACACCTTAAATCCAACGTCTCAGTCTTCAGTTCTTCTACAGACAGCTTAAGTTGTTCTATTTCTGAAGTAAGTGTTGAAGCTGGACTTGATATCTGCAGTTTTGTGACACGTACATTAGGTGAAGTGAAGAGGTTTATGTCAGGACCAGGTGCTGAGTTTGTAGAAGCAATCCTACCACTAATTAATAATAATAAATTTATTTCTGGAGCAGAAACCAGCCATTTTTACAGGCATGAACATATGTACACTAATAAGAATTTATAGAATATATAATATGATTTGTTAATCTAGAAATAGATTGAATACTGGTTAATGTGAGAGAAATATTTTAAAAGAAATGTACAAATAAGCAAAAAGATAATTTTTGAGATCTGCTTTCGATTGAATAAGTCATAAGATACAGCGCCAAAGCTAAACTGTAATAGAAAAAAATACGCTGTGTCAATTTCACGCGGGAATTATAAATGATTGTGTTTTTGTACAGGTGCTGACGTGAAACATAAGAGATGCAGAATGAACGATAATTATAGGTGAATGATCCATAAAGTGTTTGAAAGTCTATAAAACTTCAAAGTCACCGGTAAGTACACCATAATTGTGATATTTCCAGTTGTATATGAGATCAACTTAGCACTTATCAGCAGCTTTCATGATAGAGGTGGTTCCGTTATTCACCAGGTGAGCTAGCAATATTCCGAATCAGTAGAGGATAGCAGTATTGTATCAGTGCCTTCGCTTAAGTTAGTACCTTCGAAAAGAGAAGAAGACACAAAAGAACAATTGTCAGCATAGTTTTGCTGTCACTTCCGGCCACAGTAGATGGTAGTGACACAGCAACTCGACGCTTGTGGCATATTGGCAAGCTGTGCGTCTCACCTCCATATTTTGTGGGAGTTGTGTTGCTCGTTGTAGCGAGCATGTGTGCACTACCAGTCATCAGGTTAACAGGTGACTGAGTTCGTGGCTTTTTTGTATGATTAACCATAACCAATCAGTGAAAGAGTTATTGGTTACAATTACGGAACTGGAGAAACACTTGTGCGAGTCTCGCAGCAAAAATAGAAATATATAGCGAATCAAACTAAAATGTAACGCAAACGTTGAACGTACCGCGTCGACAGTTAGGTTTGTAAAAGTATTGGAGTCAGTGAATTTAGAAGCATATATCGGACACCCACCTCCTGTTTTGTTCATTGTATCATTCCTGTGAAAGTCACAGTTATCAATTATCAGCTTTGTGTCAGATATATTATTAGTTAGTCAAGTTTTAGTTACCGGGTTCAATGTTGGCCGTTTTATGTATACCAAGCTGCGAAGGGAAGTTATTTTGTCAAGGAGAGATCGAGCATTTAAAAGCATAATTTTCAGAAAACCAGGGTTGTTGGGAGGATAGTTAGTAGGTGTCAGCGGGTCTACTATTCCCTGAACAAACTGTGCTGCGAAAGGGGCTATTATTTGCTGCAGCCGAAAATAATCCTGTTGCATATATTGGTTTCTGGCCTCATTACGTGGGTATCTGGAATCATTTCTCGGCATTAGATGGTATGTCTCACTGTTCAGATTGTAATTCACAGGGCCGAAGTGCCCTGCTTTTTGGTTGTTTTGAGGGTAGTGCGTGCTAGGTCTTACGTAGTTGTATATTCGTTGACTCATTTGGTGCATGTACATAGAAGGACCGTGAACCAATCTATACCCGTTAGGCCGAAAGGGCTTTGCGTACCTACTACGAGAGTTCGAGAATACATTTCCGTTCATATGGTACGTAGTGGTGTCCCGTCTAGTCGCCTATGTGTTTTTATTATTTATTGTGGGTCCCGTTCTCAGGTTGTATGTGCCCATAAGCATATTAACATCTCGGCTATCACAGTAATCGTGAGTCTCACTCTGCTGTTTAATCAGCTCGGTGCCCCCTGCGTGTCTGCTAGCATGTGATTTTGTGTGGATAAAGCTATTTTTGATGTTAGTTCTCACCTCGTGTAGTCTGTCGCCTATAGTTTTTCTATTACTATTAGTTCGAAGAAGAGCACTTCCACTCACGTGTTCCGTCGCCTTTATGGGACCTGCCGCAATGCGTGTATAGTTCTTTTTTAGGCTTACATGCTGGCTTTTGGGTTTTTCACAAGACAGGTATATGGACGCATGTGGAGAGACCTTGGTTTTGGAACTTCTTCCGGCTTTTACAGTGAGACTATCTTGCTTGGCCCTGGATACAGTGTGACCTGCCAATATTTGCAGGTTATCTGCAGTGGGAGCACCTATGTCTACTTCATGTGTGGGATCGGTAGATTTCCTAGGAGTGTTCTCATGCATTTCGAGACCTACTGCTCCTTTTGGGATTCCCTTCACCTTCAAGTGTCGTCTGCTCACCCAGTGCAATGTGAGTAGCTTTTTCGATCAAAAGTAAACGTTACAAACTTCTTATAAAGTTTCTAGTCTCTTTTCCATCTTTTCAGTTTTTAGTGTCGTAGAACAGTGTTCCATTTCAAATTGCACTTGCCAGATATGATCACACCTGTACAAACGATATGTCAATCATGTATACGCCTAATTTATGTGAATAAAATAATTTTGCCAGCATTTTCATCGTAAGGAACACCAGAAGTCAAAAGAACGGTAATTCGAAGGCTATGTTACATTTTCATGTGGTATTCATCAATTCTCTTCTACTCCATAGGTGGCTTTTTAATTGGTCTCTCACGGATAGCTTCACACGTTTAGTCCTGTTCTTTCATAAAATATAACTCTTCCGGTTAGAATTGTCCGTTATAATTAGTGCCGACTTAAGTGCTACTGTTATCGCATCTTTGCATTTATATTATTTGTATGGAGTATCTTTATGCTCCATTTCAATATTTTCAACCGTATAGACTGTCGATTGTAAGAAGCACTAGACAGTTTAAATCTCCGATAATCTAAAACGGACCTTAAAGACACCATGATTATTCTCTTTTATTTCAGAGATTAAACTCTATCCGAAATGCCAATAGTCCAAACTGAGCATCTGACTCCAAATCTTCTTCAAATCCTAGTAAAAACACAAACCAAAGAGAATAAATAGGCCCGCAGAACACTACGTACAGTGACTTAACAACTACATACAGGTCTGCTGCTGCAGACACATAAAGTTCGGATATTAAACTCCCCTGAACTGCTTGAGTAGTAAACGACATCCTGGATCAGAAAAGTATGTATATTTATTCCTGTTTATGCAGGAACATACCAATTATACAGGCATGGATAAGTTATTATATAAATTACACATGTTTCGATGTATGTTGAGTTTACAGTTTATTTGTTCTTTCTGACATTAGAGTCAGTCGGAACAGTCTGCAAAATAGTCTGTCTGTGTAACACATAAAGAGATATAGAAATATTGTCTTCGCATTAACAAAAACCCAGACATCAGATGAATGTAATGCAAATATCTGGGAAAAATAAAGCTTGAAGTCAATTCTCCTATATAACTTTGTTGTGAACAGCATCCTTGATTTAAAGTTTATTGATGTATTATTTTGAGGTCAGTGATGTATTTATTCCATTTTTTCAGCAGTCTAATCGTAGTTTTATAATAGGAAAGAAATTTGATCGTTGATACGAAAACTATATAATGTCATGTTAGATTGTTTTACTGCATGGAATGGGGCCGAGGTCGATTCTAGAACTACCCATTGGCCCCATTTGTGTCAGCATGGCAGACTGTACATGTAAGTTGAGTAATACATTGAAAACTGTTTGAAAACCAGTTGCTTCTTTATTTCAGATCAAGAATACTCCTTGTGCAGAATGTTGGCCAGTGTTTTCAAATGGTAGCATCGGATCGTTCATGGATTTTCAGTTTGAATTTACTTAAATGGTCATTTCAGTTTAGATGTTGGGTTGTTCGACCTCGACCAGGAGGTATATAGGAGTGCAGGCTAAGTAGTAATATCCCAGAAATTGAAAGTATGTGAACATGAAAAGAACATTAATATTTTATGTATATATAAATGTTTATAAATGTATATCTTTGTATAGTAAATATTACCCATAATCTAGTTGTTTTTTCATGTGTTATTGCGAAGTCTTAAAGTTTATTTAATGTCATAATATTTAGTAATGAGTCTAAACGTTATAGTGTTCTAATAGCTCATGCGTTTTAGAAATAAGGGGTGCGGTGTGAATGGCATAGTCATTGGGATGAAACAGTTTATATAGCAAGCGTTTGAAGGTTATAATAGAGTGACAGGTCCTTATTTCTAGGGGTAAACTGTTCCAGATCCTAGAATACATGACTATGAAGAAGTTTGCACGGTGTGCTGTCTTACAGCTTTTCCTAGATACTGTGCACGCTTGGTTACGAAGGTTGTAAGAGCCTTCCGTTGAGAACTGTATCTCCTTGCTGTCTGAGAATCATATATTATGCAAGATTTTAAAGAAGAATATTAGGTTAATGCTCAGTCGTCTCATCCAAAGTGGGTCGATACCTAGAGTTATACACCTTGATGTGTAGTCCTTTTCGCAGTCAAATCCTAGTAGTTTAGACGTGAAGTATTGTTGGACACTTTCTATTTTAAGTTTGTCACTTACTCGAGTGCTGCTGAGAATAAATGGACAATATTCAAGTAGTGGTCTGACACAAGTTTATATAATACAAGTTTCGCTTCGTAGTTGTGGAAATTCCTGAGTATGCATCCTAAGAGCATCCTCGATTTACGCGTCTGTGTCGCCACTTGCTCAGAAAATGTCAGGTCACTAGAGTACCTGAGTCCTAGGTCAACAACACTTTGGAGTTTAGGCAAGTTAATAGATTCAAGTACCCGTTTGACATTTGTTGAGGGTGCATCGAAACAGATCCAACCACATTTTTTAAGGTTGAATTTAAGGTTCCATGTGGAGGACCATGCAGTTACTCGATCTAGTTCTTCCTGAGCAGCTTTCTGAAAGTATCCTAAGTCGTCACAGTGGAATGTGTAAGCTACTTTAAGATCATCTGCAAAGATGAATGGTTTACCAAGTGAGAAACAGCCGCATGTGTCGTTGACATATAGAGTGAATAGAAGAGGGCCTAAGACGCTACCTTGAACTACTCCAGAAGTGACTGGGCTAGGCTTAGAATTTACAGACCCCAGTTTAACTACTTGGGACCTATTGTTAAGGAATGATTCAATCCATCCTGATAATGGGTTACGTATTGCTAAGGAGTTCAGCTTATTTATTAGAAGCAAATGGTTAACGCGGTCAAAGGCTTTGGATATGTCAAAGTAGATGACTAGTACTAGTTATTGTTTGTCTCGGCTGCTAGTTATATAGTTAAAGAAGTCAAGGTGACATGTCATGCATGATCTGGATTTTAGGAATCCATGTTGGTTTGGACTTAGAATATTGCAGCTGAGCATATGTTTGAGGATATCATCTTTAACTATTCTTTCAATGATTCTAGATACTATGGGTGTAATATTGATTGGCCTATAGTTGTTGACTTCAGTTTTTGAACCGGATTTGTGTTTAGGTACTATAAATGTGGTTTTCCATTTATCTGGATAGGTTTGGCTTTCTAGGGACATTGTAAAGATCTTAAGTAATAAAACGGAAATGTCAGAACCACCGTGTTTTTAAAGATACGATGGTATACCGTCAAAACCAGCACTACTAGAGCTTTTAAGAGTAGTAATGGCTTGGTTAATATTAGAATAAGTGAAATGAACTGTACTAATTTGTTTCAGCATCGAAGAAGAAGGGAGTTCTATTGTAGATTGTAAACCGAGAAGTGGACTTGTAGGCTTAGGGTAGTTAGCTGCAAACGTCTCATTAAGCAGTTCACACGTGTCTGCATGGTTGCTGTATAGTTTACCCTTGTTTATAAGGAGAGAAATTTTATGGCTTTGGCGATTCATTCGTTTCTTAAGGATTTCTGTGAGAGCACCTACTCTGGTGGTGCTGGCTAGTGCGGTGCATTCTTCATTACTCATACGCAAGTTATGAGCTTGCGAGATGGAGCTAAGAGTACTAAGTATTGACCCTAGTGTACTAAAGTCGTGTCGCCTGAAGTAACTTGTTGACAGTCTTTTCAGTTTCCTACGATCCTTTGGCTTTATGAATGACTTTCTATGTGGGGAAAACTTTAATGTTTGAAGTGGGATGACAGCATCTAAGCATGTGTTGGAGTTATAGTAAAAGATGTCTAGAGCTTTCGAGAGGCTATCAGTATAGAAGTACTCACTCCATTCTGAGGATCTTAGCATTGGTTCCACTAGAGTCCAGTCTGCCTTACTGTAGTTTCTGTAAGTTATTTGTTGTGAAGTAGGGGTATGGGTTGCATTGCTACTTGACGGAAGTGGCAGTGCACACACCACTGTTTTGTGGTCACTCCCTGAAAACTCAGAACCTACTAGGGTAGAAAGGGGACTTATATTGTGGCAGAAGATTAAGTCTAGTACGTTATTACCCCTTGTAGGGGTTGTGACAGTCTGCTTCCAGCCAAGTATATCCAGTGTGCCTAAGAACTCATCAAGTTTAGTTGGACCTGTGGGTATTTCCCAGTTGATTTCTGGTAAGTTAAAGTCTCCACATAGGATCTTATGATCGTAGTGTAGGGTGGATAATTGTTCCAGAGTATTAATAAGTTGGGTCTCGTAATTACTAAAGGTACCAGGTGCTCTGTAGGTGCATCCAATTAATACTATTTGCGTTATTTAAGTGTAAGTTAACCCATAAAGTCTCAGGCAAGTTAAGTGCACTACTTTCTAGCCGTGATACGGCAAGTGCATTCAGAAAGTACATGAGAAAACCCCCTCCCTTACCACCTTCCCTGTCACACCGAAAGTGTGTATAGTTATCTAAGCTTATCTCTTCATCCAGTATGTTAGAATTACACCAGGATTCAGTGATGACAATTGTAGGGGGTTTGTATATTGGTGTGAGTGCTCTGAGCATTGGCAGTTTATTTAGAACAGATCTAGCATTTATGAGGATCAAGTAAAGATGAGATTTGAAGTAGCATTTGAAGTATTTAAGTTCGTTAATCAGCCCCGAATATGGTTCAGCACCCAGTAGTGCTGTCTGACATGACGACCCTATGTTAAGAGGAGTTTCAACATCATGCTCATCTATGTCTATCGGGTTGGTGTGTGCTGTTTTCGGTGAGGAATTAAGCGTTGGAGTACTGGATTTGCTAAAGGCTAAGGCATTTTTATTTTTAGTTAAGCTGGAAACGTGGGTAGGGATCTTTATTTGACCTAAACTTGTGCATGTTTCAAGTGTGCTTAATGAATGCGGGTGAACCAGACTGTTCCTATATTCGTGCAAAGGGGGAGCCAACACTAGCGGTTTAGGAGTGTCAACATCCCTACCAGCTGTTTTTTCAACGCTGACAGGGACGCAGGGGATAAAAAGTGATTGGGACCTTGTGAAGACCATGGTTTATTATTCCACCTATTGTTAGGTACTAGTTGTGTCCTTGTATGGGTTTCGTGTGTACTGCTTTGTGGGTTAGCTCCCAGCAGACTTGTACCATATATCCGATCAAAATTTATTTGTGTGCCATACTGTGGATACCCTGAGTTGTTGATGGTCGAGTTCTGACTATTGCCACTTGTACTATTGGGGGAGGCATTGTTGTGACGTTGGTTATCAGTGTGTGTCATGGTGCTATTTCGCACGTTGTGGGTGCCAATACTATTGACCGTGAGGAGTGTGGGCTTATTTATACTGCCATTTTTGTTGTTGGCATGATTTGGGGTCATATTCTCCTTTTTTTACCAATGGACTTATGGCTAGGAGAGGACAGGGTCGACTTTCGGGGATTTTGACATTTTTCCGGGATTATTTGGCGACATGTCTATATCTACGGTGATAGGTGGTATAGTTTTATTGGCTATTTGATTACAATTTAGTGGCCTTTCGGTTGGTATTGCTCTCTGAGAGGATAATTCTGTGTGGTTTGAGAGGGGTGGTGCAGTGGATTCTACGGTATCTCTCAAAGGGTTGGGTATAATTGCTGCTCGCAATGTCCTATTGTTTATTCCACAATTAGACTCAGTGAGATGATTGTATACGCGCCTTTCTATGACTGTCTTGTCCACCGCAACCTTTATTAGTTTGTAGTTTGTGGCTTACGATAGAGTGTGCTGGGAGTGGATGAATTTCCTGGTCTCTGTCGATGTTTCGAACTGAAAACGAATAGGACAACACTTTTCATGTTGACTCTTCTTCAGCCTGTAGCACTTAGTCTTGGAGTTGGGCATTTTCGCCTCACTAAGTAAGATGCACTGTACCCTTTTCAGTGCCTCATTGTCCGAAACGTTGTAGACAATAGCATTTAGTTTAGCATCGAGTCGTTTTGTTACTTCTGTAGTGACAAAGTTAATGAGGTTATCCACCTTAGATACCGATTCTGTGTCAAGTTTGTTAAGGTCTACAGTTTTCATGAGAATAATTAAAGGTGTCAGTTCACAGACCTGCGATCTGATATCACTGATCTGATCTGATAATTTGGATATTTTGGTATTGGTTTCAGAAATTGCAGGATTTATTGACTTATTGTTTTTTATTTCCCTTAACTCGGCCTTAAGTTCTCCTATAGACAACTTTAGAAGTTCTATTTCTGAAGATATTACTGAAACAGAGCTTGAAGGCTGGAGCTTTTCGATAAGCACATAGGGTGTATAGAGGGGTTCTGTATAAGCAGAGGGTACTGAATTTTTTGGGTAGTGCTTATGCTAGCTGTCAGTACAGTTTTATCCTCAGTTTCAGCTCGACGCTTACGACATACCAGTGAGTTTTGTGGCTCACTATAACCATTTGTAGGAAGTGTGTTGCTTGATGTAGCAATCAACGACTTAAAATTAGTCATCAGATTTACAGGGGATTGAGTTCGTTGCTTTTTACTTTGATTAACCATAACTATTTGATATGACAGCTAATAGTTATAGGTATGGAGGTAGTAGAGTACTTGTGCAAGGATCACAACAAGATAAATTTTATGTAACGAATCGCGCAAAAATGTAACGCAAACGTTGGACGTACCGCGTATTCTTATGTGCAATGCGAGTAGCTTTTTCGATCAAAAGTAAACGTTACAAACTTCTTATAAAGTTTCTAGTCTCTTTTCCATCTTTTCAGTTTTTAGTGTCGTAGAACAGTGTTCCATTTCAAATTGCACTTGCCAGATATGATCACACCTGTACAAACGATATGTCAATCATGTATACGCCTAATTTATGTGAATAAAATAATTTTGCCAGCATTTTCATCGTAAGGAACACCAGAAGTCAAAAGAACGGTAATTCGAAGGCTATGTTACATTTTCATGTGGTATTCATCAATTCTCTTCTACTCCATAGGTGGCTTTTTAATTGGTCTCTCACGGATAGCTTCACACGTTTAGTCCTGTTCTTTCATAAAATATAACTCTTCCGGTTAGAATTGTCCGTTATAATTAGTGCCGACTTAAGTGCTACTGTTATCGCATCTTTGCATTTATATTATTTGTATGGAGTATCTTTATGCTCCATTTCAATATTTTCAACCGTATAGACTGTCGATTGTAAGAAGCACTAGACAGTTTAAATCTCCGATAATCTAAAACGGACCTTAAAGACACCATGATTATTCTCTTTTATTTCAGAGATTAAACTCTATCCGAAATGCCAATAGTCCAAACTGAGCATCTGACTCCAAATCTTCTTCAAATCCTAGTAAAAACACAAACCAAAGAGAATAAATAGGCCCGCAGAACACTACGTGCAGTTTCTTAACGACTGTGTAGCAGGAAATGATACCCCAAAATTTTTGACCACAGCAATCATCACTTAACATTGGATGCTGGCCTTCACTGTTTAAGTCGACTTGTTTAGCTCAAGGCTTCCAGTCAGGCATCCTCGCCATTTGGTACTCCGTCGTGTCACGTGCGTGCACGATCAATAGACAGCCAAGAATTCACTCGATACGGTTTACTATTTGGTCCCGGAATATATCACGTACTTTGGACGACTAAATCTGGTCGTTTGCTTTGTCTTTGGTACACGACAAACGAATATCATAGAAGTTGTTGGTATAAGATCTAGCGTCACTATACTCCGTACAATTCGCGAACGTCGATACCGTCAAACTCTAAAACTACTTACAGGTCTGCTGCTGCAGACACATAAAGTTCGGATGTTAAACTCCCCTAAACTGCTTGAGTAGTAAACAACATCCTGGATCAGAAAAGTATACTTCTATTTCAGTAATTTACACACAATGATAGGTTTTGTTCTTGGTAAAATTTAGAGAGACATTGCTGCCCGTGCTCATACAAAACAACGAAACAATTCCAACAGTGGTGTGAACTCGGGCAGTAATTTTGCTCGAAATATTACCAAGAACAAAAAATGTCATTGTGCGTAAACCATCAAAATACAACTATACTTTATTTGATCAGTTCCACAATGCTCAAATATTTTGCTGATATTCACACCATGGATCGTATACATAGTGATAATACATGTAAAGATCTAGGCCTCGCAAGCACTTAGGAGTATACAAAGGATCATGGAGACAGCTTGAGTTTGAGGCACAATCAGGGCACGTTGAAGTGGGGTATGCCACTGAAGTTGCTGACTATATATGGACTCGCCTTCATGATTACTTGTATTGACGACATAGCTGTCACAGTACAACAAGGTTGGGAACTACCCTTAGACTTGGTGATTGATACATTACAGATACTCCGTATAAACAAACCTAAGGAACGATCAAGAACGAGGCGAAAGTTGGCTAAGTCAGAGACCACGTGAAGAACTGACACAAAGTTATGCACAGAGATATAGTCTGGTCTCACTACGTTCAACGTTTGCGTTACATTTTAGTTTGATTCGCTATATATTTCTATTTTTGCTGCGAGACTCGCACAAGTGTTTCTCCAGTTCCGTAATTGTAACCAATAACTCTTTCACTGATTGGTTATGGTTAATCATACAAAAAAGCCACGAACTCAGTCACCTGTTAACCTGATGACTGGTAGTGCACACATGCTCGCTACAACGAGCAACACAACTCCCACAAAATATGGAGGTGAGACGCACAGCTTGCCAATATGCCACAAGCGTCGAGTTGCTGTGTCACTACCATCTACTGTGGCCGGAAGTGACAGCAAAACTATGCTGACAATTGTTCTTTTGTGTCTTCTTCTCTTTTCGAAGGTACTAACTTAAGCGAAGGCACTGATACAATACTGCTATCCTCTACTGATTCGGAATATTGCTAGCTCACCTGGTGAATAACGGAACCACCTCTATCATGAAAGCTGCTGATAAGTGCTAAGTTGATCTCATATACAACTGGAAATATCACAATTATGGTGTACTTACCGGTGACTTTGAAGTTTTATAGACTTTCAAACACTTTATGGATCATTCACCTATAATTATCGTTCATTCTGCATCTCTTATGTTTCACGTCAGCACCTGTACAAAAACACAATCATTTATAATTCCCGCGTGAAATTGACACAGCGTATTTTTTTCTATTACAGTTTAGCTTTGGCGCTGCATCTTATGACTTATTCAATCGAAAGCAGATCTCAAAAATTATCTTTTTGCTTATTTGTACATTTCTTTTAAAATATTTCTCTCACATTAACCAGTATTCAATCTATTTCTAGATTAACAAATCATATTATATATTCTATAAATTCTTATTAGTGTACATATGTTCATGCCTGTAAAAATGGCTGGTTTCTGCTCCAGAAATAAATTTATTATTATTAATTAGTGGTAGGATTGCTTCTACAAACTCAGCACCTGGTCCTGACATAAACCTCTTCACTTCACCTAATGTACGTGTCACAAAACTGCAGATATCAAGTCCAGCTTCAACACTTACTTCAGAAATAGAACAACTTAAGCTGTCTGTAGAAGAACTGAAGACTGAGACGTTGGATTTAAGGTGTAGTGAGGGTATGAACGCAGGATGTTCAGAAAATTTGGCCAACTTATCTGAACTTTCAGCACAGATTAGTGACATTAAATCGCAGGTCTGTGAACTTGCCCCTCTGAACATCCTGACCAGGACCATAAACCCTGGCGAACTTAACACAGAATCAGTAACTAAGGCAGACACCTTGCTAAACTTCGCCACAACAGAGGCTATCAAAAGACCTGATACCAAACTAAGTGTGATAGTCTATAATATACCAAGACATATAAGCGAACAATATTATTTTCAATTAGATCTTATTGAGGCTTTACTCTTATTTACATAGATTTATATATAAAATTTCAACCAATGACGGTGATTTTGGGAATCAAATAATAATAATGTGGTAAATGTTTTGAACGAAATTAATAACGATGATTATGATTATAACAAAATATTGATAATAAGGTTTATGCAGGTGACAAGAATAACAAAGATAGTATATGTATATAAGTGTATAAATAAATTAAATTATATTATATGTAAATTAGAGTAAAGCCTGAAGAAGATCTGATTGAAAACCACATTGTTCGCTTATATGTCTTGTTATAATATTATAAATTGGAATATTTAAAGATTTATAATATACCAGATAATGAGTGGTTGAAAAAGGTTCAAAGCATCTTGCTTAGGGAGGCGAAAATGCCTAACTCCCAAACAAAATGTCACAGACTGAAGACGCGTCAGCAGTCAGAGAGAGCGTGAAGATTTGACACGAAGTTATGCACAGAGACACAGTCTGATCAATGTCATTCACGAAACGTCACTGCGCTGGAATTTCGCCAATAAATGCCTAGGCCCCATCCCGCCCCATCTGCACACATGGTCCAGCATTACCAGAGCCAGTCTTCTCATATGACAGTTAAGACCAACCCTTGTACTTCGACGAATGTATGTATCGACAGTACTGTGTGAAACAAGCCGACGGCAATTTTCACTTGTATTATTATTATTATCATCATCACCACCTTAGCTGCTATCATTATTATTATTTCCATTTTATATGCCGCATGTTTTTTATTTTTTTATTTTTTTTCATATTAACCCTATTGTAAATGTAGAAAAATTTTCTATGTGAATAATTTATTTATAATTTGAGGAAATTAGATGCAATATTGTGATTAATGCTGAAAATTCCATTCTGTATCACAAGTACTGTTTTGGGAATGAAGTAAATCATTATTATTATTATTATTATAAAGCGCACTGATGTCTGGGCTAGAACATTTTGCTAAACCTATGATTCATGTAGAAACTGCCAGTTTATTCCGCAGGTATAAATGTCACTTCTGAAGACTTTAGACTGACAGGTTGTTTTTAGAGAACATATTCGTTTACCAAAGCATAGTTTTATAATGCAGCATTCAATCCGAGGAATAATGACGATCTCATTCCATTCTTGAAAAACTGACGACAAATTTCTTCACTGTCAACTGGAAATCTAGACACAAATAGTCTCACTTGTGATTCTTCGCTTAGGCGGATATTAAAGTATCAAACTTATAACTCGGCAATCCCACCAAGTTGAGGTTTTGTAAGACGATGGCTGAAGATTGATTGCGACAGACACTAAGTGGCCTTGAGTGAACAATCTGAAGAAAGCACTCTGAAAACCCTTGAGTTCATCAGCAAATTGTGTATTGAAATGATTGGAATACCCCCTAACCCTAACACCTCATACGACAATTAATCCTATCTCTGAACGTTTAAAGTAGACAAATCGGACGAGCAGAAAGCTTCGAAGCAGAACTCGTTGTATATTGGATAGACTAAAGTACAGCTACCCAAACTAACAACCAGCCAAATGACACGGAACAAATCAGACATGGATAATACTTCAGAAAGAACTTGTGTAAAGAGTCTGTGATCATGGTGCAAGCTTACAAATACCAATCATGCAACGTCTTATGATCAGTGCGACAACGTTCTACATGGATGAATGGAGTGGTTAGAGACTGTTACCATCCAGCCTTATTATCAAATGCAAAACGCTCTTCTCTTTCTGTTGATTCGTTGCACGGGACACGCATCAATTCCATGGAATGATTCTGCTGGAATTTGAAAGGTTAACTGTTTTGAAATACAGTCATCTCTGTGAAATAATGTGGAGTAATTAGTTGGGACTAACAGTAAAATGCACGGTGACGACTTGGAAAGCATTTCTTGAACACACCCTGTATTACCACCCTGTGTAATTTTTTACTACGCCTTTCACTATCCACACATCCTTCCGCCTAAAGTATGTATTTTCACTATGTGACCATCTAATTATTTGTTCATGCAGAAATGCAAGGTTTGTGTCTCAACGGCTTATCCTCTTAAAATTTGAAACCACACTGTCAATGGATAAGCATACAAACTAAATCCTCACGACCCGTCCTGTCTTCGCCTACTGTACCGACTACTCTATCTTTTCCTTAGGTCACCTTTATTTTTTCACTTATCTCAACCCATATTATCTACACTACAACCTATTATTATTACTATTCTGCTTTTATGACTACACCGAATGACCGACGGGAGTTAGGTCAAACTCCACTCGCGGCAGCAGCTGAGTCCTAACATACTGCACACTACAAACCACAATCTTGACCAATCCTCGCACCGCTCCTCTTGGAGTCTACCAGAGCTAAAGCAGTCGAGTGGCGGGATTTACTACGCATAAGTTCACCGAAGATCTGGAACCTCTACCTTACAATCAAGAAGCGAGCTCAAAGAAATCACTGGTTTATACTAGCTCGTAATCAGGATATTGGATATATTTTGTGTCGCCGTACTTTGTCTCGTCCTTGCATTCATAACAAGTGGGGTGACTGTTTTCTCGTTTTCATTAGATTTCCACTATCTTCACCCAACGATGATGTCCAGTGAGAGTATGAGGTAAGCTTCAGTTGCATTCATGTTGCTTAAACCATAATGCTACCATATACAACCGAGGCACCGGGTAATTTGGCGCTCCTTGAATACGACGTGACTTTTCCTCTCTAACCGGAAAATACCTATTTTGTGAATTATCCGCTTGGGAAACCTGATCTTCCTAGCCGGTGAATTAAATTCAACCATTACTTACATATCGAATCTCTGTGTGGTAAGTCCAGCTGTCTCGAACTACTGTCAAAGATTCAGGTGCTATTTTTGTAGCAGCATCTTCCCCACTCGTTCAGATAAACAAGACTTGTTGGTCTACCACGTGATTGCTGTGAAGCCGATCATCCAGAAAGTACTAGGTAAAGTCGAAAACCTTTTCTTTTCCTTGTCTTGTACTTTTTCAGTCTTATTCTTTTTCTTGTGGGTAGATACTGTTGCACTCTTATTCTTATACAGCATAAGTTTTAGCGATAGTTAATATGGCTGTAGAAAGTAACCTTAGAAATGGCACCAAAACACCTTACTCTGTAGTCACAAGGGCTTCAGCCAGAGAAGGCAAAAACGCAGGGACACCAACCCCAAATTGCATACCCATCCTAAAGACCCGTGTAGGACTCGTCTGTCCGGATACTATGCCTGCAGTGCCACAGTCTAGTACTGAAACGGCTCAGGCAATACTAGTAGGACAGGATACTACTACACCTGCACCAACTGAAAGCCAATGTGTGAAGTACAACAAACCTAAAAGGAAACGCTCAAGACGTCATAAGACCTCGAAGGAGTCACCAAGTAAGGGAGACGAGTGCCAGGCGTGCAATATCATTGTTTCTAAAGCTGACTCAGCTTTCGAATGCAATTTTTGCAAACGGTGGGTGCACTGCCGTTGCGACAAAGAGGTACCGAAATCATACTACGAGTTTATGAGAAATAACCCATGCCCGTGGTTTTGGTACATCTGTCCACTCTGTCGCCCTGGTGTAGTCACACAGAGCGTGTCTGCGGTTAGCAGAAACAACACGCCGCCCTTGTGTCCCAACACGGTCTTATGTAGCTCCCCACCTGCTAACGTCACATTGCCAAAACTTGGCACAGACAGTAAGAAGGACACTCCTGTCCTACTGACCGAAAATGCCAATTTTCACAAGGTGAAGATTCATAAGGCTGGACCTAAAAAATCAAGGAAAGATAGAGTTAGAGAAGCACCACTTGCATCCACAAGCAAGCTTGGCAACACAATAAAGGCTGGTCAGAACCCGATGAAGCCTAAAGTTGCTGATGCTGCAAAGGAATATGAGAAGCCAAAGGCCAAACCTAAGTCTGAGGTTAATCGGTCTAATTCGCTCATCCTCTTTAACGTACCTGTGAGCAAGGACAGCTTGCTTGAACAGCGGGCCCTGTTTGATCAGGAACAGTGGTCCAACCTGTGCAATAAACTAGGTCTGAATATTAGTTCAGTGAAATTGTGCAGGCTGTACAGGGGTGTCCACACACCTCAAGGTAAGCCACCCCCATTACGGGTTACACTGGACTCTGCCGAAGAGGCCGAAAAGGTACTATTGATGGCTCAGGTACTAGCCATCGACAGAAGCTCTAACATAAGGGTGAGACAAGACAGACCATGGGCTGTCAGACAAATGGCAAGGGAGTCACCGGAACTTTTGCCTTCCACCTCTATGGTAGTGCACGGTGTCCCGGAGCTGGAAACGGGCACTGCCTGTGAAAAACACATGCATGACGTACAGCAGTGGAGATGACTGTCGTCTCAGATGGCCCTTGGCGCTTCTGGAGCCATCTCCGTTTACCGACTACCTCGCCCCGCTCATCTCACACTGATTAGCTCCCCAAGGCTGCTTAGTGTCACATTCAACTCCCCAGAGCAGTTGGCCATAACACTTCAACGGTGGTATGAGATCAAGGGGAAATTGGGAGGAAACATCCGATGTTGCGAAAGCAGACCTCGAACCATAAGGAGGCAGCAAACTGAGGCTTTAATACGTCCCCAAGCTTCAGTGACACTCGAGCGATGCAGTTCTGAGAATAACAGTCTGTGCCACCCAAGTGTCCTGCCTAAATCCAAGGGAAAAAACCACAATGGGCCGGTTCCATCGGAACTGGCCAATTAGTCCCAACACTAAGTTCCCTACCAGCAGATAGCTTCACGTCAACTACCCCACAACACGCTGAGGTTGTAAGACTCACTGTCAGCTGCCTGTATAGCAATGTGAGGGGGCTGAGAGTAAAAATGGGTGAACTCCGAAATCTCCAAGCACACCTACAACTGAAAATAATCATTCTCACCGAAACATGGCTAACCCCCACTATCGCCGATAATGAAATCAGTATAGGTGATATGGTTTTGGTCAGGAGAGACAGGGACAACAAGGAAGGAGGGGGAGTTGCCATATACTTTGATAGGCAACTTAAATGTGTTCGCGCAACGGACCCACCACTTATTGAACTCCCAGACTCCATATGGTGTCATTTCACCGTAGGCCACACCAAGCATTTACTTGGTGGCATCTACCGATCTCCCACCTGTGGGGCAGAGCACAATGAGCTACTGCTCAGCACTATCACAGGGATACGAGACTTGGGCTATGACCAAATCACCATTGCTGGAGATTTCAATGCCCCATCACTGAACCTTGGCTCGGGGTATGCTAAGGGAAAATTCGGCCGAAATCTACTGCAAGCTATTCGGGACACGGGACTGACTGAGAATGTTGGAGACGACACTAGGTGGGGCCCTAGTGGAAAGTCATCAAAACTAGACTACATTCTAACTAGTGACCAACTACTCGTCGAAAAGGTCCAGGTCATGACTCCTCTAGGAAGTAGTGACCATGCAGTCATAGGTTTCGACCTCGTTCTCCGTGAGCACTTGCAGTGGGACGCTACGCAACCATGTCTGTGTTACAGCAAGGCTGACTACGCTGAAATGCGGAGGCTCTTGTTCGATGCAGACTGGCCCTTAGCATGGGATGAGCTGTCTGTGGATGAACACTGGGAAGCGGTAAAAAAGATTATTCATACAGCGATCTCGGATACCGTCCCTTTAGTCACAGCACAGCCAAAAAGAAAATCATCATGGTTAAAGAGAGGCACGCAGCGTATTCTGCAAGCAAAGAGGAAGGCTTGGTTTACGTGGCGCGTATCTGGAAGCCAGATCGACCATGATGCATACCTGGAACTCAGGAACCGGTGCAATGCAAGAGTCAGGAGGGACAGAAGGTCATTCCAGGCTAACCTTGCTAAAAAACTCCTGGCAAACCCGAAGAATTTGTACCAATTCATGTCGGAAAGGAAACCAACCAACCAAGGGGCTTGCGCCTTAGTAGGCCAAAACGGTCAATATCTCACTAGTCTGGAGATGGCTGAAACATTCAGTTTAGCCTTCGCCAAACAGCTAAACAGCAATGTGGGTATTACCGTTACGAACCAAAATGGTGGCATGACTATTTCACAGGAGGAAGACCAAATAGCCACCCCTCAAATAAACCCTGCAATAGTATTGAGAAAGCTGCAGCGACTTATACCTGGGAAGTCCCCAGGTTGTGATGACATCAGGCCATCTGTCCTGAAACAGTGCGCCGAAGCTCTCTGTAGGCCTTTATGCGACTTGTTCCAACACTCCATGGAATCGGGGAAACTGCCAAAGGAATGGAAAAGAAGCATCCTTTCTCCGATCTTCAAGGGTGGGGATAGGCAAAATCCCACCAGTTATAGACCAGTAGCTCTACTCCCAGTGGTATCGAAAGTACTGGAAAGTATTATTGATGATCACATCAGGGAATATCTGGATAGGTCTAAAATACTCCATGAAGCCCAACATGGTTTCAGGAAAGGAAGATCCTGCGTCACTAACTTATTATCAGCTTGGGACGATTGGACATCATGCTGGGATATGAATGTTCCTGTCCATGTGATCTTTCTAGACTTTGAGAAGGCATTTGACACTGTTCACCATGACCTTCTCCTACACAAAATAAGCCAGGTAGGTCTAGGTAAACCACTTCTGTCATGGTTGAAGGACTACCTAACTGAAAGGCAATTTTGCACCAAGGTCAACCGAGTCCGATCATCTTGGCACAGCTCGTCATCAGGAGTGTCGCAGGGTTCTATCCTGGGACCACTGATGTTCTTGATTTTTATCAATGATTTACCATGCCGTCTAAACTGCCCGACTCTTCTATACGCTGATGACGTAAAGATATGGAGGGCGGTAAAGTGTCCGGAGGACTCAGATAGGCTGCAGGCAGATCTAAGGCTTCTGGAAGACTGGGCGGTAACCAGTGGAATGACTTTCAACCTGAAAAAGTGCAAAGTAGTGAAGTTACGCACCTGTAGACTGCAGAATGCAAGTTACACCCTGTGCAATGAAAGCTTGTCCTGCTCAACGTCGGAACGTGACTTAGGTCTAGTTCTGACGGAGAAAATGGACACAAGCGTGAATTACACGGGGGATGTAGCGAGGGCATATGCGGTCATACACTTTACACATAGACAATTAGGTGCACTCACTCCTGAGCTCTTTCTAAGGTTGTATAAAACATACGTCAGACCGCATCTTGAAGTGCATAATATCATTGCACCCCCACTGCTTAAAAGAGACGCCAACCTCTTGGAAAGAGCCCAACGACGGGCAACAAAAGGAGTGGTTGGACTCCGAAATAAACCATATGACGAAAGGCTGAAGAAATTAGGCCTATTCACACTCAGTTACCGTCGCCTGAGGGGGGATTTAATCACTGCCTACAAAATAACAAATGATCAGAATCACCCGAACAAAGGTGTTCTGCCATTGAGTAGGTATAGGCTCCCTCGTGGAAATCCCAGAAGGATAGCTCATCAGAGGGCAAGGACCCGGGTGCGCTCCCACTTCTTTTCCCTGCGGGTTTGCCGTCCCTGGAATTCCTTACCGGCAGATGTAGCTATGGCACCATCTGTGGACGCCTTTAAGCGAAGGCTGGACAACCTTGCAGTGACACAAGGACTGTATCCAAATGGCCTATCCCCTTAAAATCGCATATACCATTCAAAGATAGACAATTAAACTGGTCGTTTTACTTCTTCACATTCCCTTCAGTCTTACTCTCCTGACAGCTTTAACTACACTTATTATTATTATTATTATTATCATTATTACTGGTATATATTATATATATATATATGTATACCGGTTGACTGACTGTTGTTACGTTTTCTTATTTTTTTTTTCTCTGTCTGTTAGTCTGAATACCTTTACTAATTATATCTATTATTATTATTATTATTATTATTATCTCTTTTCCATTGACGACGATACCGAAAGACTAACTGGTGAAAGGATCAACTCCATTCACAGTAGTAACAGTCTTAACACACTTCATACTACAGACGCCATATAATTAATCCCAGCACTACTCCTGTTGGAGTCAACCAAAGCTACGACAGTCGAGTGGCGGGACGAGCTACACAGACGTTTACCAAAGATCAGGAACCTCTACCTTACAATCAAGAGGCGAGCGCAAAGAAATCAAATTGGTTTATACTAGCTCGTAAAAAGATATTGGATTGGATTGGATGTACGGTTTGGGATCTACCCCTCCTAAACATGATCCATCAGCCTCAATGGAACCTTACGATCTCGGAAGAAATGGAGATCTGGGTGCTCTCAGTAATGCCCAACAAAGGGCGACAAATAAACTCAAGGTTTACACAGACAAACTTTCTAACTTGTTAGACTCAAACACGGCTAAGTAATGAACAGTACTTGCAGCAACATCCGGAAGTGAAGTATATGGTGACAGCATTTTTAAGGTATGGAATATAAATGTTTGTTGTATTTTGCAGGGATAAATGGATTAAACAGCCTGAAAATGCCCGGGAATACTTCGCTGGTAAGTGGATTAAAAATATACATTTTCAGACTTTTTCACCAGCCCAGATCTTTTAAAAAACATCAAGACAGTGAGAAAGGAGTATGCGGATATGTACCAGGATGATGGCGTCATACGTTCTCTTGCTAAAGAAGATCTTGATTCGGAGGTTTAATCGTATAGTTTCTCAAAAACAAGAGAATTTCATATAACTTGAATCTAGGAGTTCCGCGAATATGATTGTAATTATGATCTGCGTTAATCTCAAATATACCCTGGAGGAGGGTCAGTTGTATTGAGTTACACCTTTCCCCACAACGCTATATTGTCGTCAAACTGCAAAGCTTTCAAGTGTAATTAATGTTACAAAGGATAATTTGGTCAATATTTCACTAATACCTTTACTAATTATATCTATTATTATTATTATGATTATTATCTCTTTTCCATTGACGACGGTACCGAAGGACTAACTGGTGAAAGGATCAACTCCATTCACAGTAGTAACAGTCTTAACACACTTCATACTACAAATCCCATATAATTAACCCCAGCACTACTCCTGTTGGAGTCAACCAAAGTTACGAAAGTCGAGTGGCGGGACGAGCTACACAGACGTTTACCGAAGATCAGGAACCTCTATGTCACAATCAAGAGGCGAGCACAAAGAAATCAAATTGGTTTATACTAGCTCGTAAAAACGATATTGGATATTGGAATATGTTGGGCAAAGTGTTGAGATGTAATATTTCATGAAAATAAAATTGATTCAGTTTCAATCTTTTTCTCTCAAGAGCGTTTAACCTGGAACATACAACACTTATGGCATATTCATCTGGTGCCGCTTACTTCGAAATTTTCTAATATGTATTGTGTTCCTCAGTGTAGCTGATGATGGTAAAAATTGGTTGTGTAAAATAAATTCTTGACCGAATAAATTCTGAAGTATTCAATATCCTATATCCTGATAACGAGCTAGTATAAACCAGTGATTTCTTTGAGCTCGCTTCTTGATTGTAAGGTAGAGGTTCCAGATCTTCGGTGAACTTATGCGTAGTAAATCCCGCCACTCGACTGCTTTAGCTCTGGTAGACTCCAAGAGGAGCGGTGCGAGGATTGGTCAAGATTGTGGTTTGTAGTGTGCAGTATGTTAGGACTCAGCTGCTGCCGCGAGTGGAGTTTGACCTAACTCCCGTCGGTCATTCGGTGTAGTCATAAAAGCAGAATAGTAATAATAATAGGTTGTAGTGTAGATAATATGGGTTGAGATAAGTGAAAAAATAAAGGTGACCTAAGGAAAAGATAGAGTAGTCGGTACAGTAGGCGAAGACAGGACGGGTCGTGAGGATTTAGTTTGTATGCTTATCCATTGACAGTGTGGTTTTAAATTTTAAGCGGATAAGTAATTGAGACACAAACCTTCTGCATGATTGTCCAGCTTCCGCTTAAAAGTCTTCACAGATGGCGCTGTAGTTACGGCCGCCGGTAAAGCGTTCCAGAGACGGCAAACTCGAAGCGAGAAGAAATGTGAACGCACTCGAGTCTTTTGTCTCTGGTGTGCTATCCTTAGCGGGTTACCTCGTGGAAGCCTATAATCACTTAATGGCAGGATGCTTTTATTAGGGTGGGCCTGGTCATTTAAGATCTTATAGACGGTGATGAGGTCTCCCTTGTGACTACGGTAACTAATTGTGAAAAGACTTAATTTCTTCAGTCTTTCCTCATATGATTTGTTGCGGAGGCCGATCACCCATTTTGTCGCTCGTCTCTGGACACTTCCTAGAATGTTAGCATCCCTTTTGAGTAGCGGAGGAGCAATGATATTATGCACCTCAAGGAGTGGCCTCACGTATGTCGTATACAACGTTAAGAATAGTTCAGGAGTAAGAGCTCCCAGCTGCCTATGCATAAAGTGTAAAGTAGCGTAAGCTTTGGCGACGTCCCTCGTGTAATTTACACTGGTGTCTAGCTTTTCTGTTAAAATAAGGCCTAGATCGCGTTCTGATGGCACACAACTCAAGTTCTGGCCACCAAGGGTGTAATTTGCACTCTGTGACCTGCCGGAATGAAGTTGCACTACTTTGCACTTCTTTAGGTTGAAAGGCATTCCGTTAGCCAGAGCCCAGTCTCCCAGAGTTTGCAGGTCAGCCTGCAATCTGTCAGAGTCTTCCGGTGAGTTTATTGCTCTCCAAATCTTTACGTCGTCAGCGTGAAGAAGCGCAGAGCAGCTCAGTTGACAGGGCAGGTCATTGATAAAAATCAAAAACATCAACGACCCTAAGATAGAACCCTGAGGAACCCCTGATCCCGAGGTATGCCAGGATGATCGGATGCGGTTGACTTTGGTGCAGAATTCTCTCTCGCCTAAGTAATCTTTCAGCCATGCGAGAAGTGCTCCAGAAACACCCGCTTTGCTTATTTTGTGAAGGAGCAGACCATGGTGAACTGTGTCGAATGCTTTCGCAAAGTCGAGAAAGATCACATGGACTGGTACCTTTACATCCCAGGATGGTGTCCAATCGTTCCAAGCTAGTAGAAGATTCGTCACACAGGATCTTCCCCTCCTGAAACCGTGCTGTGCTTCATGGAGTAGGTTAGTCCTGTCGAAGTATTTTCTCATGTGGTCGTCAATGAGACTTTCCAATATCTTCGATATCACTGAGAGAAGCGCAACTGGTCTGTAACTGGTCGCGTTCTGCCGGTCACCACCCTTGAAGATAGGGGATAGGATGGCTCGTTTCCATTCACATGGAAGTTTCCCTACATCAAAGGAGTGTTGAAACAGATCACTTGGGGGTTGGCAGAGACTTTCTGAACACTGCTTCAGGACGGATGGTCTTATGGCATCGCAACCTCCAGACTTTCCCGAAGACAACTTTCCCAATTTTACGAGTACCATAGCCGGGGTAATTTGAAATGTACCCAGCAGGTTTTCGCACGTTGGTTTTGCATTGTAATCTTGATGTTTTGTGGGGGTAAAATCCTCGTTACTGTTCAGTTGCCTGTGGAAGGCTAGACTGAATGTATCTGCCATGTCAAGACTAGTAGGAGATTTCCCATCAGAACCCACTAGATTGCAAGCTCCCTGGTTGGTCGGTTTTCTTTCAGACATAAACCTGTATAGGCTTTTGGGGTTCACGAGAAGCTTATTGGCGAGGTTTCTCTGAAATGTCCTTCTATCACTCCGGACTCGTATGTTACATCGATTCCTGAGTTCGAAGTACACTTCATGTTCGGGTTGACTCTTTGTAGGGATTTTGTTTGATTGTATGGAGAATTTAATCATGAGCTGACATCAGTTGGAGAACCACTGGGAAACCTTGGAGTACAGGACAGCTGTTTCGTCCTAGTTTGGGACTCTTCATCAGTAGGCAATCACCGGGAGTTGAACCCAGGACCTTCTGGTTACAAGGCGAGCTCGTAGATCATTGAGCCACTGGGACCCGATCCAATGGTCCTTGAATTCTAACTTCTGCCAATTGACGACATAGCGCAACCACGAATAAATTCTCATTTTGTTATGACTGTAAGACATGGCCATTGCAAATTAAAGAAATTAAAATGTTGGCCTTGTTTCGACTACAGATATTTACGTCCTGTCTGCTGTGTTACATGGTGTAATGTGGTGAGCAATTTTGGGGTTAGGCGTAGTGTTAGGTGAGAAGTGGGGAAGTCAATCTGTGAGGTTACTAAGCTACCTCGGTTGACATGGCTAGGACACGTCACGCACGACGGGCCATCACCTTCCCCCGACGAGCAATTTCAACTGATATAGGATTAGTCTGGGAAAGAATGAGGAGTGGTCATTTCAAAGCCCAACATTAGTTCATAAAGTATTTGACAGCTGGTTTGAGCTAGCTACGTTGATTGAAACCAGACTTGTAGGGAAGTGTAGATTACCAGGTTGAGATCCTTGAGATGCTAAGTACCAATGACTGGAAACTGTTGATGATATGACTTAAAGTTGTTGTCAATGGCGCAGATGTAATAACTACTTGTAATTCTCGAGATGCGTTAAGTCCTCATGTTTTGGGATGTTACCATTCTTTCTGTTGTGCAGTTTTGCTCATTATAGTATTTTTGAACTCCTTTCCTTCCTCTACCTTTGGGTTCTAAGTAGAGTGTGCAACTTGAATTAGTGCACTTATGTGCATAGTTCTATGCTGAAACTCAGTCGACTGGTCTTTTGAGTTGAACAGACTTAACTTAATGGTGGCAGATTAACCAACCATTAATTAGAAGCCCCAAACGGTGCACGGTGAGTGAATGTGAGATTCTGCAGATGTGAATCGGTACAAGTTGATGCACATCAAAATAGTATATGTAAAAGTAGAGGAAAGGAATATACTGGTACTAGAATGGACAGGAATATTTAGAGGATATAACTTGGTAATGCTTTTCAGATTTCGGAACATCATAAGTGGTGAACGCATGCGTAGCAGCGTTTACGATTTGAAGCCATGTCGAACAGTTTTATCGTGCCACCCGATTGGCTTTATCACTTCTCTTCCAGTTAACGGGTCTCCTGTTGTAGTCTCTCTCTCCATTTACTTGAGCCTGAAAAGTATCATCAACCGTTCTCGAATAAACATGAATCGTATTCTGACACATAATTAAAAAATGCATACTGTGTAGTCGAACTTTCTCAAATAAGAATTGGTTCCTAACACCCTGAGGACCGTAGTCAGTGACTGCCTACATGTGGTCGTTGGTCGACAACTGGATGCAAAACTGGTGCAGTTTGGAAAATGGTGAGATTTCGTCAGCCACCAGTGGTATGTAATTGTGGTGAGACTTATACAGTAATGGAGTCACTACATTCAGCTACTTCATTCCCTATACCTAGATTAGTACCCTGTGTAAACCAGTCCTACATTATTATCGCTCGCTTCACATATGCGGACCTCATGCTCAGAACTCCCAGAGTACTCTACATTTTATTGGAATTTTCATCTGCACTATTTAGTTCAGTTATTTCTCAAGTAGCCCGTTAGATTTCCACACAAAATCAAAATCCATAATATGTATGAGTAGTCTTAAGTTAACCTTATTCATTACCGTCACTTCATAGGATCACTTTCCATAGGCTCTTATGTTGATGATGAATTTAAGCAGAGAGCCTCAGTCTACACCATTCATAATAAGACAGCTGTCTCTTTCGACTAACGGAGATAAAGACTGACCTGAGATCAAATCATGTGGCGAAGGTGAAATCCAGGTTCGTGTGTATTTCAGCACTTCTCGAAAAGTATGTTCCATCAGTGTTCTCATCAGAATCTCAGCTTGTTTAACCCTATTCCACTGCGTTTCTATATCTGTAAAGCCTAGGTTAGTGGGCACTATAGTGGGTCAAGTTAATTCTACAAACATTTACTCCCTTTTTTATGAATTTGGATGATTAGCGGAATATGGAAGGGAAACTATGTTAAGTTCCTTAGTTAATTTCATATTAGTCATAATATTAATAGTAATAACAATAATAATGGTTCTATCAGATGAAAATGTGAGGTGATCTGTGATAACACGAATAACGAAAAACAGGATGATTAAACAAATAGATGTTCATATTAGACAAGCATATTAATATTATGTGTAAAACTCGGGTACTGTAGTAGTATGTAATTCCATATTAATTTGTTTATTAGATATGTCACACAGTGAGACAGTATTATTTACTGACGAGGTATCGAACACAACTTATTCTTCATAATCTTCTCATCGATTATGACCTCACAACTTCTAAACTCTCGTTTTGTAGTTTTTTTCTGTTCTTTTTTATTCGTAGTAGGGGTAGTCGAATTTTCCAGATGTCAGGGTGGACAGGTGTTGGATCATTCCTATTGCACGTATTTTCAATTGATTCGATAAAGAAAGTTTCAGTTGACAACATATCAGCGTGGAGGCAGAGATTGATAGCTGAAGCTTTGTTCGTCGAATCAATTCAAAATACCTGTAATAGGAATGATCCCACACCTGTCCACCTTGACATCTGGAAAATTCTACCACCCGTACGACAAAAAGGAACGAACGGAGAAGACTATAAAACGAGAGTTTCGAAGTTGTGAAGTCATAATCGATGAGAAGTTGTGTGTTCGAAACGTCATCCAGTAAATAATACCGTACGATATATCTAATACAGAAAATCAAAACAAGTGATTCAGCGACGAGACTCTTTTCAACAACGAACTTATTATCAAGCTGTACAATCGTATATACATATATGGCTTTTGAGAGATTATATCCGACGAGGGAATTGAATCATAGGTGTGAATGCATAAAATAATAATATTAGTAGTAGTATGAAATACAATTAAAATGTTTGTGATTTTAATCATAGTTAAATGTCAAGTGGCATAAAAAAATAAGATGTCATGAAAAGAATAATACATAGGATGTAATGAACTAGGAAGGGGTTAAACGATTCGTTGACAAATCGAATAAAACAGAATTGATTGAGAATAACAAACTAATGTGGAATTAGATAAGTTTGTTTCAAATGTCACACAGTGATGTAGTATTAATAGCTGGACGACGTCTCCAGCATAAATTATCGCTCGTAATCATACTTACTCACACGGCTTCACGATTTGTCTGATGTATATATATATATATACTTCTCTCTCTGTCTCCCTCTTGTTATTTGTGGTCACTCTTCATATCTCCGGTATAAGTGTCGCATCATTTTGATTGCGCGTGTGTGGTGTGGAACTGGGAAAACGAAGATTCAATGAATACCCTCTCTCTCTCTCTCAATCCAACTATATTACATTTTAATACTCTCATCCTATCGTGTGATTACGTTCAGGTGAATGGAATGCACTGACTGAGCTTTCTCCTAGGTTATTCAACTTAGCAGTGCCACTCACTTTGCGTCTAACTAAATTTTCATGTTCCAACAGTCTAATTGACCCGGGGCTATTCGTTAATCTAGACAGAACTTCTTAACAATCTTTCTTGTGTCAAAGGGACCGGATTCTGTTGCTTCTGATCTTTTGCTACAGACTAGAGTTTCAGCAGCTGTTCACGCTCAATTCAGGCTGAGGTTGGGTGATAGTCTGCTGCAGACCACCTGAACTGTCTCTTTAAATTGTTCTCCACAGCTTCTTCTGAGCTCTATGCTTCTTGAAGGTCATTTTACATACCAACGATTTCTTAATTAAATCGAATAAAATGTGCTTTCCATCTAGTACTGTTGTCCATTCCGGTGCTATTCTTGTCTTGATGACAACCTACTCAGTGTTTTGCAGTCTTCTGTGGTTAGTTTCCTTATACTGTTCAGTTGAAATGAGAGTACGCATATCCAATGGTTCTTGATAATCTCTTTTATAATAATAATAATAGTAATAATTTATATTTTGTATAAACTGGTGTTCACAAGAAATGACTACCATTTTTACAGGCACGATCAGTTATGTTATAAATTGCAATCCTGAAGTACCGTAAATTAATACTTTTTCAAAAGTTTAAATTGTTCAATTATTGTACAAGCAATCAGAACAGATTCTTATAAGTGTTAAATTGTAAACCCTTCACTGAGGTCATCATCAAAGTTGAGCGACAACCGAAACTTCGTTCCGTTTCCTGCTGACAGTTATGGTCAACCAGTGGACAGCGTATATCTGGGTGAGTGCTATGCCGCCACTTGAATAAAAGCTATTTCAGGAAGAGGAGAACGTCCTGGGAAACTGCAAAATGGCATAAAATACAATTACGGATAATACATCATTGGAAGTACATCTGCCAGGTATATACAAGAAGGAGCTGGAGACTCCTTGGAATGATAGTGTACATTTGCGATGTTTAATGCTAACCATAACCGTCTAAGCATTGAAAATATGACGCTTCGATGAAAATATAGTTTTTTTCAAACATTGGTGTTGTTGTTTTTTCCTCAAAGCAACCAGACTTCAAGCAAGCAACGAATATGAACAAAGAGCAAGTTTTAGCTTTAATAAAGGCCTAGGTAGTTAAGATCAAATAGAGTATAATAGTGCGTACATAAAAACATTATTGTGAGATAGGTAAGTGATATTTAAGTGAGGAGTGAATTCAAAGATCTGGAAAATTTTAACCCGTAGGACAAGCTAGCCTGTAAGACGTCTCACGAATTTCTGTAGGGCCCAACGAGTATCATCTCGACAAGAAGGTGAACAGGCTTGTAGATGGTAGGAGCAAAAGCACTTTTTTATTTATAATTTAGATCTGTACAACCCTTATTATTTTGTTTTGTTGAGGGTCCAGATTGATGTTTAATTCTCGAGCCGTCAAAAAATGCATGTTGTTGTCCTGCAGATAGGAGCGATTCACATTTGTGACCACTACCATATCTTCTGATCAAAATGCGCCACTCTCCAATTACTAAGTTATAATCTATGATCACTACACACAACGTTTGACGATAGCCATTTCCGAGGAAGTAAAATGTAGGATAAGTGTTTGAACATACTTCTCACTAATCATTCTTATCAGATTTTATTTGCTTTCCTAATACAGAAAGTTGCAGCAATCTGAGGCAAACTGCTTCTAGTAAAGATTCAAAGCCAATTTCATTGAATTTCGCGAAATATACCCATTCATTTTGAAATAACAGAAAAGATTGAAGCTCAGGTGGATGATTTGCGAGCTAGTTGGTTTAGTTGCGGAGCTTGCGTCGTCCTTCTGGGCAACATTTTCAGCGCAATATTTAGCATAAAGTGAAATGATTTAAATTTCTTCATGAGTGATATAATTACGTCTCCTGTTAACCATCTTTACATATGTATTGACCATTTTCTATTGACTTGGATTTTAAACCTTCTGGTCACCTGATTTACTCTTTATTAGTTGGTATATTTCGTCTATATTAACGTGCTTGTTAATTGCATTTTCGTTTGAGTACCAGGCTTTTAGGAATTCCCTGGCACTTTTGGTGTTTCCTCTGTCTAAGATCTTGACATTATCCCAATCAAATTGATGACCATAATTGTCTATATGCATTGATACTAAAGAATACATATCGTGTCTTTTCACGGCTGATTTGTGTTCTTGGATTGTAATTCGAAGGGGACGCCCACTTTGGCCGATGTAATGCTTGTTGCAGTTCATACAATATATTTTTTAAATGGTATTAATTTTATCTCCTTTTTCTGTTGGGTCTTTTGGTTTGCATAATATCGAATTAAGCGATTTGACTGGCTTGTGTGCTATGTCTATATCAAGCGGTTTCAGTATTCTAGTGTAACGACAGAAGGCAAGAGTCATGCAACAGATCATTTATTAAGGAAATCAACGCATATTTATATATTTTCATGTACATTATTATGGATAGTTAAGCGAACAAACACAGTCTTCCGATTGGTTGTTTCTCACTTAAAATTAATCTTTCATCTCTTTGTGACTGTTTCTTGAATGTCAAATCATCTATATGTTAACTGCATCCGCCTACGCAAAGTCTGCTGTGGTCGGTTTTGAATCAATCTTTGTTTACATTTTCTCACGACAAAACTTGGGAACGTAAACATTGACGTAAATTACTGTCTACAAATTTGGCTAGTAGACAGCTCTCACCACACTAGCTGTTATTTCAGAGATATTTCTCATGTATGGTGGAATGAATTTTCTTGTGGTCTTTGATGATGGTTCTTTGTTGGTGTTTTGATTTGACTTTACAAATGGTGAAATTAATTATCACGGATGCACAGAATATGATTAAAAAATACCAGCATAAGATTAGATTCAAAAAAGAAAAGGTTGAACAGATTCATACGCCAGAACATCTGTCAACATTGAATACTGCCATTAAAATATTAAGCGAAAGACACAAGGAACCAAGGCGAGTCGTCCTCAAAGGAAAACTAGCTAAGATATCCAAACAACCATCTGAAGAAACTCTAAATGATTGTCTAGCAAATCTATCAAAACAACCATTATCAAAAACAGAAGAACAACTTCTTCAGAAAGGACTCAACTACAATACTGGTGACGCTTCAGTAACAGATTTCTGTGCTTCCTTAGAATGATCACTCAAATTATCAAAATTAAATGAGGAAGTACAACAAGAAATACGTCAATGTATCATACCTATACTCAAACAGAAAAGACATAATTCCCAACTTAGCAGTGAATTGCAAAATGCATTGAAAAAAATGAGGAATAGATATAGTTATTCTACCGGCTGATAAAGGAAGAACAACAGTAATCCTGGACACAAAAGACTACATAAAGAAAGCAGAGGATTTACTCAAAGATAATAATGTATATCAACAGTTGACAAAAAACCCTATGCAAACATTAGATAACAAAATCAGAACAACGTTAAATAAACTAACGAAATCAGGACAAATTACAGAACATGATCAGTGGCGAATGAAATCTAACGGACCCATTTTACCTTGATTCTATGGTAGACCAAAACTACACAAACCAAACGTTCCCTTACGACCAATCGTTTTGCTTCCAGGAACACCAACATATAATCTATCTAAAGAACTTTTCAGAAAATTAAATTACCTAACAGAATCATGCAACCATTCTATCAATTCGTCAATCCAATTTTTTGAGAAAATCAAAAACATTAAAGTGGATGACAATGAAATAATGAAACCCTTTCATGTCACAGCATTATATACTTCAATTAACACGAAACTAGCAACAGTTACTCTATTGCGATGGAAACTCAAAAACTCAATGTTCAACGTGGATAGAACTCATAGAATTATGCCTTAAAACATACTTCCAACTCAATACTCGAATATATGAAAAAATAAAAGGAACACCAATGGGATCACCCATATCAGGATTAATAGCTGAAGCCGTTATGCAAAGATTAGAATTAATAGCTCTACCTATAATTAAACCGAAAATCTGGGTACGTTACGTTGATGATACATTTGTAATAATTAAGAGAGGTGATTTAGAATATACCCACAAATTAATAAACAACATATTTGAAGACATCAAATTCACAAGAGAAGAAGAATTAGATAACAAAATCCCATTTTTAAATGTCCTAATCAGGAGAACCAACACAGGAGATTTAGAAACACAAGTATATAGAAAATCAACGCATACAGATCAAATACTCAACTATACTAGCAATAATCCAGTTACTCACAAACGAAACTGTGTGCAGATATTGTTTAAAAGAGCTCAAACACATTGTAGCACTCCAGAGTTGAAAAGAATGGAAGAAAAGTACATAAAAACGGTTTTCAAAAAGAATGGTTGTCCACAAAATTTCATTTGTAAAGTCAAATCAAAACACCAACAAAGAACCATCATCAAAGACCACAAGAAAATTCATTCCACCATACATGAGGAATATCTCTGAAATAACAGCTAGAATACTGAAACCGTTTGATATAGATATAGTACACAAGCCAGTCAAATCGCTTAATTCGATATTATGCAAACCAAAAGATCCAACAGAAAAAGGAGATAAAATTAATACCATTTAAAAAATATATTGTATGAACTGCAACAAGCATTACATCGGCCAAAGTGGGCGTCCCCTTCGAATTACAATCCAAGAACACAAATCAGCCGTGAAAAGACACGATATGTATTCTTTAGTATCAATGCATATAGACAATTATGGTCATCAATTTGATTGGGATAATGTCAAGATCTTAGACAGAGGAAACACCAAAAGTGCCAGGGAATTCCTAAAAGCCTGGTACTCAAACGAAAATGCAATTAACAAGCACGTTAATATAGACGAAATATACCAACTAATAAAGAGTAAATCAGGTGACCAGAAGGTTTAAAATCCAAGTCAATAGAAAATGGTCAATACATATGTAAAGATGGTTAACAGGAGACGTAATTATATCACTCATGAAGAAATTTAAATCATTTCACTTTATGCTAAATATTGCGCTGAAAATGTTGCCCAGAAGGACGACGCAAGCTCCGCAACTAAACCAACTAGCTCAGAAAACACCATTAATTGCATACCTATTCATTCGCAGGGAGAAACACAGTTGTTGTTCAGCGAAGAAATATCCCTTTTCATCGACTACTTCATTTTCAAGCTGCGCAATCGTATTTATATTACGGAAAGAGAAGGCATTAAGTAGCACTAGAAATTGCTCAGTCAACATACATGTGAACGAAGAATATTGTTTTCGATCATTTCTTCTATTCAGGTTCTTACAATTATAAAATATAATCTTTGTTGTCGTTACAATAATGATAGCCAGTTAGCCGGCGGATACATTTTATTAACGTAGAATAACAGATTAGCAGTTATGGGGTGTGAAAATAAATAGTCGTATTTGTGTGACAAACGTGCTAGGCTGAAATCGATTACAAAATATTGTAAAATGGGAGACAATGGTGGTGATTAGTCATATCATTCCATATCGGAAAGACACAGCTGAACAACTTCAAAGACTATTTGCTTCATATAATATTAAAGTCTATTTCAAGCCCTCTAATTCTCTAGAGTAAGCTTTGGTGAATGTCAATGATATGGTTCCCAAAATGTCACAAATTAATTGTGTCTATAGGATACAGTGTTCAGAATGTGAAGCATGTTATATAGGGGAGAGCAGTAGATAAGTGAAGGTCAGAGTGAATGAACATAGACTATGCGCGGAACGTCCACCTAGAAATGAAGTAAAATTAAAAAGTCTAGAAAAAAAATCGACTATAGCAATGCATGCGACAGACAGCGGACATATGATTGATTTCGACAATGTCGAAATTCTCGGAAGAGGATTTCATTCACCTAAAGAAAGGTTGACCTCTTAAGCTTTGAACATTTTAACCACATCGAATGCAGTAAGTAGGAAAGAAGGGATATACCTATCACCTATGTAGCAAACTCTAATGAAGCAAGACAGACGCAAAAAACAACAAAAACTTCTATGAACCTCCATGATCTTTGAAAAAATGTATTATCATGTTTATCACATGTGAATTGACGTCTTTTCCATTTGACAAATAACACAAACTCATACAGAAAAAAATATATACACAATAACAATCCGACATTAGTCACTACAAATATATGATGACTGATTAAATATTTCTATTGGTACAGATGTCCATGGACAAGTGACCTTCAAATAAACTGACTTCAATTCATATAAAACTTTTTCACTATATATTTTGACGAACAACAAAATCCGAATAGATCTGTTGAAGAAGCTGTGGCTTACACAGCGAAATGTTCAGAAAAATCTTGTTTTGACTTTCTTAACACGCTGGGATTAATTTAAATAATTTATGCTGGATCAATCTGACTCAGCGCACAAATTATTCCACGACGTTCGTAACACCTACGGTTTGGAAACTTACAAGTCAGTTCAAGGTTATAAAAGGTGTCAGGTAAGTGGCTAATACAAAGTGCTCTCACATTTTACAATATTTTGTAATCGATTTCAGCCTAGCACGTTTGTCACACAAATACGACTATTTATTTTCACACCCCATAACTGCTAATCTGTTATTCTACGTTAATAAAATGTATCCGCCGGCTAACTGGCTATCATTATTGTAACGACAACAAAGATTATATTTTATAATTGTAAGAACCTGAATAGAAGAAATGATCGAAAACAATATTCTTCGTTCACATGTATGTTGACTGAGCAATTTCTAGTGCTACTTAATGCCTTCTCTTTCCGTAATATAAATACGATTGCGCAGCTTGAAAATGAAGTAGTCGATGAAAAGGGATATTTCTTCGCTGAACAACAACTGTGTTTCTCCCTGCGAATGAATAGGTATGCAATTAATGGTGTTTTCTGAGCTAGTTGGTTTAGTTGCGGAGCTTGCGTCGTCCTTCTGGGCAACATTTTCAGCGCAATATTTAGCATAAAGTGAAATGATTTAAATTTCTTCATGAGTGATATAATTACGTCTCCTGTTAACCATCTTTACATATGTATTGACCATTTTCTATTGACTTGGATTTTAAACCTTCTGGTCACCTGATTTACTCTTTATTAGTTGGTATATTTCGTCTATATTAACGTGCTTGTTAATTGCATTTTCGTTTGAGTACCAGGCTTTTAGGAATTCCCTGGCACTTTTGGTGTTTCCTCTGTCTAAGATCTTGACATTATCCCAATCAAATTGATGACCATAATTGTCTATATGCATTGATACTAAAGAATACATATCGTGTCTTTTCACGGCTGATTTGTGTTCTTGGATTGTAATTCGAAGGGGACGCCCACTTTGGCCGATGTAATGCTTGTTGCAGTTCATACAATATATTTTTTAAATGGTATTAATTTTATCTCCTTTTTCTGTTGGATCTTTTGGTTTGCATAATATCGAATTAAGCGATTTGACTGGCTTGTGTACTATATCTATATCAAACGGTTTCAGTATTCTAGCTGTTATTTCAGAGATATTCCTCATGTATGGTGGAATGAATTTTCTTGTGGTCTTTGATGATGGTTCTTTGTTGGTGTTTTGATTTGACTTTACAAATGAAATTTTGTGGACAACCATTCTTTTTGAAAACCGTTTTTATGTACTTTTCTTCCATTCTTTTCAACTCTGGAGTGCTACAATGTGTTTGAGCTCTTTTAAACAATATCTGCACACAGTTTCGTTTGTGAGTAACTGGATTATTGCTAGTATAGTTGAGTATTTGATCTGTATGCGTTGATTTTCTATATACTTGTGTTTCTAAATCTCCTGTGTTGGTTCTCCTGATTAGGACATTTAAAAATGGGATTTTGTTATCTAATTCTTCTTCTCTTGTGAATTTGATGTCTTCAAATATGTTGTTTATTAATTTGTGGGTATATTCTAAATCACCTCTCTTAATTATTACAAATGTATCATCAACGTAACGTACCCAGATTTTCGGTTTAATTATAGGTAGAGCTATTAATTCTAATCTTTGCATAACGGCTTCAGCTATTAATCCTGATATGGGTGATCCCATTGGTGTTCCTTTTATTTTTTCATATATTCGAGTATTGAGTTGGAAGTATGTTTTAAGGCATAATTCTATGAGTTCTATCCACGTTGAACATTGAGTTTTTGAGTTTCCATCGCAATAGAGTAACTGTTGCTAGTTTCGTGTTAATTGAAGTATATAATGCTGTGACATGAAAGGGTTTCATTATTTCATTGTCATCCACTTTAATGTTTTTGATTTTCTCAAAAAATTGGATTGACGAATTGATAGAATGGTTGCATGATTCTGTTAGGTAATTTAATTTTCTGAAAAGTTCTTTAGATAGATTATATGTTGGTGTTCCTGGAAGCAAAACGATTGGTCGTAAGGGAACGTTTGGTTTGTGTAGTTTTGGTCTACCATAGAATCAAGGTAAAATGGGTCCGTTAGATTTCATTCGCCACTGATCATGTTCTGTAATTTGTCCTGATTTCGTTAGTTTATTTAACGTTGTTCTGATTTTGTTATCTAATGTTTGCATAGGGTTTTTTGTCAACTGTTGATATACATTATTATCTTTGAGTAAATCCTCTGCTTTCTTTATGTAGTCTTTTGTGTCCAGGATTACTGTTGTTCTTCCTTTATCAGCCGGTAGAATAACTATATCTATTCCTCATTTTTTTCAATGCATTTTGCAATTCACTGCTAAGTTGGGAATTATGTCTTTTCTGTTTGAGTATAGGTATGATACATTGACGTATTTCTTGTTGTACTTCCTCATTTAATTTTGATAATTTGAGTGATCATTCTAAGGAAGCACAGAAATCTGTTACTGAAGCGTCACCAGTATTGTAGTTGAGTCCTTTCTGAAGAAGTTGTTCTTCTGTTTTTGATAATGGTTGTTTTGATAGATTTGCTAGACAATCATTTAGAGTTTCTTCAGATGGTTGTTTGGATATCTTAGCTAGTTTTCCTTTGAGGACGACTCGCCTTGGTTCCTTGTGTCGTTCGCTTAATATTGTCGAAATCAATCATATGTCCGCTGTCTGTCGCATGCATTGCTATAGTCGATTTTTTTTCTAGACTTTTTAATTTTACTTCATTTCTAGGTGGACGTTCCGCGCATAGTCTATGTTCATTCACTCTGACCTTCACTTATCTACTGCTCTCCCCTATATAACATGCTTCACATTCTGAACACTGTATCCTATAGACACAATTAATTTGTGACATTTTGGGAACCATATCATTGACATTCACCAAAGCTTACTCTAGAGAATTAGAGGGCTTGAAATAGACTTTAATATTATATGAAGCAAATAGTCTTTGAAGTTGTTCAGCTGTGTCTTTCCGATATGGAATGATATGACTAATCACCACCATTGTCTCCCATTTTACAATATTTTGTAATCGATTTCAGCCTAGCACGTTTGTCACACAAATACGACTATTTATTTTCACACCCCATAACTGCTAATCTGTTATTCTACGTTAATAAAATGTATCCGCCGGCTAACTGGCTATCATTATTGTAACGACAACAAAGATTATATTTTATAATTGTAAGAACCTGAATAGAAGAAATTATTGAAAACAGTATTCTTCCTTCAGATTAACTTTGAATTTATGATATGGGAATATTTCACATTATTAAATCTCACAATTTACATGTGATAAGAATTAAGGCAATTGGAATAATGTATTAAGTGGGTAAAGTTGAAGTGGGTGAATTACAAAACTTTTAAGGATTACTAAATAAGTGAACTGATATGAAGACTTTAAAATTGTAGGTCAAGTGTTGTCTACAAAGTTAACAGTGTGATGATGGTAGCAGTAAATTCGGTGAAGACGAAGCGAAGTGTAATGAATACAAGAGGTAAAATATAAATACATTAGAAGAACATAACTATGATGAAGATAAAGAAGAGAGTTTTACAAAGCCGTTTTGAATACATAATTTAGGTTTCTGTCCATGCACAGATAGAGCTTTGGCAGGCTATGCATAAGTGCAGAAAACGTAAGCTTGTGGGGTGGTTGGATTTGGTCCTGTAAATAACTTTGATGGATAAATCACGTCGGGCTGAATGACCTAACTCCAGAATGTGTTCACAAAGTGAAGGCTTCGTCGTCCTATGCTAACCTTTCATTAATCAAACCGGATGGTGTTCGGCTACGCGTTTACGGAGAACACGCTCACAACGTCTAAAGTAATCGGCTCTACATGACCACGTGAACAAGTATATACACATAGGGGTGGACATAAGTGGTAGTTTATCCTTAACGCATTGTCGAATCATATTTCGGCTGGTAATTACCAAATGTAAGTTAGCTGCATAAAAACAGCGTTTAGTCCATTTAGATAAACGACTTTTAATGACTTGAGCAACAGTGTCACCTGTATACGCCAAACTCATGAAAAGTGTCTTCTTCGGCACTGTGATTCCGCTGGGGATGGTTTCTTTCCTGATGTTTCTGTCAATAAACCTTCTGGGATATCTATTATTTAAGAGAATTGTGTGAAGATTTTCTACTTCCATGTCGACCATATCTATAGAGGAAGCTTTCCGAGTTCTGAAACATAGAGAACACATAAGATTTGTCTTCCTACCTAGAGGTACCCAACTGTTGAAGTTAGTGTACTTCCCTGTAAATGTTGGCTTTTGATAAATTAACGTTTTCAACGTGCCATCCTCTCTTCTATCTAACATCACATCTATGAAGTGCAATGAGGAATTTGATTCTTCTTCAACGGTGAAAAGGATCGATGTGTGAGAGCCATTAAATTTTTCAAGAAGCTCGGTGGTTGAACAGTTGTCGTTACAAATAATGAAGGTGACGTTAATGTATTGCTTATACATATAGAAACTCGAGATTGTTTCTTTCAATGGACCACTGTCTAAGCTTGCCATGAAGAAATCCGCTGGGAGGAGAGGTCCTAATGTAGACTCCACCCCTTTGATTATAAACGACATCGTTAAATCCAAACTGTACATTAAGCGTGCATATCAATAAAGGCTGCTTCAGATAGTTAGTTGGTACTTGAATGTTTAGGTCGATGTAATCACATGGATAACAAATAGTTCCGTCTAACGATACATTTGTAAACAAAGAGCAAACATCTAATGAGATCATACGCTTACCGGTCACATTAATTCCATCAACGCAGCTGACGAAATCAAAAGTGTCCAAAAACTATGTTTACATAGATTTGATCGTACGGATTCAAGGATTTTAGCGAGCCATTTAGCTGTAGAATGATAAGGGGAGTTGAGCATATCCAATATGGGTTGCAGAGGGACACCATCTTTATACACCTGAGGAAGATCATAGATTCGTTCTTTAACTTCTTCAAAGTCTTTGACAATTCGTTCTCTAGCCACTCAATACATCATTTTAATCATATGTACAAGATTTACTGAACAATTACTAGTGCCCTCACTTAATGCCCTTTTCCGTAGTCTAAATACGGCTGTATACCTTGAAAATGAAGTAGTCGTTGAAAAGGGATATTTCTTCTCTGAACAAACACTGTGGTTGTCCTTAATTAGATATGCTGATGATGTGATAATTTCTGCCTTAATTAATTCTTCATTAGATTGTTCTGACTGATATGAATACTCTCCTATGTTAGATCAATCAATCCGTCAATCGTTTTACACTGAATCCTTCTAAATGTCAGATTTATAACGACACATTTAAGCGAACAATATTGTTTTCAGGCTTAACTCTAATATACATAAGTTTACAAATAAAAATTCAAATATAAACCAATCATGGTGTTTTATCTATAGGATCATAAGATGGTGAATATGAATTTTGCAATAAGTCAATGGTTTTATCAATAATAAGGATGAAAAAGTGAGGCAACCTGTGATAACACGAAGTACATCCAAAGTACATAAACCAGGACTTCCTCTTCGCCCAGTCCTAGGTATGTCTCATTCCACCTACCATGGTGTGGCAAAGTGGCTAGGTGAACTCCTCCAACCGTTACACAAGATGGTAGTAAACCATAGTGTTAAAGACGTTTTTGAATTCATTGCCAACGTAGATGATATCAATGTAAATGGGAAGCAAATGCTATCCTTAGATGTAGCATGTGGTGATTGACAATTTTTATCTTTGTATTGTTTAAATACTTACTGTTGTTTGTTAATGTATTTAATATATATGATTTGAAATATAATTCCGCCTAATACAAATTCCTAAATTCATCCCTCTCTGTGTTTTGGTTGAATTCCAGTAATTCGGTCATTGCGAAATACAATACTACTATTACAAATAATAATCACATAGCATCACTGTTCACCAATGTACCACTTATGGAAACTGTGGAATTCATATGCCAACAGATACTAGAAAAACAGTTCGACATCGGAATTCCAGTTATTAATCTGAAAGAGTTGCTTTTAAGATGTACTATGAATGTACACTTCACATTCAACAACCTTTACACAGACAAATCGACGGTATTGCCATGGGTTCTCCATTAGGGCCAATTTTGGCAGATTTCTTTCTTGCTTAGGTTGAAAATGGTCCATTGAAACGAGTAATAGATAAAACTGATTCTTATTTTCGCTATGTTGATGATACGTTCATTATTCTTGATGTGAAAGCTGACAAGAACGAAATGTTAATAAAATTTAATGATGCACATCCATCGCTCATCTTCACTTGTGAAGAAGAACATGATGGTAGACTGCATTTCCTTGACGTCCAATTGAGCAAAAGAGAGGATGGTTCACTCAAGAGAGATGTCTATAGAAAACCTACATCTGTAGGACAATATACACGTTTCCTCAGTTTTGTACCAATCCGATATAAAATCAATTTGGTCAGATGTCTCACGAATAGAGTAAAACGTATCTGCAAAGATGACTCCCTACAAAATGAGTTAGGATACATCCAAAATACGCTCGTCCAAATCGGTTATCCTAGTAGATTTGTATGGAGACACATAAACACCAAGTACAATCAAGAGAAACTGACAACAGTTGAAAAGAAACAATTGTTCATGAAATCGCAATTTAATGGGGGCATGGCTGGCGAAGTCTTACACTTGAGATTATCGAGAGAGATAAAATGGACTTATACTGCCGCCACCCTTTGTTCGTCATTTTCTAGCCGACCAATTGTGATTGCTCAAGTGAAAGACAAGCTACCTAGATATGTGACATCTGTGTGTATCTACAAATTTAGCTGCTCCTGTGGAGAGAACTATATAGGGCAAACAACTAGACAGCTTAACAAGCACATTAATGAGCATCTTCCTTCATGGTTTGGAAAAGGTCAAATAAAATCTATAAGAAGTTCTAATTTGGCTAATTTGATTGATAGCGGTCACCAAGTGGACAAAAATAGTACCTTCAAAGTTATCTATCTCATTCCATCCAGCATTTCGAACGGGATTCCAATCCGACTTTAACACATAGCCGAAGCTGTGGGAATTCGAGATAACAATCCTAGTCTTTGCATACAAAAGAAGTTTGTTCTACCTTTGTTTCTCCCTTGGCGTAGGGGGTAAATTCTAATCAAAACCCTCCCACCCTTTCCTATTTTCCATCTCCGTATTTTTTTATGTTATTTATTTAAAGTCTGATTGTCTGCCCACTTCACCCTTAATATTACGTAACTTTTAAGATTTGACAAAATTTATTTACTGAATTGTCTGCATATATATATATATATATATTACTACCTTTTTTATTTTTATCGCCACCTGCATAAACCTTATCAATTTTGATAGCATTATTAGAAGACGGAGATTATCTGAAAAATGTGATGTATTAGCGCTATACATTTCGAACAATCTGATCACACATTTACTTGTCAAGTCAATATATATGGAAAAGTTAAATAAACAAGGTGACAAAAAAAGAATTAAGAATAATTAACACAAACGTTTGGTAATCCAATCAAATAAGGATTACCAAGGTAGGTTAAGAGTAATAACAAACTGTTTTTGAATACACAAGGGGGACTTAAGTTTATGAATGGCTATAGCCTCAGCGTATTTCAGTAAACGTCCTTGACCGTTTTTATAGATGACCTTAAAGGCTGAGTTAACATCAACCTTATGGTTCATCTCGATTAAATGTTTAGCTATAGACGAAGTTGGTAGTCTGGCACCTGCATCTATGGGCTTGTCACAATTCATCTGTTTACCTAACCACTTTGGGATATGCTCTCCTACCCTCACGTGCAACGCGCGATTACTCCTCCTTATGTATGTATGTCCACACACACACGAAAATTGGTAAATTGCATGGGATGTGATATAATCACTTGTGCACTTTTGAGGTTTCCAGTGAAGCATATTTTTATCCTTTTCGACAATTACAAGCTGGGCTGCATAGTAGGTTCTACGGATGATGGAATTCAACCTTTGTCTCAAAATCCTACTATTTATTTCCCCATTATATGGTAATTTGATGAAAACCTTTTTCTTAGGGACGGTATGGATTGTAGGTTTAGAGGCTAGTTGACTTCTACACCTGTTTAAAAACTTCAAAGGATATCCGTTTTCAACAGGAGTATCCATCAATATTTCGTTTTCCTTGTCTATAACATCAGCCGTGCAAATACGCTGAATCCTCTTAAATAGACACTTCACCAAGCCTCTCTTATATTGTAATGGACAGAAGCTGTGAAAATTAAGATATTGTCCTGTCCAAGTGGGCTTTCTGTAGATAGACCGTCTTATTGAGCCATCGTCTCTTCGACTCAGAAGTATGTCTAAAAATGCGAGCTGGTTGTTATCATTATAATCGTTTTTAACTACGTTCAATAGACTTACCACATTATTATTATTATTTTATTATTATTATTATTATTATTATTATTATTATTATTAGATCCACAAAATCAACGTCATTGGTTAAAATTTTATATATAAATCTATGCAAATTAGAGTAAAGCCTGAAGAAGATCTAACTGAAAACAATATTGTTCGCGTATATGTCTTGTTCTAATAACACGAATAATTAAAACAGCATGATTAAACAAACAAATGTTCAGGTGGAAGTAGTCGATAAAGGCCAGTAAAAACAAAGGAACCGATTAAGTAATGCTACATTGTAAGTGAAGTAAATGAAACACGTTTTTAATGAAGATGTGATAAGATTAAAGGATGATAAGGAAGAGGTTGAAAATATAAGTAAGGGGTGGTGTAGAAGTCATTAGTTGGTTATGTCTTAATAGGCCAAGGGAGGGATAATGGCTGTACGAACTTCTTTTGAATGCATAGTTTAGGTTTAATCGTTCGAATGCCTATCGCTTCAGCTGTGTGCAGGAGACGAATACTAAGTCTATTGGAAAGATTCGGTCTACTGGCGAACTAACGATTATTATTATTATTTATAATTGTTACTTCGTTTAGTTCCTAGAGGAACATAGGGCTTCAGCCTCACGTCTTAATTGCCTTCGGTTCTGCGCCAATGTCTTTCACATAGATCCACGTCTGCCCACATGCTTTCACCTCCTCTTCGCATCACCTCCTCACCCTCATCCATGTCACCCTCGCACTGACCACTAACTTACTCGCCACTTCCTATTCGAGTTCCACTCGAGAGAGAAAGAGACTGGCATGTGATGTCACTCAATTTGTGATTTGTTTTCTCAGAGTATGGCTACAATCCAATCTACCTCCACTTCTTCCTGCATATATGTTGTGTTTGATTGGTTAGTTCATTCATTGGCAGAGATACCTGTTGCTGATGTTCTCTCTCCGACCATCTGATCTTGAGCGAACGAAGCACTGATCGAAGACAGCTATTGATGAAAGTCTGTTGTCAGTACGAACTAACAATGATGGGGGAATTTTTGGGCAAGGTATTGTCACTAACTAACCAAGGTCGAGTAATGAAGCAAAAATAAGAAACAGCAGAAACATCGCGTAGACCCCATGAGTTTAAAACTGAATCCTTCCTGCTGTACACAAAACCCCGAAATACCACACGTTGTTATAGTTCATTAAACCTGCTTCAAATCATGAGGTAACCCTCGACTGGTATTCATCCACTGAAGTTTCAATGTGTTATTGTGTGTTACTGTTTGTCATTCTGACAGATAGAAAGTGATATCGTGAAATGACATAGGTTTCTGAACGTAGGTCACTGGATGCTGACTAAGAGACTGATGAATACCTGTAATGGCCTATTCCTCATGAAGATTAAGATATCAAAAAAGGTGAAGAACATGAGTTCAATGAATGCGAGTCCGCAACTGACAATGAGCCGATCAATCATTACAACCATTTTTCCGAGCATAAAAAGGATGTTCATTCACTAAAAAACAAATATGAATAAAAGTTACGAACACCGAAAAACTGTTTACTGTAAAAATATCCCGTGATAAAATTTAAAACATCCCAGCCTTAATCGCAATCATAATTCTAACCCTAAGCCTAACCCTGAGCACACACACCCTCACCCTAATTCCAAACTTAAGTCTATACCTAAGCCTCACCTTGAGTCATTTAATCGGCTAGCATTAGTTGAATGCTGGTCTGCAATCTCACCTTGTAAGTGCCAGGTCGTGATTTCAAACTCCATTGGTTGTGTACTGCTGAAGAATTCCAAACTAGGACAGCAGCAACAGCTATCCAGTGTTCCCTGTCTGCCTCTTTTCAATGTTTCTCTAATTGATGCCATACTGTGATGCAAAGTGAGACAACTTAAATCTCAAACCTCATTTTCTTCACTCAGTACGACATTTTAGTATGCCCGAGAATTGCATAATAATTTACAAGTTTATTGGTTATTAAACCTGAGACCAATCGAATCTCAAACCTCTTTTTCTATATTCTGTAAGACAGATCACTGTCCTCAAAAATCGCACAATAATATTCCTTCTGGTTACAGGATGATTTCATCATGAGCTGACATCGGTTACAGAACCATTGGAAAACCAACTAGAAGTACAGAATGGCTGTTTCGTCTTAGTTTGGAACTCTTCATCAATATACACCCACTGGGGATTGTACCCAGGAACTGACAGAATTTAGAATTCATGGGCTGGCTGGCCGGCCATTGCATCGGGTCGCATTAGTGGCTAAATGGTCAACGAGCTAGCTCGCCTTGTAGCCAGGATGCTCCGGGTTCGAACCCCACTGTGGTGGGTACGCACTGATAAAGGGCCAGTCCCGAAATAGGACGGAAGAAAGAGCTGTCTGGCAGTACTCCCAGCTGGTTTTACAATGGTTCTCTAACCAGTGTCAACTCATGATGAAATCCTGTAACCAATCAATCAAATCTTTATAAATCCATACTTGAATTTACCTATAATTGGTTGGTAGATAGTAACTCAAACTGATCATTGCATTTCATAGTTCAATATATGTATTATTAAAAATATAAAACTTTTCGGAATGATTCTGGCGCCCACAAACGCAAACAAAAGACATGCTTTCATGGTTACTCTAAACTACAGTGACCCAAGCGAACGTCTATCATAATAACTTTGATGAGGCTGTATCAACCAATGAATTGAGCCCAGAATAAATAAGAGGCAATATCGATTCACTACGTGCATTACATATCAATTTCCATCCAGAGCTCATATTTCACTAAAAATAAGCGGTAAAACACGTCGATGTGTAGGCATATTCACTTCACAGAGATTTTTAGTCGCTATTGATGGACGTGCGTATGTGTACAAACTGTCATTACAGAGAATCTGCCCGAGAAGGTACGTCTTTCATTTTATTCAGCCTCACGTCTACTGTAGAGCAGTAGGTATGTCATGAGACAGTATGATCTACGCTATCTGGATGAATTTATGCATAGAAATTGATTTGGACTAAGAACTCCATTAGTATGTGTGGAGATCTTCATCGGTCGCATACAAGAAGGTTATCCTCTATGACAGTGGCAACCAAAGCCGACTCGTTGTCTGCTGGAAGTCGATCTTTAGCTCCTACTGTATAGTTGTCAAAAACTACTTTGAGAGAATCACAGTCATAAAGCAGTCGAAAGATAGCAGGAAGACGATTATTCGTCGATAAATCTATCTGGTTCCTTTCAATAATAATAGTAATAATAACAGGAAAAACACAAAATGACATTACAATACCTTTAGACAGCAAAGACAGAAGACATAACAAGGTAACTGTCTTAATACAAAACAAAATTAGTGAGCCGAACTGTAACCGACTGCAGACTTTTATCAACAACTGCCACCTTCTCTGGCTCCATACTGAAGATCAGATGGCCGGCCAGAAAGAATTAGTAACAAGTAACTCTGCAATACAACAAGCCGACGAATAGCCGGTCGCACAACAAATATGTGAGAGAGAATGGAGATGGATGGATCAGGCACACATTGAGGAAACCGTTGAATTATATCGCATGCAATGCAGGTCAACACTCGTATGGGATCCGAATGGAAGTGAAGGACGAGGATGTGGTCAGTGTGAGAGTGGTATTGAGGAGATGAGAGATTATAGCCAATCGTGGGGTCAGCCATCTGTAGAGGACAGCTGAGAATAGAAGAAAGTGGAGATTTGTTGTCCAAGGATACCTTAGAATCAAATAGATTATTCCAAACAATGTTGGGATGGAAAAATCCGTAGGCAAGAATCACACACCAACAGTTCCGACCAAAAACAGTCAAATTTCACAATCACATTCATACACTCAAACTAAATCACATCCTACACCAATACATCACCAATATCATCCTACAACCACAGAGAGAGAGAGAGAAAGAGAGGAGAATTACAATGGCTGATTAAATCCAATGTACAATGCCATACAAACGTCACAACAGTGATATAAATTCTCAGATGAATACTGATAATAACTTCAAAGTTAGTTGAAACATCCACAAAAATATCAAATATTGTGATTAGATCATCACAAAAGGGAATTTCCAAAACTATCTTTCCGTGGAAAAATAACTATTTTTAATACCAACTTTGCTTTCTATACAACTGTTAAAGTTTTAAATTATGCGCTCCTATGATTGGGTCATTTGATTGATTCTATTATTGATTGATCGATTGATTGATCAAGGTCATTATGATAGGGCATTCTCCTGTATGTTTATATAATTTATACTCCTTTGATGATTCCAAAGCGTCCAATGTCCCTCTAGGTAAAGAAGAGGCTGAATACTGAATAAGTTGATCTCCAATCGAAATAAAAATTATTGATTGAACACCATGTTAGGCAGGATTTTTCCTCCTCCTCCTCGTGTTGTAGAGATATCCTCTTCAATCACATTAAGAGAAAAAAGAATAACCGTTTTTTAATTAGGGTTATCTTTGAGATCATGTAATCATGTCTCATTTGCATAAAAATACACAAGTGTCCTCTATCAAGTGTGTGTGTCTGTGCGTCACACACATAATATCCGACAAACACAAGGGATACACGCACATGATGAGAGTAGTAGTCGTAGTGATAGGAGTGAGGGTAGGTGTGAGATGAGCAGAGTTAAGAAGTCAAAGAGCCTAACTGACTAATCCTATCTGTGATGTTCTTCTTATTTCCACTAGCTCGTTCACTGAAGCAGAGGAAAAGAAAGAAGGAATAACCTTCACACACACACACACAGAATGTTAAATCGTAGCTCAAGTATGGCTGGAATAATAATAATAATAATGATCTGTCAAGTGAATCTGTGAATACAATTTCGTTAACAGGAGGGTTAACTGTTCAAATCTGCAGATATCAAGTTTTTCGGGGGATCACGCAAACACACATGCAAACACATGCAACAACGAGGAATACGAATAAGAGAATTACCTGAAATCACTCTCTGAAAACAGGTGATTAATACAATGCTGTTTGGAAGCTGAATAAATTACTTAGACAACTAACTAATTAACTAACTAACTAACTAACTAACCTTTAATTAACTAACCAATGCACTAACTAAATCACTAACTAACTGACTAACTAATTAACTTACTATGAACTAACTAACTAACCAGCCATCTAACTAACTAACTTACTTTGAACTAAATACCTCACCAACTAACTAACCTTGAACTTACTCACGAACTAAATAACTAATCACTCCATTCTACTCAACTTATGCGAACAGCTTGTTAATTGTTATTATGAAGGTGTTCATAACAACCTAACATGTTGGCAGTAAGCTGGTTGTACAACACAGGTGAATGAATGAGTGAGTGAATAAGTGAGTGAAAAAGCTTAAAAATGAGCACGAAAATACACTTGATGAGTATTTCAGCAAGGAGAGGAGGCAAAAGGAAAACAAACAAACTCCATTCAGCTTTTTACTTTGTATCTCTTGATAAAGAACATCACATAAAGCGAAGTTGTTTGAATTCTCCACATGAATGATATAAATATATCTCGTGTTACAACCAATCATTGTCAGTAATTACTTGTTAATTGACGTCTTGATTGATGATTCGTGGGGAAAGTGTGACAGGAATCGGCGTCAGTCAGCCAGAAAATATGTCATTTTTGAACCTGCATGACGTGCTATTATATCATCAGGTTGAAGAAATAAGCGCTACATCTCTATCTCCTAATCACGTCTCAAGGCTGGCTTATCTGGTAACCAATATGTTTCCGAACTTGTTTTAAGTGAACTGAAATTATTTGGTGTAAATGAAAGTTGTCATTGGTTTTACTCTGGTGTGATGTCTAAACTGGCGGACGACAGTGGCAAGCAGTCACGCTAAAATCCCTGGTGACAGAAATTCGAATTTACAGGTCAATGAAGTGGCTGAGTGCTCAACTACAGCAGCTTGGTGACATGAATGTCCCAGGTTCATTCAATCGTTCATCGAACCGTGGGTACAGACAGGTGGAGAATCCAAATCTTTGACAAAACAGCTGTTTAGGACTCCCTGATTTTCAATGGTCCTACAACTGACATCGATGCGTATTCAAATTTCAACCAATTCCAACACCTACAAACAAACTCTTGACAGTTTAAGTTTCTCCTCGAACTAACAGGGTTATTCAAGTGTACTTAGGCTACATTACAAAGATGTGCAGGTGAAATTGTGCTGCACTCATTGTATGAAATCCAATGATCATTTTTGATTAGCTAAAGTAGCTTCTTCGAAAGGAGATTTCCTTTGTGATTTTCTTAAACTTAATGGCGATTCGAAGTGAACCCACATTTCCAGATGACTGTAATCTTATCTCTAGGATTCAAGTTTCACGTCCCCAAGAAGCAGATCAGTCGTATAAATACAGAAGCACAATTCGAACACTTATACCATCAACTCCACGAGCTGAAACCCTTAGACGAAGATAAAAGAGGATGGCTAAAGTCTAAACTTGTTGATATTGCTAACCAATACTATATATCACCAATGGAGGAGCAGAAGATGCTGACCAAAGAGCATAGAATAGCCGTGAAGGAACTATATGAGAACGATGAAATCGTCATATTTAGACCTGATAAAGGCTCTGGGGTTGTTATAATGAACAAAGCTTATTATATTCATAAAATGATGACAATTCTAAATGACAAAGAAAAATTCCAAGTAGACAACAGAAAAGATGGCACAACGTCGTTTGAAAATAAAGTAAATAAATGTCTCAAAGAACTTCTAATGAAGAAACTAATCAACAGCGAAACATACAATAAACTGAAGTCAAAGGGTGGACGCCTGCCGTCTATGTACGGCCTACCAAAAATCCATAAAGCAAACGTGCCTTTAAGACCAATCTTGTCAATGATTGACTCACCATGCCACAAGTTAACTCGATGGTTAGCTGATTCCATAGAGCCAATTCGAATTAAATTTGCAACCCATAGCCTGAAGGATAGCTACTAATTCTCCAAGGAAGTTGACAACATTGACATATCAGACAAACTCATGGTATCGTATGACGTGACCTCCTTGTTCACAAACGTACCACTGATGGAAACGATTGATATCATTTGTAAACAAACGGATCTACTACCGTTACCGGAAACAGAGATGAAGCGACTATTGCTGCTCTGCACAAAAGATATTCAATTCAAATTCAACAATCAACTCTACCGACAAATTGATGGGGTCGCTATGGGTTCACCTCTGGGACCTATCCTGGCTGATATCTTCATGGGCTACCTTGAACAGACACAACTAAGTTCTGCTATCAATGGAACAACCTACTATCGCCGATATGTTGATGACACATTTGTTGTTTGCAACGACATGGATCACGCATCGGCATTATGTGACCGCCTAAATGAGATTCATCCAAATATCAAGTTCACCATGGAATATGAACATAATAATGAGTTCAATTTCCTGGATCTAAATGTAAAAAGAACAAACGAAGGCATGATTGAAAAGTCCATCTATAGAAAAGAAACCTGGACTGGACAATATCTTCACTATAACAGCTTTTGTCCCATAAGCTATAAACGTGGATTAGTGAGGACTTTGTACGATAGAGCCAGGAAGCTATGTTCACCAAACAAGGTCGAAGAAGAACTAGATTTCATCGAGAAATGCCTGAGGGAAAACGGATATCCTAAAGGATTTATACAGAAGTACAGCAGAGAAAAAGATAAGAAGGAAAAGCATCCAACTGTAGAAAAGAAAAAAGTGTTTATTTGTCTCCCATTCAAAGGAGATGAAGTGTCACAAAAGATTGAAAAAAGACTGAAAGGAGCAATAAATAGAAGCTTCCTGGCAGCTAAACTCATAACAGTATACAACACCACTCCTTCTATAATCCACTCAAAACTGGATAAATGCCCTGCTGATGTCACCTCCAACTACGTTTATGAATTAAACGTGCAATTGCGGGAGCAAGTACATTGGAAGGACAGAAAGAAGCGCTTCTATCCGGTTTTCTGAATATATTCCAAGAAATCTATGCCTGAAAGGAAACACATATTTACAAAGTGCAATTACAAGACATATTATAGATACCGGACATCTCGTAGAGATTTCTAAGCCCTTCAAAATATTAAATAGACAAAGGACAGCAAATTTACTACGACTTGCCGAAGCGATCGCAATCAAACGATTTAAACCAGACTTATGTATACAGAAAGAGAGTGTGATTAACCTCTCACTCCCTTGGTAACTGAATTTTGATTTTGATTACAATAATTAGTCATTTAATTCAGTGATCTCTACTCACTGAACAAATCTTAATCTCATAAACTGTAACCGCCTTTGTTTTTTTGAGTGGCTATGTGAACCTACAATCTAACACTGTTTCTGTTAATCAGTTTTTCTGTTTTCTGTCTTACCCCTCCCCCCTCTTTTCAACTTTGAAAGTGTATAAATTGATGTTGATAACTTAAACTAAAAATTCTAATGCTTTCATTCTCTCTTGGATGCGTCAATTTTATCTCTTCTTTACTACTACTCAAACATTAAAGTATGTTATCATCATTTATATAACCATTGTAATTTCAGGTATCTGCAGCTGATGAGAAACCGTGAAATAGAATGATATCATTTTATACTGCAGATTTCGTCTTCCTTTCTTTATCGGAACGTATTATTGTTTCTTCCTCTAATAGTCATACAAGGCATTATTTGCACATCTCATCACTCAGCTCAGTGAACATGTGTACCCATATGAATATGGTTTAATGTGTATAAATATATTATCATTGAATAAGATTCTCTATTAAATTTGACGAGTGAACAGTGAACTTATTCGGAGGAGCATATTTATTGATAGGATCCCACACACTTTGTTATTGTTCAATTATTTTAACGCCTGTTAATCTCGCATAAGTGGTATATTATCATTTCCCACGCATTTTGTTATTGACTATTACGACCAATTATTTCAAATACTATTAGCTGTTTGTATTGGTTGTAAAAATGTATAAATACCATTTCCTAAATAAGTTTCTTTGTCGTCGTAGGTTGTCGTAGTTGTTGTACTACAATACACAGTCACAGGCCAGACTTTGTCTTTTGATATTTGCGTGGTTCGCTGAATCGGAAGGTGCCAGAAGCAGATAGGCATATTAGTCAGGCGCAGACACAACAAGGCGACAACGTCATCATTTAATTCCCCTATAGTTATAACAAATTGGCGACCTGGTTTTATCTTAATCCATTGCAGTTATAACATTTATTCATTGTCTCATAATGTCAATTATTAGTTTGTGCTACCATACTGATTATATCTACCTCGATTCCTCAACTGATACAACAAGTGTCGGTGAGACCTCCTCCATGAAGCGAAGAGATGACAACAAGAAGAAGAGCAACTCATGTATGTCCTATAAATTTATCAACTACATTGTCAGTTATGTCTTGTAGGTATTGACGCGTTATACAACACAGAATGTCAGATTAAAATACTTGAAACTGTACTCTTCTGGTCAGTAGGCTTATGTACAGAGCGATGGGGCGTACCATTATACATTTATAAGGACAGTAATATTGGAGGGGATTATTATTCGTATTCAGAAGTATGACTGGTTAAATCAATGACCAGAAGTTTTCAGTTAATCTTGTCGTTACACCGAGAAGTTTATGGATTCGCGTTAGATGGTGGAAGTGTAATAAATTTTGGTGAATTCTAAATTTCAAAAACTTCCTCTCCAGCTTTGTGCCAGAATGCAGATGTCTCGAAGATGAATATACTTTAGAGGAGGTTTTATCGCGAAATCAATCGTCTAATAACTTCACAGTTAAGTATATATCCAGAAATTGAAGTTAGTCGTTGTCTTATGTAGGACTTCATATTTGGTGTTCAATTTTGAAGCTGACTGATGTGTTATGAATAGGCAAAGAATGCACAGATAGATCCAATGTGTATGGGCGGATTTTGGTGAGCAAATTTCATTTGTCTGTTATCTAGCGAATAGTGGGTGTAAACTTTGTGGTCGTTGGTACTGTTTGATTAAAACCGGTGCAATTCAATCTTACCATAGATTGTTCAGTGAATAATTAAATTTTTTTATTTATTTATTTTTTAATTTTTGATTACAGCTTGATGCCACACCGTACTTTCAGTACAAGTATGGAATTTTCAGCATGGATATCGGTAGCCCATTTTTTGCAGGCCGACCATTGATATCGGGTGTGCGTCGGCAGGGGATCGAACCTCGGACCATGTGCATGGTCGGCGAGAGTCCTAACCACTGTGCCACCGACTTGATGGCAACATAAGTTTCTGTGAATTGCTATGACGTTTTAAGGCATTTTAACTAAGTGGAAACAGTTTTGATGACTGCCATTTATCTAAATACGTAACTTATCCTGTCTACTGAGCACATGTAAGTGGAATTTGAAATAATCTTTGACATAAGTGCTTCACTGTCTCCAACGACACATATACACCACTCCAGGGAAGTACCCCTCATTTCTTCAACTGGTAAGTGGGGAATCCTCCTCAACTTCTTGAATGGTATATACAGCATGCAAATCCACGAGGTATATTATACTTGGACAAACTCAAGTCAAATGTTCGATTATTTGCTTCACATTTAGTATATTTATCCCTAACACAGTTTACTACTTAGACACATTAAAGTAGTGCATAATTCATTCCGAATTTATTACAGAAACAGCTTCAATAAATCGTGTGCTTGTAGGTTATGTCTATATGACTTACTATTCATGAAATTGTGTACACGAATCGGTATATTATGCAGGGGTGATTGATTTCAGTCATTAATGCGGATTATTCTGATCCACTGAAGGGTAATTTCATCGAATTTACTTAATCGACTGCACAAGTTCTGACCATATTTATCTCAATCTCCTCATAAGCATCACCCGAAAATTATCTGGTTTATTCATAGCAACTGCTGAGTCACTGCTAACTTTGCAAATTTCACAGCTCACACAGACTCACCACACTGTGTCATTGATGTTCGCGTATCACCATGAAACAGAGAACACAAAGGATGAAATATCGCTCACTAGAAGGAAAATATTTGTACACATAAAAATGTCGATTAGGGGGATACAAATTATTTCACCGCTGCAATGACATTTGACCCTGTTGAATATTCAAACTGCTAACTATCAGTTTCTTTTTGGGGGCACCTCAGCTCAGAATGGTTGAGCAACACATTTTCTTAACGAATTATTGAACGTCAAACAGATACTTCTCCAGTATTAGTATTCTTGTTGAGAGCTTGCGTCACAAATGGAAAGTAGAGCTTGACCGGCACCTCTTCAATGCATTTCTCTCCCAGTCATCACTGTCAGTTAGCTACTTAACTACCCAGACGCTTTCACTTCTCATTTGCATGGCCTTCCCCTTGAACTCCCAATAGGTTGCTCTCCGCTCCGGTGTCACTTGAAGACCCGGAGTGTTATTACACCTGAATTTCACTTCAGCGTGCAGGGCCCATCCACCTAAATTTCCTCCTACACAATCATTCGCCAGTAGGTCGAGGTTCATTGTTTTCCTCCTCTCCGGCTAGCCATTTCATCTTCAGTATCGACCGAAGCCAAGTGCTGATGAAAGTCAGTGGGAAGTCGTTGGAAACACTTTCCGAGACACGCACCACACCAACATTGGCATAACATACGTGTTGAAAACATACATTTCGTTTCTTGTGGTGATTTCTGTGGAATTACAAACAGAATCTGGAAAAATGACCACCTATGTGGCTCAACCGATCTGATCCCGGATGTCTTGAACCTACCTGTTTGAGCAGATGCAAGTCACATAAGTAACTGAAAGAGATGAATTGCCTCGGCAATAATTGTTCCCTTTTCTTGTTGGGTAAGGGTCTTCAGTACTTTCGTTGTCTCTGTGTCCACCCTAAGGCCTTTCTCCTGCACATCGTCTGCCAACGAGTTGTTTTTTAACTGCATATCTTTGAGTACACACGTTATGAACACGACTGATTCGTGAGACCCACATCATACAGTCACTTCTCCAGTGCTTATTTTCTCAGTCTGCACAATCTGCTGAATGATGCAGTCCACCACGATAACGGAGATCATCAGTGACAGTAGGCAGCCACATCTTACCCCACTCTTCTCTTTGATTGCTTCGGTCAGTATTCCAGTGTGTATTACTTTACAAAAGACGTCGTCAACACAGCTGTTGAGTTGGATTGGTTGATTGATTTCACGAACTTCATGACGTGTTGTTGAATCAGTTGTCAAATTCTCTCCCAAATTCGACTGAACTGAGGTAGACAGGTGACTGCCGTTCTACACTATGTTCGATTAAGATTCGCCGATTGATTCACATATAATACGTTTTCCATATGGTTGCAGCCATCTCTAAAATGACTTCACACCTGAGTAAGCTGAAAGAAAACAAAAGTAACACCTTTATAAGAGGCTACTTTAACAAATCAAAAATGATGATTTCAGCGTAACCGTCTGGAGAAATCCATGTCAACATGGGGATATATTTGTGGTTATATGCGGTGACTCCAATCATCAAATCCTCAGATTCACACAAATCTAATAGTTCTGCGTTATTATTCATTTCGCTGACTCTCAATTTGTGTTTAGTTCCACTCTTGTATTTGCTTCTCCCAATTTTCCAATCAATACACACATTCGAGTTTTCGTGACGTCCTCAGTCTGAGGTCTCGTACATTGTTGATTGCATCTGCAGTCTGAAATGTTTCCGTAGTAAATGGAGATCATTGTTGTCATTAGATGTATATGTATATAATATGTGAATAAAGAAACACAAAATTTACATCCAGGACTACCTAATTAACAAATGCACTACTGAAATTTACTTCAACAGATTCCTACAAACGAGCCGATCTCTACTGAAACTTCAGTGAAGAGAAAAAAAATTTGTCCTCCAGTGGAGTTAGGAAGATTTCTCATTTCCAGGATGGATAGCGCCATTGGGTGGATGGCATCGTGAAGTCTATCCAGGAAGGATAATCAGATTGCAGGAGAAATCACAGGGCATGCTACAGAAGTCTCTGAAATCTGTGACAGTAGGTGGTAGTGAGGCGGAATCTGCACACTGTTATCCATGTAGTAAATAAGCTACTCCAGTCACTCAAAACAAATCCACGATCAAATCTACGCAGTGAGTATCACCAAGTTTCCCAGGATAATACCAACAAAGTAGCACACAGAGTGTTGGAGAGTTTTGACCGCACAGTGCTACTCAGCTGCAAACAACCCACATCAAGTGGGGAAGAATCAGTAGGGCATGAGTGGACAATTGAATGCAGTCAGCAGTGTACGGGAGCTCAGATAGAAGACGACACCAAAACTGGAATGGGTATAGTGGGTGGGAAAACAGGCGCATAAAATGCAAGAATAAAACTCATGATTAATTGAGAGTCGGTGAAATGAATGATAACGAAGAACTATTAGATGTCTGTGCACCTGAAGATTTGATGATTGAAGTCACCACGTGCAATGAAAAGTGTGTCGACATAGTGACATGGACTTCACCAGATAGTTACACTGAAAATTAGATAAACTACACTTCAATCTGAAGGAATTGGAGACACAGCCTATTCGAAGCATGGCAGGGAAGAAGGCCAGATGTATACAGAGACGCCAATCTGGTGGTAGAACACTGTGAGTCTCCGAAAGACACAAGGAAGTAAACCTGTCAGGCAGAAGATGAACCCGTGCAGAGATGAACAATGAAACGAGAAGTCGAGAACAAGCTACAGAAGACTGGATACACGGAAAACAAATCATACACACATCAACTCGCGAATCGTCATTCCACAAAGACTAGAATGGCAGCCAACTAGTCACCTGAGTTCAGTCTACTTTTGGAAGGTCATCAATGGGCTCCATTATGAAGAAATCTGATAACTGCTTCAACATCAAGTCGGAAAGCTCGCCTTGTAACCAGAAGGTCCTGGGTTCTACCCCAGTGTGGTGTTGGTGTGTACTGCTGAAACGGAGTCCCAAAACAGGAGGACGAAACAGCTGCTAGGCAGTACTCCCAGTTCCTGTAACCAACTATACAGTATCTCTACAGTTCATACATCATCATTCATCAATTTGCACAGATGATTCCACAGACAAATCTGAAGACTTTTCGTTTCAGAATTTTTGCACAGAATATCTGAAAAACATGGAAGATTTTAGGCGAAGAAAATAAGAAATCGAAATCAATTTTTAGGATGTTATTAAGGCAAGTTACATTAACCATACTGGAGATTGTCATGCTTCGACATCGTAATGCTAGAATTATGCATGAGAAAGCAAAGAACGAAGGCGCAAAATGATTTAGCTAAATTTGAGGTTATCCTTATGATATCTGAAATTGAGCAAGTGAAATGGAATAAAGAGCATTAGGGTTTCAATTCACGTATGGAGAGATCAACCAATGGGATTTAACTGAAATCTGAAGTAAATGCCAGTTAACCTCAGTCATTCTCTTAGCCCAGATCAGTGCCTATATCATTTTCATCTCTGATACAGTACAAAATGGCGTGAAGATTTTACATTCATATGACCCGATCGATAACTGCTACCTCAACGTGGTTGTGGTCGCCAGGCTTGCATTTCGCATATCGCAATTGACCCAGCAAGCTACACTGGCTGGAATTATTGTTCCTGCATGTCCCACCATGTCAGGAAGGTTGTTAGGATAGCAATTAGACTAAAAGTAGTTACCAGCATAGTGTAGGATTTTGCTTTTTACAGTATGCTGCGGGTGTGTCTGTAGGTGAATTCGTACTGCTGCTGGGGAACAGGGATGTAACAACCGCAGTAAGATGTTTCCATCACTCAGAAGACCAGCATGCCAACCAGCGAGCTATGCTGTCTCTCCATTCTGGAGAGAGGGGGTTAGGTAGAAAAGGTCCACCCCAAACATTGTACATACAGACTTACCCCACCTACGGGGATCAGTCACTGGCAGTAAATTTACTAATACGAAACCAATCCAAGAAACCAGTTCATACAGGCCATGTGTAACTGACCAGCCTCTCAAGCAGTTGTCCCCTGTCCCGCGACACTAAATCTCTTTCTGTTTCAAGTACCCGAAGAATCAATCAACATCCATGGTGGTGTGGGGAGCAGCCAGGAACTAACAACCGATCCCAGAAGCACGCACACACTAACATGAAATCTTGGATTCTTGTTCTGATTAACACATGTGAGTGAAATTTTCATGATTAAAGCGGAGAAGACAACTATAAGTAATTCTGGGACATCCATTGACTAACTCGTTTCCTCTTGACAGTTACAGAAGTCATTACACTTATTTTGAAAACTACTCATTAAAAGTCAGGTGGTGCCTATTTCATTATCAATGACTGCATTGTTAAGTTATGTCTGTATGCATTGAAGTGAATTCATCGGATAACTTAACCAGTTACCAAAGAAAGGTACGTTTAACATTCTCAGTCTATGAGTAGCATGAATAGCATGGATGGACTGCCATAACCTTCCTTATGACAACGAGTAAAATATTGGTCAAACTGTAACAGAAGACGAAGCGGAGAGAGACTTCTGAATCTCTCAGTGACCTAGAAACGTGGATTCACAATCGTAGTACACCACGACTATCTGATTAATCAATCTTGAAATCAATCTTCGTGTTATTATGGAACCTTTATAAGTGGATCTCAGTAACAGTTTTCATCAAAAATGGGTTTTATTTCTTCACTGGCATTTCCATTCAACACATTTTGAGGGATGTACAAGACGTTATTCAAACTAAACGAAATTCACACATGACCCATCCAGTGCATTACTATTATTGTTTGTTTTAATTCCTAGAGGAATATAGGGATTCAACTGCACGTTTCCACTTCGTTCGGTTCTCCGCCAACGTTTTCTCACCTAGGTCCAAATCTGACCAAATGCTTTCCCCTCCTCTTCATTCCCTACCTACATATCAGCCTCACACTGACAACCAAATAACTCGCGGCTTCCCTCCAATTCGGGTTCCACTTGAGAGAGAGAGCCTGGCGTGTGATGTCACTCACTTGATGATTTGTTTTCTTAGAGTATGGTCAATCCAATTCACTTTCATTTCTTCCTGCATATTTGTTGCACAATTGCTTCCTACTGGGTTGGGTTGGTTCGCTGGTTCATTGCCAGAGATCCCTGCCTGCTGCTGATGTTTTCTGGCAGGGCATTTGATCTTCAGCAAGCAAAGTATTAGGCTAAGACAGCTGTTGATGAAGGTGTGTGGTCTGTCCGAAGCGCCCTTCTTGACGCGCCCAAACAATTCTCCTACAAACATAGTAGAAGTACTTTGGACGCAGGTGCAGTCCTGTATCATAACATTGTCTCCAGCTTAGACAAAGGGGCTAAATTTGTTCGCTGCACCTATATATATTATACATCTGCTTTCGACTCAGTACCTAGGGACATTTTACTAAACAAGCTTGCTGAAACTCAAACTGACTGTTGGGTTGTCAAATGGCTCCATTCTTATTTCTCAGAAAGAAAGCAATACACTGTATGTCAGGGAAAGTCGTCCACTTCATTGCTTACTGAGGCTGGTGTCCCTCAAGGCACTGTCCTTTCTCCTTTTCTGTTTTGTTTCTTCTTACATGACTTGCCTCACTCCGATGAAATGAACTTTTTTAAGTATGCCAATGATCTAACTATTTCAATGTCTGTTAACTCTCAGCTTGAGTGTATTAAGATTAACAACTTTCTATCAGAAATTAGCAAATGGTCTTCGTCTAATGGCCTTAAACTTAATCCTTCCAAATGTCAGGCTGTTAATTTCAGTTTCCGATGTAAACGAAAGTTAAATGAAGCCGTTGGTTCCTATGACCCTTGCAAAATCGATGATACTGATATAGAAATCAAGTCTGAAGTTAAGTATCTTGGATTAGTTCTCTCTTCTGACCTATCCTGGTCTTCTCATGTCTTAGCGATTTCTAAAAGAATATTTCATCTGACTTTTTACATTAAGAAGTTAAGGCACTCAGGCATAACTCAACCACTCCTCTTACAGTTTATCAACTCGTGTATTTTACCTATTCTTCCTTACTGTTCACCATTATTCTTTCCTGGATTGCTTAAAAAGGACTATGTCATACTTCGTAGAACTCTGAAGACCGTCAGTAGGGCGAGTGGTATCCCATTGGGCCATATCGTTGGCATTGTCACCGAGAGGCATTTGATGTCATGCAACAGATTCGCTAGAGGAATTTTGTCAGACTCTGAGCTCCAACCTTTTGTCTCCTCAGATAAAACAAGAAGTCTTTTCAGAAGACTTTATGCACGTACGTCTAAGTATAAAAATTCCACTATACCATATTTGGCACGTACTTTATGTGATGAAAATAGTGTCAGAAATGAACTAACTAACCTTCTTAGCACCACTAAATAGACCGTTTACTTCAACCTTAAAGCATCATACTTTATTGTTATTGTATTTCTTATATTTATAATCCTCTCAAATTTTTCGTTTTGTTGATTTTATTTTTCATAAGTGTGGACATAATTTTAAGCTGTATTATGACTGTTAACTTTGTATTTCACCTCACTTTACCATATCAACAGAACATTAGACCCAATTATCCATAACATGCTAAAGTTTCCAAACTGAATCGACAATACCGTTTGAAACAAACTCACTGTTATTAGTATTTATTATTATTATTATTATTATATCTAATAATTATGTCGTAAATGTGGACAGATTCCTCCGATTAACTTTTGTTTTAATTTTTAATTTTATATACACTTTGAGTAAATCAGATGCAATATTGTGACAAATGCTGATAATTCCATTCTGTATTATAAGTACTGTTTTTGGAATAAAGTATATTATTATTATATCTAATAATTATGTCGTAAATGTGGACAGATTCCTCCGATTAACTTTTGTTTTAATTTTTAATTTTATATACACTTTGAGTAAATCAGATGCAATATTGTGACAAATGCTGATAATTCCATTCTGTATTATAAGTACTGTTTTTGGAATAAAGTATATTATTATTATTATTATTAAGTCTCTGATCCTAACAGTAAGTAGCACTGACTTCACATTGAAGTTGAAAATCCGGATCTTATTTTTTAAGCTGAGTGCTGTTTACCTCCACACAGACCTGATGAGAGTAATGAAAGCTTGCCTATCTTTCTCTATCCTCGCTTTGACGATGCTTCCCAGGTAGGTTGAGTCAGTAGGTGAAGGAAGTTGCTTCCTTCAGATTTCTCCCATTCATGCTGATAGTTGTCTGTTGTTGTTGCTGTGGCTGTTGACCCATCCAGTGAATGCCTAGCAAATGCTTTTGTATTAATCACGGTTCTCTCACCGATACTCTGTAAATGGCTATACCTTATCCCCATTAAAAGGTTTACATTATCTGGCCGATACAGCTATTCTCACCAGTTAGAATCACAGAAGGTAGTTGAAGGGTAAAAATATGCTTGTTAGATGCAGTGACGCCTATTTAATTATTTCGATTGAAGAGATTATGAATGAATCCGTTTTCCGTGATTCATTCGTTGAATGGGATCAATGATTTCATTTCTCCCACTGAGTGCTTATTCCACCGAATCGAAATGAGATGTGGTTTAAATCAATTAGAATTTGTTACAGGACTTCATCATGAGATAAATTAGGTTTGAGAAACATTGGAAAACCACCTGGAAGTAGTCGACAGTTAGTACGTCCGCCTAGTTTGAGACTCTTCAGTAGTACTTGGAAATTAGAATGTTTTTGGAATTCGTTTTCCAAACGGGACTCGAACCCTGGACCACGCGTATCGCTGGACAGCACTCTACCACTGGCCACCACCGACGCGCATGAAATAAACGCGAGATTACATTGATTTTCACACATTCCGAACTTTATTATACAAGTGAGCATCATTTCATAATGTTTCGATACAACCAAAGGACGATTTGTCTGCAGAACATTACACAGAGTTGAAAGAGTCAAGGGTATACGATAATTATCCCAACCCAACCTTTGTGCTGATGACTTCATCATGAATAAATCCCAATTATCAGAAGAAAATGAATAAAACTTGCAAGGATCATTTCACATTTCAAATAGCCAGTACTGCAGACAGTGAATGCTGGAGAACTGATCAAAGAAAAATCATCAGGTAAGCCAACAGTTCACTACAACTCTTATCTGAATTCAAACAGCCCTGAACGAATTTGTCAGTACCATTCAAATCACGAAAGAAGATCACTGGCAAGTGGAATCCAATTTAATGTCTCTCACCCCTTATCGTCTCATTGCCATACACCTCAATATACAATTTATTTCAAATTTTTAAGCGTATTTAATAATCACTGCGTCAAATTGTCTACTCACTTTCTAGACAACATCAAAGATGTTCTCATAGACAATCAAGAAATTATAGGAACTTTATATGTCACAGCAATATAAATCCCTAGTGGACAAAGCCTGCTAAAATAAACCAACCAACCTTGTAATAATTACCCACTATCGATGAGTGCCATTCATTCAACACTCATGATTACATTACTCAGTTTCGATGCAATGCGTATGGTTGTGTTCAGTGACATCTATTCAGTTAGGTGGTCAAATATACAAACAGATAAAAGTGACACATTTGAGACTGATCGTATTATAACAACAGAAGACAAGAGCCAGGCAACAGATCGTTTATTTAGGAAATCAACACATATTTATAGATTTTCATGTACATTATTATAGATTATTGTAAGCATACAAAGACAGTCTTCTGATTGGTGGTTTCTCGCTGAACGTTATTCTTTCATCTCTTTGTGGCCGTTTCATGAAGTTCAGATTATCTATCTGCAAATTGTATCCGCTTACGCAAAGTTTGCTGTGATTGATTGTGGAATCAGTCTTTGTTCTTATTTTTCTCACCACCAATATTCAGGACGTAAACATTGACGTAAATTACTGTCTACTAATTTGGCTAGCAGCCAGCCCATACCACAGTATCACAAATGACTGCTGAAGATGTCATGCAAAGTATTAAAAATGTGATTACATCAGAAATAAAACCCAAATATTGGACATATGACGCAGAATACACCTTAGTGATAATTAGATGAGACAACTGAGGAGACATTACGCGATCCCATTCTGAATGCAAATCTGTCGCATTTCAAGTCATCTTTCTATTTCGACTGATTCCAATAAATACGATCATTTGATGCTCAGAACAATAAACTGTATTTTATAGTCTGTCGTCTGAACTTATATTTGAAAAGAAACCCCGCCTGTTAATTATTCAACTTGTTATTTAGTTGAAATGTTAGCCTAAGCATTGCTCCTTATCACCTTTAGTCGAACTACTTTTAAACATGATCAGTTAGGTTATTTTTCAAAAAAGACTTTCCTCAGTTTGTCTTGTTGAATAGACTGGAGGATTTTATCATTATGAGCACTGACATCAGTTAGAGTACCATTGGAAAAGCAGTCACAGGGAGTACTGCTAGACAGCTGTTTCCTCCGCCTTGTTTGGGAGTTGTCATCATTTCGCTCTCTAACGACTGGCTTTATTCAGCTGGGCAGTAACCAGCAGTTCTATCGGGATGTCGTGACCAGTTTGTACAACAGTTTGGGAACAGTTACTCATCGCGCTTTGTCGTGAGTGAACTGGGAGAAGCTAGAATTAATGGACTGGCTGGCTAGCCACTGGGTCGCGTCACAGTGACTGTCTGTTTAATGTTCTACGTGCTAGTTCGCCTTGTAACTAGAAGGTCCTAGCTTACACCCCAAGTGGGTTGGTTGCTTTCTGCTGCAGAGTAAGTCCCAAACTAGGCGGACAAAGCATCTGTGTGTCAATATTCCCAGTAGTTTGGTTTTCCAATGGTCCTCTAACTGATGTCAGTTCCCCAGATGACTGCAGTCGACTGTATTATTGTTCCTTCATCTAATGATCATACATGGCATTATTTGCACATCTCATTACTCTGCTCAGGGAACGTGTGTACCTATATGGATGTGGCTTAATACGTATAAATATTATCAATGAATAAGATTCTCTATTGAATTTGACGAGTGATCAGTGAACTTATTCGGAGGAGCATAATTATTCATTGTTTCGTAATGACACTTATTAGTTTATCTAACCGTACTGATGATATCCACTTCGATCTCTCGACTGACACAGCAAGTGTCGACGTGATCTACGTGATCAAGCGAAGAGATGACAACAAGAAGAAGAGCAACTCAGATATATCCTATGAATTTGTCAACTACATTGTCAGTTATACAACACAGAATGTCAGATTAAAATACTTGAAAATGTACACTTCTGGTTGAGAGACTTATGAATAAAGCGATGTTTCATCCTCCTTGCCATTTATAAGGACAGTAAACTTGATGGGGAATATTATTCGTATTCAGGAGTATGACTGGTTAAACCACTGACCAGAAATTTCCAGTTTGTTGTGTAGTTACACCAAGAAGTTTATCGATTCGCGTTAGATGGTGAAAGTAGAACAAATTCCAGTGGATTCTAAATTTCAACAACTTTCTTGTCAGCATTTGTGGAGGAATACTCACGTTTAGTACGATTGTTGCGTAATGAAATGTGAAAATTCAGACTGTTCATCAGAACAATTCCACTGCTATCTTCTACTGAGCAACCATGTTTTCACAAACACCAATATTATTAGATGGAATTTCCGATTTTCCATGGAATTCGTAACACAACGACATACTTGGATGCATGTGCTGTGGGGGAGATGACGAAATGTTACTATTGGGAGGAAGTGTTCGCTGCAACCCTTCACACATACCCATCCTGTTCACACAATACCACAACTACCCACAGTTGTATAGATAACTAATCTTTTTTTATTCCTTCACGTCTCCAGTGGAACATAGGGCTTCAAGCTAGAGGCTTGAAGTTTCGGTAGCAGTGGTGTTTATTTTTACGGGATGGGGTTGCTAGCCCCATGCCCAACCTTTCCTCTTCACCAGCTTTAGTTCTGGCTTAGCGAGGTAAAGGAGTGAGCCGGCCGGGGATCGAACCCCGGACCATGTGCATGGTCAGCAAGCGTCCTAACCACTATGCCACCGACGCACTAGATAACTAACAGTCAACAATAATAACTTGGTCGTCTGATTTCATCAGCCATTCTCCCATTGGTCAGTATTCAAAGATCTGATTGGTTGTGTTGTCAAACATAGTCACATGATTTGAAATGCTGACCATTGTTTATTTACAATATTGAAATGAGGGTAAACAACATGAGCGATTCAATGTTGATTCATCAGTGTGAAATATGATTTGAAATATCTGACACAATCTTAATAATAACAATCATGTTGTACTTCACATATTTTTGACTTTATAACGCAAATATGGACAAATTATTCTGGTTAATTTTATTTTAATTTTTAATTTTATTTATATTTTGAATAAATTAGATGCAATATTGTGACAAATGCTGAAAATTCCATTCCGTATTATAAGTAGTGCTGTTTTTGGAATGAAGTATATTATTGATATAAGAATAAAACTTGGGCACTGTGGTAGAGTGTAATTCCATTATGGGTAAATTTTTATTTTGATAGAGTCTCACAGTGTTATACAGTAATATTTACTGATGACGTTCCGAGCACAATTTATTGCTCATAATCATATCAAGGTGAAGTATATTATTATTAATATTATTGTTATTATTATTATTATTAATAAAAATGGCGTAATTCCAACAATGTCTGTTATGCGAACCAAAATATGGACACATCAAAATATTTACGACTTCTGATCAATCGATTGTAGAGAACGGAAAATGATTCGTTGAGTTATGCATAACCAATCAGAAGTGGAGCGATGAAGGTCAACAGTGACATACACTCGCCTATATATATCTACGTATAGAGAACTGAGAGGCGAAATACAATCAGAAGTATAATCAGTGTCTGTGTGTGTATTCACGTATTCGGTAAGTGAAATTCTCAGTCAGGTTAGCCTAAGTTAGTTGACTAGACAGATTGATATGCATGTACGGTTACATGATGTTGTCAGAATATTCGCCTTCAATGATTCTTGTTAGTTTTGTCCAAAATAGAGTTACTTGTAAAGGTCTAATTTCGTCAACCTTGCTATAAAGGCTATACCAGTAAATTCAGGCTGTGGAAGACACTCGTTCTTTGGTTAAGATAAATCCACAGTGGAATATGATTCTCGTTTGTTACTGAGGCTGGCGTCCCTCAGGGAGCTGTTGTTTGTCCTATTCAGTTTTCTTTCTTCATGTACGACTTGCCTCACTCTCATGATGATGAGACGAACTTTGTTAAGTATGCGGACGAGCTAACTATTTCAAGGCCTGTTAACTCTCAGTTAGACTGTATTAAGATGAACAGCTTTCTATCAGGAGTCATCAAATTGTCTTCGTCTAATGGTTAGTCTTAAAGTAAATATTACCAAATGTCAAACTGTTAATTTCAGTTTCCGATGTGTGTGAACGAAAGTTAAATGAAGCTGTTCATCATTCCTGTGATGATTGTAAAATTGAGTAAGTGCAAAAAATCCACGATACCATATTTGGTGGCATGTATTTTATGCTATGGCAATAGTGTCAGGCAAGAACTAACTAACCAGCTAACTAACCTTCTTTGTACTAGTAAATAAATCATTCTCTCCATCCTTTATTTTTGTTGTTCTTCATATATTTAAAGTATTCTCAATTTTTTTGTTTTTATTTGTTTATTTTCTGATAAGTGTGACCATAATTTAAGCTGTGTAATAACTGTTATTTTTTGTCTTTCTACTTACCGTACTTTATCAACAGGACATTAGTTTCAATAATCTATAGCATGCCAAAATTTACAAACTTAATCGACAACAGAATTTGAAACAGACCCACTGTTATTATTATTATTACTATTATTGTTATATTTATTATTCTCACTTTGTACTCTGCATATTTTTGACATGATTCCTACTGTAAATATGAACAAATTCCTGTGGTAAATTTTTTTTATAGTGTTTTGAGTAAATCAGATGCAAGGTGTTGTGACAAATGCTGAGAATTCCATTGTGTATTATAAGTAGTGCTGTCTTTCGAATGAAATAGATTATTATTATTATTATTATTATTATTATTATTATTATTATTATTATTATAGAAATTCACTCAGTATCCCACCAGTTTTCTTACACGAATGCATTCCATGTGGGGGAGCATTAATTGAAGCGTCATCTCACCAGAACTCTTATGAGTTCTCACCGAATTGTTCACTTGTTTGTTGTTGCTCAAGCAATCTAATCAAAGTGATTTCTCTCTCTCTCTCTGCTTTTCAGTTGACCCCCTTCCAGTCATCAGCCCAATTTAGCATCACAATGACAAGATACCAGTCAAAGCTTGATGTTGAGAAGACACAGGAAGCTATCAAATACCTGAGGCATTGTTTCCAGAAACACCTGTCAGCCAACTTGAATTTACTGCGAGTTTCCGCTCCATTATTCGTGCCAGTGAACAGTGGTTTGCAGGATGATTTGTCTGGTGTAGAACGTGCCATCTGCTTCGATGTTCGATCCGGTGAGCGTGCATACATCAATCAGTCGTTGGCTAAATGGAAACGCATGGCACTGCACAAATACCCGTTGAAGCACTACCAAGGCATATACACAGACATGAATGCGATAAGACGTGACGAAGACGTCTCTTCATTGCACTCCTACTATGTGGATCAATGGGACTGGGAGCTGGTTATCCAGAGAGATCAGAGGAATGAGAAGACATTGGAGGAAGTCGTTGAAAAGATATATGATGCTATGAAGCAGACGGAGAAAATGTTGCTGAGCGCATATCCAGTGTTGACTAGAAAGTTGCCGGATAAGATAACATTTCTGAAGACACAAGAACTGGAGGATCTGTATCCGGAGAAGACACCTGTAGAACGCGAGTATCTTGCAGTCAAACAGTATGGTGCTGTCTTTCTGAAGCAAATCGGCAAGGTGTTGAAGTCGAAGCAAGTGCACGACAAACGAGCTCCAGACTATGATGATTGGGAGTTGAATGGAGATATCCTGGTGTACAGTGAACACGATGACAGATGCATTGAACTGTCATCGATGGGGATCCGAGTGGACGAAGTGTCGATGGATAGTCAGTTACGACAGAGTAGTTGTGAATCCCGGCGTCAATTCGAATATCATCAGAAGGTGCTGTCTGGTGAATATCCACTGACAATAGGTGGTGGTATTGGACAGAGTCGACTGTGTATGTTCTTCCTGGAGAAGAAGCATATTGGTGAGGTGCAGGTTAGTATATGGCCAGAACATGTCCGTCGTGAATGTGAGGAGAATAATATCTTCTTATTGTAAATAGAATGGATCGATTCCTCCAAACAGCTAATCTTCCATAGGCAAATACTGTTCATCCTGATTGTTCATCTGTGACGCATTATCTCTCCAAATAAATATATAATTCTAAAATTCGTGACAGTGTTTTACTTGATTTCCATTGAGAGAATGTCCTCCGCGATTTCGTCTTTGTTATTCGTGCATGCGTGTGCGTCTGTGTTATGTGAGTAGATAGGGATAATTCGATTGTGTAGATGATTTGATGATAACAATGACGAACAATGATTGTGTTTGTGTTATTCTCCGAGAATCTAAGCGTGAAGGTGATCGTTGTAATTTCAGGAGATATTTTATGCTTGATTGAGCACTAGTTGACAGTAATGCATGTGAATGGGATTTGACGACATGTGATTTCAAATTAGTTGTGTGTGTGTGTGTGTGTGTTGAGATGATTAAGAATGCATTCAATCTCAAACGCTGCGATTTACTATCGGAGTTGCGTTCTTCATACAGAATTTCCAAAGTCGACATCTTTAATGTCAATTAGGCTGTGAAGTCATCGGAGACATCTTGCGACTGATCTATATGATTAACGCTTCATAAAAGTATTTCCATTGATGAAGTTCAATTTAGCATCAAGAGTGCATGAATTTGGATGAAGTGAAGTCACAAGATATCGTTGGTTTCTTCCACTTGCCTGCAACCGTGAACAACTAACCATCATTCTACAAAGTATTCAAATACTGTGCAGTGACTAAATGTCACTTTGAAGGAGGATAATATGATCATCATATGATTAAATGACACAATATGTCATTTTGCACTGTCTGTGCCTTAGTATACGTGATATTCGGCTGGCTGTCGACCAAAGGGTTCAGCAGTCCTCTTCATCCTCATTTATGGCTGGCTGGCAGTGAGACATGGCCAATGAAAGTGGAAGACATTAAAAGCCTTTCTGGCTAGCTGTCTTTGATCATAGGTGCCTGCGTTCTATCTCTCATGTTAGAAGGTGGCATTATAGTGTGGGCAATATCGAGACTAGGCGTCGGTCGAGTGCTGGGTGTGGAGGAGGTGAAATCAAATCACGAGGTTGTGAAGCAGTTACATCGATTGAGATGGATGGTTAAGACATGTGTTACGCATGCCTGCCTGCCTGCCTAGCCATCACCTTCCTCGACCGACGGGCAATCTTAGCTGACATAGGATGGATCAGGTTGGAAAAATGTTAGCCAGTGTTGGTCAAGCCAAAACGTGGCTTCATCAGTCAATGAAATCCACAACAGATAGATTAAGCCACGTAGGAATGTGTAGACTTCCTGACAGGTTGGGGTCATCCAGACGGCAAAAATCAACGAATGCTGGAGACAGTTGTTGATATGCCTCAAAGTCGTTATTAATGGCTCAGCTGCATCCAATACTTGTGACTTATAAAATCTTCCATATCACTATTCTTTTTGCATTGTATTTCTGAACTATCCTCTGGTGTCATCTCTTGCTCATTGTGCATTATTGAGGGAGAGTGGCAACTCGAATTGGTGCACATCTGTGAAAAGTTCTATGTTGAAAACAGACAGTCAGTCAAACAATCAATAGACATAATAAGAATAAAATAGACGCCGTCGTCAAGCTCCTTATCATGTATAAATGAAGTTGAGGAGTATTCTAGAATTGAGAAAGCGTGTTACACATTGAGTAGACGCGCAAAATCAATTAAGTTACACCTTTGCGTGAGGATCAAATGATAATTCAGTTGAAAAGGCGTCAAAATGTGTATGTCTGGTTGAATCTGCTCCACTTCCTTTCATCATTGGGATTGTTAATTCAGTATTCATTGGAGGTAGTATCAGCGAAATCCAGATTGATGTGATAGCATCAGTTGAACTGGAAAGGTGGTGTGTTATCATGCTTGAAGTGTTTTGAGACAGAGAGAAGACCACTGACTAGTTCCACTGTCTAGATGATTTATGTGTCTTGTTCATGTGTCCTGTTTATGTAGATGACGCCTCCATCCACTCGGTGTTGGCTGTCTGTTGATGATAGAGTCATTTGAAGAGAAAACATTTCGCACTCTTCACAGTTAGACAGGAGGGCGGTATTATTATTTGATCAATTTCCTTTGTGGTTTACGATCACCACTTCATGTGACTGACAGATTGATCTGACTGCTTTATATTGCCAGTGATCACGGATGACTAGACTAAGATTAATTTATGGTTAGTCATCCTGGGGTTAGTTGTGATGATCGATTGCCATCATCACACTGCTAGAATGCAAGTTGGCTTACTCACTAAACTGTAATCATTGCAATATGGGCGAATCACTGATTTCACCCCTTTTATATATAACCAGATTGATCACAATCATTCCAAAAATCTGAGGGAATTCATGGTATTCGTCAACTAACCTGAGAATCCGTCTTTCTATACAGCCAATTCATCCAATTCATTGAAACGGTGTGAGATGAACGGAGTTGTAATCCGGATGATAATTTGAGAATGTCAGTCACCTTCGCATTCCAGATCACCTACAACAATGACCTACACAGCATGTACTGTTTGCTAGTTGTGATGAACACTTCTACAGGTGAAGGTGAGCAAATTTCATGTTGGGTTTTTGGAGAAATATCTGAAATCACGGAAGTAAGTAATCGAATTATCCACTCAACCAGGGAAATTACAACATAGTCAGTGTGTAGGTGGCTCGCAGACTATTGATCACTGGTCACATTGAAGAGAATTGCATTGTGAATGGATTGTCGCCAGTAAATATCTATAAAGGATTCAGGACTACTGCCAGGTGAATGCATAAAATACCTCCACTCAACAATCGAGTGAGACAGGAATTCATACAACACAGCCGTCTCCTATTCATCATAAATATATGCTGAAAGAATAATCTCAAATTAAAACGTCATATCAGTAAACTGTGTACCCATAAAATACTCATTATAAATATGCAGATATTGGCCGGTTGGAAGTAGTCGGCCACAGGAAGCCTTGCCTACATCTAGGTTCCGTGCTAGCTGGCCTTCACTCACCATAAGTCAGCCGAGCATATCTGCAACCACATTGAAGGGACAACTCATGTCGCTTCTTTTGAGATTTGAACCCGCGTCACAACCCAGTGAGTACTGCAGTCAGTCAGAGACGTGACCACCACTGTGGAGCTATTCGGGCTGGCTCACAATTGACCTCCTGTAGGATCGTATTGAATATTTCTGATTGGAAACTAGTCAGTAACTAGTGTAATGTGTGGGTAGAACTATTTTTGGTTAGAGGCTGAATTCTATCAGTCCAGTTGTGCAATGTGGCCACCAACAGCACAGGCCGCTAGCCATCACGGTGAAATGTGAATTGATGGTTACTGACTAGTGTCCAATCAAACATATACAGACACTTATAACATCCACACGCATCTACTTCACTCTCCTACTGTTCATCCACCCATCGAACACAGATGGATGAGGCTATCACTGCACCGAATCACAGCATCTCCATCAGTGTCTCATTTGAACGGATAAATCTAGCCAGCCCGGTGAACCAGACATCTAACCAGATTACCTTTGTATTGTATAGGTAGCTACGAAGCTCAGGAAGTGAGTGTATTGTCCAGTGGAAGTAGGTTTTTTGTGCACACGTCCAAATACTGTTCCGTCCACCCAATCCTGAATGGAGAACGAGTCATTTTGTTCACTCTTCTTTAGTGAAGCTTATTCTAGGATGTGCTAGATTTATGCGTTCAAATGAGACACTCATCAACGAACATCTCGGTAATATTCGTGATCTGCTAAGTAGAAGTGGATATCCAACCAAATTCGTGAACAGACACATCATCTCTATCAGTTGGCATCCACCGATCACATCGAATTCATCATCATGTAGACTTAAATGATATATCTGTCACACTGTCGTTATGTCAACAAAATCTTGGTGATGCTCATTTCCCACCTGATCGAATTCCAGTGTACATCAGTGTATTTGTCACTAAGAATGACATCGCATTCCAATCGGATATCATTTGCATTGAACAGTTCACATATTCACTGTGTGTTTTGAACGGCTGACACATATGACACATGTGAGAGAAACAGATTCATCGCAAACATTTTCCACACAAAATGTGTTTGTCACCCTATTGATCCCCTCATTGATGATTAACAACTCTCCGTCACACATTCAATGCATGACTCTGATTGACCGATTGACTGATCAACTGAGTGAGTGACTGACCAGCTGAGTGACCGATTGAGTCAGTTACACAATCGGAAGTTCAATGACCTAGATGATTAAAATAACACAAGCAACAGAAAATCGTGTCAGACAAATCGATTACATAATACATGAGGATTGTTGTCGTGGTTATTGTTGTTTATTCGTGTTTGTTTGTGAGTGAGTGAGTCGGTCAGTCAGTCGATGTTGTTATGCCGAATGAATTGTAGTCACTTGTAAATAAATAGTGCATGTATATTACACATTTTGTGCATGTTGAATTGCATAATTATATTTCAATAGTTTACACACAATGATAAGTTTTGTTATTGGTAATATTTCGAGCAAAATTACTGCTCGTGTTCACACCACTGTTGAATTGTATTCATCTGACTGACAAAGACAGCTAAACATAGATAGACAGGCAGACCCACAGACAGGCAATAAGAAAGAGACGCTGAAGTGAATGAATGTAGAAAATGAAACAATTTATCCGTTTGTGAATAGTTTTCGGATGTTATTATGATTATATTTGAATAGTTTACACACAACGATGAGGTTTTGCTTTCGTATTTCTGGTAATATTTCGAGCAAAATTACTACTGTCCGTCATCATCATAACAACCGTTGGAATTGTTTCATTCTTTTAATTCACACATTAATGATTTGTACTCATACACATATTGTTCTCTGTTTTTTGTTCATTCATTTTTGTGTGTCCGAAATTATATTCTAGTTAGTTGACAGTTGTGCTGCTGAGTCACACATGTTCCATGTTTCGGTGTGACCTTAATGAATATAGATTCTGTTATTAATGGTCTCTCTTTCCATTTGTTCATATTAGATTTCAGAATGCAAACATTCTTCCAGTCAATCAATATTGTGGTTTTTGTCCCATTATGCATGTGCAGCCATTGACGAATATTGTTTTCTAAATTGTTGGAAGCTTGTGTTCCTACCTGTGGGATGACCTTTAGTCGGTTATGCGTTTATGTTCATTCACTCTTATTTTGAGTGATCGGAATGGTTGACCCACAAATTCAGTTGGACACCCAGCACAAGATATTTTGTATATCAATTACATTACTACTTTTATCCATCATTTTTACTGGATCTTTCAGTTGAAATCGAATGTGAACAAATGGAAAGAAAGGTCTATAACAGAATCTATTGATATAAGGATAAAAGATTGAGGACTGTGGTGGTAGAATACAACTCCATTATGGATAAAATTTTATTTTGATAAAGTGTCACACATACAGAGTGTGCATGTTTGTTATACAGTAATATTTACTGACGATAACCACTACACGCTTAGAGCACAATTTATCATTGCCACTACTACTCATTATCATAATCATATCAAGGCACATACACACTCACACACCACTCACTTTCTTGCTTCCTCGTTTATATACATGCATAAGTAGAAATTGATGATGATTAGACAACATTTGATTTAATCAAATCAATCAGTAATATAAGATGAGAAGAAAGTACATTCGGAAATAATAATAATAATAATAATAGTGTTATCAATCAATCAGTCAAATACAATCAGATGATCGGAAGAGAAGGGAAAGGAAATAAGACGAGTGATTTTCTAGTAAAATAAATAAATAAATAACTTGTTGTTAGAATGTTATAATGTGTATGTGAATTGAATTGAATTGAAATAGAATACATTTCAAGATTATTTATTATCCTTCTGTGATTTCACTGACTGACTGACTAACTGACTGAATGGTGGTAATAATATCTCCCAAATCTCTGGTAATTCAATTGCGTCATTTCTGTTTCATCTGTTGGGTGTAGACTCGATGAACTAGGCAGGATTCAGTAAGTAATCAATCTCTCTCTCCACCTACCTATATAACTTTTAGAATTTTGAATCTGTCCCACACAACCTAATGAGTTGCTGCGTGTTATTGCTGAGTTTCTTCTGAATTAATTATCTTCGTGGGTGGGATCAGTTATTGTAACTTAAGCCAAATTCGTATGTTCTGACAGACAATCTCACCATTCCCAACCTACTAGTTTGACCTATACAGGTAATCGACCTCACTCATAGTCACTGCAATGTATTTTGATAAAATTATATTATTTCGTCTGATTAAGTCAGCCGGGTCACGCCGAATACATCAAACACAGGTGACTCAGCATGACAACTGTCAACAACCTGGAATATACTGGTGAATACACAAAAATGAATGAACAAAAAACAGAGAACAATATGTGTATGAGTACAAATCATAAATGTGTGAATTAAAGGAATGGAAAAATCCACACACTTGGTGTAATGATCACAGTAGTAATTTTGCTCTAAATAATATCAAAACAACAAAAACAAAACCTCATCATTTTGTGTAAATTATAGAAATGTATAATTGTACTTTATTTGATCTATTAGAAAATGCTCAAACGTTTCACAGACATCAAGTTTTGAATGTGTTTCAAAATGAATTCACGTCGACGATGATTTGTGCAAAGTGATAACAATTTGCGTTAGTGAGATATCCATTGAGAAGTTGATGATTGGTGTGTGTTGCACGCCTGATGAATTCCTGAGGTCACGAGTATTCTCATAGATCGAATATACATATACTCACATCCATATCGATTTCAAATGTTGTGAGTTGTTTCGTTGATATATTTTGACCAGTCACGATGTCACACCAACTGATGCATACTGTTTGCTGTTCACGTGAAGATATTCAGTAAAATTGACGAATGTGAACCGGCTGTCTGACTGGTCAGTTAGTAGTTTATTGTCTGTTTGAATGCATAAGTGATTGATTGTTTTTGGAAGACGGTTGATGAGATAATAAATTCGGCTTTGAAGCGTTCTAACACAAGAAACCAATCTCATGTGACTTCTGGATACTTCAAGTGATGTCTTGAATGTGCGCAGATTCAATGTCATCTGTTGGTTATCTGATGGCAAGGAACTGCAAGGAACTCGAATGTTTTCTGCCAGTCATTTCTATTTAAATTACCTTCCAAGTGTTTGGCAGTGTACATAGTGTCACTGGTATTTTCTTTATCGTTCCTGTACATCTCAAAAGTAAGATGTGATATACTCATGAAAGAGTTGGTTCAGCGACTCCAGCTGACCACCAACTGACTGATTCCTCATGATCATATTTGTGATCAGACAGTAAACTCAACACTTCCTCAGGAAATGTTTGGCTGGTCAATTTTACTGATACTGTGTCCTCGAGCGGTACTAGAGTAAAGACTTCAAACTGTTTCTTCTGACTACATGTGAATTCAGGAATTCATCAGTGGAGACGACTCACGAGAATATCCTATCTCACAAGATGGTTAGTTCTGAGGGTGTTCGTTGAATAGATAGGGGAAGTCTACACTAACTATTTGTCATACACACCTACGGTAATACACTCACCTTCGCCTTCATCCACAGTCATCCCGTCACTCCCTGTTCAACTGATGACACATATCACCTTATTCGACCGAATAAAATCAAGTCACTGGAACTGGTGTCGTCATCTACATTAGGCTGATAGGAAAACATTGACCATCTATGAGATTAAATATTTCAGCTGCTCATCAGATTTAGAAGCGCATAGTTTGATTTCTCAGTCTCAGCATTGTGGTCCACTTATCTCCAGCTAAATATTTCTATCAGTCTCTGTATTATACGAGCTCCCTGACAACCAGTTTTCTCATACAGTTCTGCTTGTGACACATTACACCGTAAAAGTATATTTTCTTATATGGGTGTAATTGTCACGTGCTGATTTGAAGGGATTTGCTTGTTTCTAGGATAGATGATGAGTTGACCTCAGTTAGAGAACCGTTGGGAAAGCAGCTGGGATTTATTGGACCGTTGAACTGAACCTATACTACTGGATGTGCGTGGGGTTCTAGTGAGGGCTAGTAACCAGGGGCTCCACGAAGTCAGACATGAGGACAGTTACTCGCTGGTGACGTAGGCTGGTGTTTGCGTTAAATATTTATCACGAATAAATTGAAGTTATTAGATGAATTCGTAATCACTTGGTGACCTCATGCTATGTAGGTCCCCCAGAGTCGTCTTTCAAGATTATCTTCAAGATGAGGCGAAACGGTACAAAGAGCGTCAGGTTTTGGCATTTGTGTATGATGGAGGCGTTGCCAATTCGCCAATACGTCGCCAAGCTCTGTGTACAGAAAAATGGTGTTCAGTCTCTTATTCTACCGTGGTCTTTATCTCTTCATTAGTCCTTCCATATAATTTTTGATTTTTATTTTCAATGATTAGTTAGCTGTCACTTTTATTATTAACTACTCTCACATGTTCCTTTTGTACATTTTCTCACCGTCTTAACACTTGGTCACACTTGGACACTCATCCATCTTTCTTGTCATTACTCAATAACAATTTAACCTTATCGAATTTCTGCACTTTCTTCCTTTGTGTCGTAATTTACAACTTTTATTTTCACTTCTGTAGGCAATTCTGAGTGAATATATCAATTATGTCATTCCTTCCCTCTTTTACTCAATAATGGACTACTATACATTTCTAATAAATACAAATACGACTGTAACACCAGCTTGTGAAGATGATTTCGTCTATAAATAAGAGTCCAAAACTAGGACTTAGGAAACAGCTGTCTTTCAGTGCTCCCTGCAGGTTTTTCAGTGGTTCTCTAACCGATGTCAGTGCTCATGATGAAATCCTCGAAGCAATCAAAGAAAATTTTCTTCTTTGGATTGTCTCTTATTTCCTTCATGATTCAATGGGTATTTTCGGTGATTTAATCAAATAACGTCCACGCTGTTCTCTATGTGAACTGGTGGCAAGTGGCGTCGAATCAAAATAGGATAGAGGTTAATCAGTCAATTGGTCGTCAGTTAAACTCCTTGAATGAACTCCTGGACTAGAAATGAATCAGACAAGTGCATCTCATAAATCCCTGTTGAGAAATCGTCGATCTCCACATTCCACACAAATACTACATTCATCACAAGTGAATTCAGTCGACTCACTCCACAATATTGAAATTCGTCTTAACCTATGAATGAGGTCTGTCACAGTTAGCCCACTGAATCCGCTGCCAGTCGAGAGACTTGATACACAGGTTCGAAATACATTTATGCATTTGTCTGACTGAGAATCAGTGAATAAGTCACGTGGATCTCCACTGTATGCCTAATCAGTAATTTCCCAGTTGACTATGAAAGCCTAAGTCATATCTGAAGAGATTTGACTACAACCCGATTCGGTGGGCGACTGATTCAGTGTTTGTCACTTTGCAGGTGGACTACATAACTCATATGAGATTGGAGATGAGTGTTTTGTTGGTCACCACTGTATTCTGACTATCCAATTTCACTCAGATTTCAAATAATCAGATTAAAATAATCGGTGGGAAGCGACACTTTCAACCAATTTATTATTAAGTCGTATGGTCGGATATGTGTTGTAATGTTTAAGCAACTAGATGCTTTGGGGTTCAGTCTCGCCTAGTTAACTAGCTCATTAGGTTTCTAGTCTGTCCCAACGACGGGTAAGGAAGGAGGTTGGGTCTAGCCACCGCATATCACTAAACTTATCAAACTGCCAGAGAAACTTCAATGCACAGAAAATATATTAAAAATACAAAATCTTCAAATGACAATCTTACTCCTCGTTGGAATCGGAGAGCCAAAGTGACACAGATGGCGATGTGTCTCCTCCAGATGAAAGCAACAATAAGAATAGGGACGTGGGATGTAAGTACAATGTACGAAGCCGGCTAGGTAGGCTGTTCAGGTAGCCAAAAAAGTGAGAAGATACGGTGATATATTGCTGGAAATCTTCGGGAGTAGATGGATGGAATGGATGTGGATTGTCAAAATTGTCAAATGGTGAGTCAGGAATCTACTCCGGTTTTGGTCACCCACTCAGACGACAACCACGAGCATACTGAGGTAGTGAGTGCCTATCTATCATGATGTCACCAGTGGTAGCCAAGGTCATAATGCAATGGGAAACAATCTCCTTATGCAGGATGATGACAGCAAGATTCAACTCCAAAGGAAGAAGGAATGAGGGTTACAGTCATCCAGTGCTACCCACAGTGCTATAAACAACGCGGGAGAAAAGAAGAAGGGAGCTTTTTACAGACGAGCACAAACAGTAATGGACAACATCGCTTCTTTACTTCTTCATTCAGTGCAGTGTACATTGTTCTGAACTCACCTTCTCCTGTTGTCCATCTTTGCATTGAGTCATCTTCTTTTTCACCATCTTCGTCCATTCCTGGTGTCCATAGAGAGCTCTTCCTTGTCCTGTTGCTTCTTTTTTCCTAGAACTTTTGTACAGAGAGAGAGAGAGAGTCAGTTCCTCATTGATGCCACACAGTGTTTTCGACTCTGCTCTGATCTGATTTGTAGTGAAACTATCTCTTGTAGTTTTGTCCTTCAGTTTCGCAATGTTGAACTTGAATTACAGTGGCATGTCTCCATTAATTCTGAAGGATTTCAGCTTCACCTCGAAGGTCCCTTCAACTAAATAGTCGTGTGAGCCCACATCTGGTCCTCTTCTCGACTTTACCTCCAGCAGGCTAGCTGCGTCTCCACTTTCTTGAGCACCACTGAGGTGAAATCTTTATGATTTATGGTGTGTCCGTCAAGTGAAATACATGTCAGTTAGTTTTTATCCTTGTGCTTACACTTAATGCCTCCAACTACCAAATCATCGAAGGAGCAGAAGTGTGCAAATAATTCTCCATTCTCATTTATTTCGCCAGGTGAGAGCCTCTCGATCCCCATGCAGATTTTGATGCTGCCACTTGTGATGTTATTCATTGCTGTTTGCACTTATCTATAGAAATCTTCATTCTTCTCTTATTCTGAGTTCTTCGCAGGTGCATAATACTAGATAATTTTAACTGATCGAATTCTCGGGCCATCAGATAATCAACAGATGACATTGAATTTACGTATAGCTGTGACATCACCTGAAGTATCTAACGGTTACATCAGATTGGTTTCCAATCCTGCAATGTTCCAAGGAAGAATTCAATAACTCAACTGTTCCTAAACTAAGTCGAATCAGTTATTTACAACAGTTAGAAAGATAAATCATTCAACGTATCAAATCCTCCATCCACTTATCCATTCAAACAGACATTACTATCACCTCACCACCCAAACATTTGGTTCACAACACTCAAGCTTACCGATTAACGGGTAGTGTACACTAAGCAGTGTGCAACATTGTCTGTTAACACACCTATTAGAAACATACAACTGATTCATATTTGAATCGGAAAATGAACAAGGAGAATTAACTGTGATGTGTTAGATTGTAAAATGAAACGAACGGAAGAAGGTAAAGTGTATGTTAACTAGCGTTTATGGTAGGTCAACGCATTCTGCTAATAGATATTTCTACTTTAATTCATCTCATCGGTTAATTGTTATGGCAGGCTTAGTTTGTGCTGAGAGCTGGCTGCTAGCCAAATTGATAGACAGTAATTTACGTCAATGTTTATGTCCCAAATATTAGTCATGTGAAAACAAGAACAAAGACTGGCAGCAGACTTTGTGTAGGCGGATACAAATATTACTGTACTACACGAACACTTGAAATACTACAAATGTTTCTAAATCCATTCATTTCAGTTTCGGTGATTCTTGTGAATGTGTGCACCTCCCTCTAATCTTTCTCAGTCAGAGAAATATAATTCAATATTATAAAAGTTCTTTTTTATTTCTCAATGAATGAGTGAAAAACTTAAAACAATATTGTTGTCGTTTCTAACTGACGTTTCGCTATTTAATGCTGTGGCTGCTAATAGCTTTATCAAAGTATTAATATTAAACCAGAAGAATTTACGAAATCTCAGCTTATGTATACACATAACAAATTCGTTTATCATCGTTCATCAGCTTGTGTGTGAGTTTCACATTGTCAAGTTGGCCAATTGGTAAAGAAAACAAAGAGATAGGAGCTGAGAAAATAGACAAGTCAGGTCAAGTTAAAAGGTTATACTGAAGGTCAAAATAACCAAATAAGAGAGTTAATAGTACATCTACGCTGGTATCATCCAAAGAAAGTTTACATAAACCACATGTCGATTGTTGGATTTGATGAGCGTATAAAATTATAAAAGCAGTGCATCTGTATATAATGAAATTCCTTAACATATTTGTGTTGACTTTGTCATTTCATGGGGGAAGGATTAGGTTTCTGTAACCAGATAGAATTCTGTTTTAGTCCATCATTCTTATTCAGCAGAAAGAGCCAATAAAAATGATGGATAAAAGTAGTAATGTAATTGATATACAAAATATCTTGTGCTGGGTGTCCAACTGAATTTGTGGGTCAACCATTCCGATCACTCAAAATAAGAGTGAATGAACATAAACGCATAACCGACTAAAGGTCATCCCACAGGTAGGAACACAAGCTTCCAACAATTTAGAAAACAATATTCGTCAATGGCTGCACATGCATAATGGGACAAAAACCACAACATTGATTGACTGGAAGAATGTTTGTATTCTGAAATCTAATATGAACAAATGGAAAGAGAGACCATTAATAGCAGAATCTATATTCATTAAGGTCACACCGGATACGTGGAACAAAGGTGACTCAAATATGATGGGGAAGATTTGTAGCTCTTAGGTGGATGATTCTGATGTAGTTGTGTTATCTGAGCTAGCTGGATAGTTTATTTTTGAAGCTTTCATCGCCCTACTAAGCAACAGCATCGGTGCATAATTCAATTTGAATTGAAGTGAACTTTGAGATTTCTCCACGAGTTTATGAGTCATCTCTTATAGTGGCTGGTAACAGTTAACGTGATTGGTTGTTTTTGTGTGTTTTCAAATCCTCTAGGCTACTACCTGTGCTCGTACTGGTACCGATTGTTTCCTTGACCTGAAGTTTGACCCTTCGTGTGTGAGATTTCCTTCCTATCGATTGGTGAATTTTGTCTCTTTTGTCAGTGTCTATTAATTGACAATTGACTGGAATACCAGGCAGGCTTCTAGAGATTCTGTAGCATTCTTGGTGTTTTTTCCTCTGTCTAATATTTGAATGCTGTTTGTCCCAGTGGAATTGATGTCCGTGGTTGTTGTCAGTATGCAGTGAGGCGATATGAGTGATGGATTGGATGTCATGTCTTTTAACGGCTAGCTTATGTTCACGTATACAAAGATGAAGGGGATGTCCACTTTGTCCAATGTAATATTTTTCGCAGTTGTTACAATTTATTTTATAGATGATGTTGGTTTTATATTCTTTAGCTGTTGATTCTTTAGGTCGGTTGACACAGAGCCAGCTGAGTGAAGTGATTTCGTTGGTTTGTGTGCGACATAGATTCCTAAAGGTTTGAAGAGTCTTGCAGTGATTTCTGAGATGTCGGCTTATATATATGGTAGGGCGACTTTCTTTGTGCTTTCCTTGGGGGTCTTTGATTTGGTAAGTTAGTTATCTTGGTGGTATATGTCTTTTGATAAAATTTCGTGGATATACATTCTTTTGGAGTACGTCAAGGAAACAATCAGTTCCAATACAAGTAGCCTAGAGGTTGTGAAAACACACAAAAACAACCAATCAAGTTCAAGATCACTAGCCAGTAGGAGAGATGACTAATAAACTCGTGGAGAAATCTAAAATGAAAGATTCATAACCATAAACCATCCAGTTCAGAGAACACAACTACATCAATAGGTCGGACCAAGGAGCGAAAATTTCAACAACCTGGAATATACTGTTGTATACACCAAAATGAAAGGAACTATGTATATATGAACTATTTTTATACGAGTACACATCATAAACGTGTGAATTAAAAAAACAAAATAATTCCAACAGTTGGTATGGTGATCACGGACAGTAGTAGTTTTGCTCAAAATATTACTTAAAAACAAAAACAAAACCTTATGATTGTGTGTAAACTATTGAAATGTAATTATCATTGATTTGATGTATTCTGCAATGGTCAAACTGTTTACTGACACTGATTATGAACAGCATCGATTTGTAATGCTGAGTGGAGATCTGATTGGTTGGTGAAAGGTCATTCGACTTTGATCTCTATTGATTACTCTTGCACATTGCTGTCTAATAAACATAAATGGAGTGATATTCTCATAGTCGTAGTGCTCATGTATGCAATTAGTCTGTTCATCGTTTGTGCAGAGTAATCAGTGAAGATCTACGCCTTGTGTGGACATGATATGGACGTCATATTTGATTCCTTCTAGAAATAAGTAGTTTGTCAGTGTTATCAGTACAATGAAATAGTCTGTGTCACCAGCGAGTAACTGTCCTCATGTCTGACTTCGTGGAGCCCCTGGTTACTAGCCCTCACTAGAACCCCACGCACATCCAGTAGTATAGGTTCAGTTCAACGGTCCAATAAATCCCAGCTGCTTTCCCAACGGTTCTCTAACTGAGGTCAACTCATCATCTATCCTAGAAACAAGCAAATCCCTTCAAATCAGCACGTGACAATTACACCCATATAAGAAAATATACTTTTACGGTGTAATGTGTCACAAGCAGAACTGTATGAGAAAACTGGTTGTCAGGGAGCTCGTATAATACAGAGACTGATAGAAATATTTAGCTGGAGATAAGTGGACCACAATGCTGAGACTGAGAAATCAAACTATGCGCTTCTAAATCTGATGAGCAGCTGAAATATTTAATCTCATAGATGGTCAATGTTTTCCTATCAGCCTAATGTAGATGACGACACCAGTTCCAGTGACTTGATTTTATTCGGTCGAATAAGGTGATATGTGTCATCAGTTGAACAGGGAGTGACGGGATGACTGTGGATGAAGGCGAAGGTGAGTGTATTACCGTAGGTGTGTATGACAAATAGTTAGTGTAGACTTCCCCTATCTATTCAACGAACACCCTCAGAACTAACCATCTTGTGAGATAGGATATTCTCGTGAGTCGTCTCCACTGATGAATTCCTGAATTCACATGTAGTCAGAAGAAACAGTTTGAAGTCTTTACTCTAGTACCGCTCGAGGACACAGTATCAGTAAAATTGACCAGCCAAACATTTCCTGAGGAAGTGTTGAGTTTACTGTCTGATCACAAATATGATCATGAGGAATCAGTCAGTTGGTGGTCAGCTGGAGTCGCTGAACCAACTCTTTCATGAGTATATCACATCTTACTTTTGAGATGTACAGGAACGATAAAGAAAATACCAGTGACACTATGTACACTGCCAAACACTTGGAAGGTAATTTAAATAGAAATGACTGGCAGAAAACATTCGAGTTCCTTGCAGTTCCTTGCCATCAGATAACCAACAGATGACATTGAATCTGCGCACATTCAAGACATCACTTGAAGTATCCAGAAGTCACATGAGATTGGTTTCTTGTGTTAGAACGCTTCAAAGCCGAATTTATTATCTCATCAACCGTCTTCCAAAAACAATCAATCACTTATGCATTCAAACAGACAATAAACTACTAACTGACCAGTCAGACAGCCGGTTCACATTCGTCAATTTTACTGAATATCTTCACGTGAACAGCAAACAGTATGCATCAGTTGGTGTGACATCGTGACTGGTCAAAATATATCAACGAAACAACTCACAACATTTGAAATCGATATGGATGTGAGTATATGTATATTCGATCTATGAGAATACTCGTGACCTCAGGAATTCATCAGGCGTGCAACACACACCAATCATCAACTTCTCAATGGATATCTCACTAACGCAAATTGTTATCACTTTGCACAAATCATCGTCGACGTGAATTCATTTTGAAACACATTCAAAACTTGATGTCTGTGAAACGTTTGAGCATTTTCTAATAGATCAAATAAAGTACAATTATACATTTCTATAATTTACACAAAATGATGAGGTTTTGTTTTTGTTGTTTTGATATTATTTAGAGCAAAATTACTACTGTGATCATTACACCAAGTGTGTGGATTTTTCCATTCCTTTAATTCACACATTTATGATTTGTACTCATACACATATTGTTCTCTGTTTTTTGTTCATTCATTTTTGTGTATTCACCAGTATATTCCAGGTTGTTGACAGTTGTCATGCTGAGTCACCTGTGTTTGATGTATTCGGCGTGACCCGGCTGACTTAATCAGACGAAATAATATAATTTTATCAAAATACATTGCAGTGACTATGAGTGAGGTCGATTACCTGTATAGGTCAAACTAGTAGGTTGGGAATGGTGAGATTGTCTGTCAGAACATACGAATTTGGCTTAAGTTACAATGACTGATCCCACCCACGAAGATAATTAATTCAGAAGAAACTCAGCAATAACACGCAGCAACTCATTAGGTTGTGTGGGACAGATTCAAAATTCTAAAAGTTATATAGGTAGGTGGAGAGAGAGATTGATTACTTACTGAATCCTGCCTAGTTCATCGAGTCTACACCCAACAGATGAAACAGAAATGACGCAATTGAATTACCAGAGATTTGGGAGATATTATTACCACCATTCAGTCAGTTAGTCAGTCAGTCAGTGAAATCACAGAAGGATAATAAATAATCTTGAAATGTATTCTATTTCAATTAAATTCAATTCACATACACATTCTAACAACAAGTTATTTATTTATTTATTTTACTAGAAAATCACTCGTCTTATTTCCTTTCCCTTCTCTTCCGATCATCTGATTGTATTTGACTGATTGATTGATAACACTATTATTATTATTATTTCCGAATGTACTTTCTTCTCATCTTATATTACTGATTGATTTGATTAAATCAAATGTTGTCTAATCATCATCAATTTCTACTTATGCATGTATATAAACGAGGAAGCAAGAAAGTGAGTGGTGTGTGAGTGTGTATGTGCCTTGATATGATTATGATAATGAGTAGTAGTGGCAATGATAAATTGTGCTCTAAGCGTGTAGTGGTTATCGTCAGTAAATATTACTGTATAACAAACATGCACACTCTGTATGTGTGACACTTTATCAAAATAAAATTTTATCCATAATGGAGTTGTATTCTACCACCACAGTCCTCAATCTTTTATCCTTATATCAATAGATTCTGTTATAGACCTTTCTTTCCATTTGTTCACATTCGATTTCAACTGAAAGATCCAGTAAAAATGATGGATAAAAGTAGTAATGTAATTGATATACAAAATATCTTGTGCTGGGTGTCCAACTGAATTTGTGGGTCAACCATTCCGATCACTCAAAATAAGAGTGAATGAACATAAACGCATAACCGACTAAAGGTCATCCCACAGGTAGGAACACAAGCTTCCAACAATTTAGAAAACAATATTCGTCAATGGCTGCACATGCATAATGGGACAAAAACCACAATATTGATTGACTGGAAGAATGTTTGCATTCTGAAATCTAATATGAACAAATGGAAAGAGAGACCATTAATAACAGAATCTATATTCATTAAGGTCACACCGAAACATGGAACATGTGTGACTCAGCAGCACAACTGTCAACTAACTAGAATATAATTTCGGACACACAAAAATGAATGAACAAAAAACAGAGAACAATATGTGTATGAGTACAAATCATTAATGTGTGAATTAAAAGAATGAAACAATTCCAACGGTTGTTATGATGATGACGGACAGTAGTAATTTTGCTCGAAATATTACCAGAAATACGAAAGCAAAACCTCATCGTTGTGTGTAAACTATTCAAATATAATCATAATAACATCCGAAAACTATTCACAAACGGATAAATTGTTTCATTTTCTACATTCATTCACTTCAGCGTCTCTTTCTTATTGCCTGTCTGTGGGTCTGCCTGTCTATCTATGTTTAGCTGTCTTTGTCAGTCAGATGAATACAATTCAACAGTGGTGTGAACACGAGCAGTAATTTTGCTCGAAATATTACCAATAACAAAACTTATCATTGTGTGTAAACTATTGAAATATAATTATGCAATTCAACATGCACAAAATGTGTAATACACATGCACTATTTATTTACAAGTGACTACAATTCATTCGGCATAACAACATCGACTGACTGACCGACTCACTCACTCACAAACAAACACGAATAAACAACAATAACCACGACAACAATCCTCATGTATTATGTAATCAATTTGTCTGACACGATTTTCTGTTGCTTGTTTTATTTTAATCATCTAGGTCATTGAACTTCCGATTGTGTAACTGACTCAATCGGTCACTCAGCTGGTCAGTCACTCACTCAGTTGATCAGTCAATCGGTCAATCAGAGTCATGCATTGAATGTGTGACGGAGAGTTGTTAATCATCAATGAGGGGATCAATAGGGTGACAAACACATTTTGTGTGGAAAATGTTTGCGATGAATCTGTTTCTCTCACATGTGTCATATGTGTCAGCCGTTCAAAACACACAGTGAATATGTGAACTGTTCAATGCAAATGATATCCGATTGGAATGCGATGTCATTCTTAGTGACAAATACACTGATGTACACTGGAATTCGATCAGGTGGGAAATGAGCATCACCAAGATTTTGTTGACATAACGACAGTGTGACAGATATATCATTTAAGTCTACATGATGATGAATTCGATGTGATCGGTGGATGCCAACTGATAGAGATGATGTGTCTGTTCACGAATTTGGTTGGATATCCACTTCTACTTAGCAGATCACGAATATTACCGAGATGTTCGTTGATGAGTGTCTCATTTGAACGGATAAATCTAGCTATCCCGGTGAACCAGACATCTAACCAGACTAATTATGTATTGTAGATGTAGCTACAAAGTTCAGGAAGTGAGTATATTGTCCAGTGGAAGTAGGTTTTTTGTGCACACGTCCAAATACTGTTCCGTCCGCCCAATCCAGAATGGAGAAAGAGTCATTTTGTTCACTCTTCTTTAGTGAAGCTTATTCTACGATGTGCTCTATTGAATTAATTTAATTTGTCCTTAGTATTACTTCATTTCTTGACAACTAATAATGCATCACCCGTATATCGGCAATAGAAATCAATATTATATATTACATTTTCAAGAGAACCATTCTGTAATTATGCCAGGAAAACATCTGCTAAGACTGTGTATAACCTTGGTGTCACTGTGCCTATAGGTTTTAGTATTTCATAAAAGTCAGGTGAAATATGACATTTTTGTTGCAACTATTTTAAAGACTCTGTCAACTGTCTCTCCGTCCTCTCCGTTGTATCTTTGTTGGTTTCTGAAATTTGCATGCATCACTTAATAAAGTCTCCATTTTGACTTATCTATGGTAACGACTCCCAAGACTTTGCGAGGTCTTGAAGTCACTATATTCTCACTTTCTTTCAATTTCATGATGTATTTTGGTTATAATACTCTTTGTGTTACCTCTACTATTCATGGATTTATGACAATAATCGATTAGAATTGCCTTAAATCTGTTAACCTCCTCATCTGATGAGGGCGTTATGTCTACAGCCTGAGCATATGGGGTTTTCTAAATGAGTTTTATATTAGTATCACAAAATTTGAGACCGACAGATATGACAGATATGTCGTATCAAGAACCACACTAGAAAAATTGTGGACATACCGTTCTGGATTGGCCAGACCATATGACTAATCGCACAGACAGAAAATATGTAGACGTTTGCATAGAAAACCTAATCCCCCTTCACAATTTACTCACTTCCTGAGCTTCGTAGCTACCTATACAATACAAAGGTAATCTGGTTAGATGTCTGGTTCACCGGGCTGGCTAGATTTATCCGTTCAAATGAGACACTGATAAAGATGCTGTGGTTCGGTGCAATGATAACCGCATCCATCTGTGTTCGATGGGTGGATGAACAGTAGGAGAGTGAAGTAGATGCGTGTGGATGTTATAAATGTCTGTATATGTTTGATTGGACACTAGTCAGTAACCATCAATTCACATTTCACCGTGATGGCGAGCACCTATCCTGTTGGTGGCCACATTGCACAACTGGACTGATAGAATTCAGCCTGTACCAAAAATAGTTCTACCCACACATTACACTAGCTACTGACTAGTTTCCAATCAGAAATATTCAATACGATCCTACAGGAGGTCAATTGTGAGCCAGCCCGAATAGCTCCACAGTGGTGGTCACGTCTCTGACTGACTGCAGTACTCACTGGGTTGTGACGCGGGTTCAAATCTCAAAAGAAGCGACATGAGTTGTCCCTTCAATGTGGTTGCAGATATGCTCGGCTGACTTATGGTGAGTGAAGGCCAGCTAGCACGAAACCTAGATGTAGGCAAGGCTTCCTGTGGCCGACTACTTCCAACCGGCTAATATCTGCATATTTATAATGAGTATTTTATGGGTACACAGTTTACTGATATGACGTTTTAATTTGGGATTATTCTTTCAGCATATATTTATGATGAATAGGAGACGGTTGTATTGTATGAATTCCTGTCTCACTCGATTACTTACTTCCGTGATTTCAGATATTTCTCCAAAAACCCAACATGAAATTCGCTCACCTTCACCTGTAGAAATGTTCATCACAACTAGCAAACAGTACATGCTGTGTAGGTCATTGTTGTAGGTGGTCTGGAATGTGAAGGTGACTGACATTCTCAAATTATCATCCGGATTACAACTCCGTTCATCTCACACCGTTTCAATGAATTGTATGAATTGGCTGTATAGAAAGACGGATTCTCAAGTTAGTTGACGAATACCATGAATTCCCTCAGATTTTTGGAATGATTGTGATCAATCTGGTTATATATAAAAGGGGTGAAATCAGTGATTCGCCCATATTGCAATGATTACAGTTTAGTGAGTAAGCCAACTTGCATTCTAGCAGTGTGATGATGGCAATCGATCATCACAACTAACCCCAGGATGACTAACCATAAATTAATCTTAGTCTAGTCATCCGTGATCACTGGCAATATAAAGCAGTCAGATCAATCTGTCAGTCACATGAAGTGGTGATCGTAAACCACAAAGGAAATTGACTAACTGTGAAGAGTGCAAAATGTTTTCTCTTCAAATGACTCTATCATCAACAGACAGCCAACACCGAGTGGATGGAGGCGTCATCTACATAAACAGGACACATGAGCAAGACACATAAATCATCTAGACAGTGGAACTAGTCAGTGGTCTTCTCTCTGTCTCAAAACACTTCAAGCATGATAACACACCACCTTTCCAGTTCAACTGATGCTATTACATCAATCTGGATTACGCTGATACTACCTCCAATGAATACTGAATTAACAATCCCAATGATGAAAGGAAGTGGAGCAGATTCAACCAGACATAAACATTTTGACGCCTTTTCAACTGAATTATCATTTGATCCTCACGCAAAGGTGTAACTTAATTGATTTTGCGCGTCTACTCAATGTGTAACACGCTTTCTCAATTCTAGAATACTCCTCAACTTCATTTATACATGATAAGGAGCTTGACGACGGCGTCTATTTTATTCTTATTATGTCTATTGATTGTTTGACTGACTGACTGTCTGTTTTCAACATAGAACTTTTCACAGATGTGCACCAATTCGAGTTGCCACTCTCCCTCAATAATGCACAATGAGCAAGAGATGACACCAGAGGATAGTTCAGAAATACAATGCAAAAAGAATAGTGATATGGAAGATTTTATAAGTCACAAGTATTGGATGCAGCTGGGCCATTAATAACGACTTTGAGGCATATCAACAACTGTCTCCAGCATTCGTTGATTTTTGCCGTCTGGATGACCCCAACCTGTCAGGAAGTCTACACTTTCCTACATGGCTTAATCTATCTGTTGTGGATTTCATTGACTGATGAAGCCACGTTTTGGCTTGACCAACACTGGCTAACATTTTTCCAACCTGATTCATCCTATGTCAGCTAAGATTGCCCGTCGGTCGAGGAAGGTGATGGCTAGGCAGGCAGGCAGGCATGCGTAACACATGTCTTAACCATCCATCTCAATCGATGTAACTGCTTCACAACCTCGTGATTTGATTTCACCTCCTCCACACCCAGCACTCGACCGACGCCTAGTCTCGATATTGCCCACACTATAATGCCACCTTCTAACATGAGAGATAGAACGCAGGCACCTATGATCAAAGACAGCTAGCCAGAAAGGCTTTTAATGTCTTCCACTTTCATTGGCCATGTCTCACTGCCAGCCAGCCATAAATGAGGATGAAGAGGACTGCTGAACCCTTTGGTCGACAGCCAGCCGAATATCACGTATACTAAGGCACAGACAGTGCAAAATGACATATTGTGTCATTTAATCATATGATGATCATATTATCCTCCTTCAAAGTGACATTTAGTCACTGCACAGTATTTGAATACTTTGTAGAATGATGGTTAGTTGTTCACGGTTGCAGGCAAGTGGAAGAAACCAACGATATCTTGTGACTTCACTTCATCCAAATTCATACACTCTTGATGCTAAATTGAACTTCATCAATGGAAATACTTTTATGAAGCGTTAATCATATAGATCATTCACAAGATGTCTCCGATGACTTCACAGCCTAATCGACATTAAAGATGTCGACTTTGGAAATTCTGTGTGAAGAACGCAACTCCGATAGTAAATCGCAGCGTTTGAGATTGAATGCATTCTTAATCATCTCAACACACACACACACACACAACTAATTTGAAATCACATGTCGTCAAATCACATTCACATGCATTACTGTCAACTAGTGCTCAATCAAGCATAAAATATCTCCTGAAATTACAACGATCACCTTCACGCTTAGATTCTCGGAGAATAACACAAACACAATCATTGTTCGTCATTGTTATCATCAAATCATCTACACAATCGAATTATCCCTATCTACTCACATAACACAGACGCACACGCATGCACGAATAACAAAGACGAAATCGCGGAGGACATTCTCTCAATGGAAATCAAGTAAAACACTGTCACGAATTTTAGAATTATATATTTATTTGGAGAGATAATGCGTCACAGATGAACAATCAGGATGAACAGTATTTGCCTATGGAAGATTAGCTGTTTGGAGGAATCGATCCATTCTATTTACAATAAGAAGATATTATTCTCCTCACATTCACGACGGACATGTTCTGGCCATATACTAACCTGCACCTCACCAATATGCTTCTTCTCCAGGAAGAACATACACAGTCGACTCTGTCCAATACCACCACCTATTGTCAGTGGATATTCACCAGACAGCACCTTCTGATGATATTCGAATTGACGCCGGGATTCACAACTACTCTGTCGTAACTGACTATCCATCGACACTTCGTCCACTCGGATCCCCATCGATGACAGTTCAATGCATCTGTCATCGTGTTCACTGTACACCAGGATATCTCCATTCAACTCCCAATCATCATAGTCTGGAGCTCGTTTGTCGTGCACTTGCTTCGACTTCAACACCTTGCCGATTTGCTTCAGAAAGACAGCACCATACTGTTTGACTGCAAGATACTCGCGTTCTACAGGTGTCTTCTCCGGATACAGATCCTCCAGTTCTTGTGTCTTCAGAAATGTTATCTTATCCGGTAGCTTTCTAGTCAACACTGGATATGCGCTCAGCAACATTTTCTCCGTCTGCTTCATAGCATCATATATCTTTTCAACGACTTCCTCCAATGTCTTCTCATTCCTCTGATCTCTCTGGATAACCAGCTCCCAATCCCATTGATCCACATAGTAGGAGTGCAATGAAGAGACGTCTTCATCACGTCTTATCGCATTCATGTCTGTGTATATGCCTTGGTAGTGCTTCAACGGGTATTTGTGCAGTGCCATGCGTTTCCATTTAGCCAACGACTGATTGATGTATGCACGCTCACCGGATCGAACATCGAAGCAGATGGCACGTTCTACACCAGACAAATCATCCTGCAAACCACTGTTCACTGGCACGAATAATGGAGCGGAAACTCGCAGTAAATTCAAGTTGGCTGACAGGTGTTTCTGGAAACAATGCCTCAGGTATTTGATAGCTTCCTGTGTCTTCTCAACATCAAGCTTTGACTGGTATCTTGTCATTATGATGCTGACTTGGGCTGATGACTGGAAGGGGGTCAACTGAAAAGCAGAGAGAGCGAGAGAGAAATCACTTTGATTAGATTGCTTGAGCAACAACAAACAAGTGAACAATTCGGTGAGAACTCATAAGAGTTCTGGTGAGATGACGCTTCAATTAATGCTCCCCCACATGGAAAGAAAACTGGTGGGATACTGAGTGAATTTCTAATAATAATAATAATAATAATAATAATAATAATAATAATAATAATAATAATAATAATAATCTATTTCATTCGAAAGACAGCACTACTTATAATACACAATGGAATTCTCAGCATTTGTCACAACACCTTGCATCTGATTTACTCAAAACACTATAAAAAAAATTTACCACAGGAATTTGTCCATATTTACAGTAGGAATAATGTCAAAAATATGCAGAGTACAAAGTGAGAATAATAAATATAATAATAATAGTAATGATAATAATAATAATAACAGTGGGTTTGTTTCAAATTCTGTTGTCGATACAGTCAGTAAGGTAATTTTAGCATGTTATTATAGAGTATTGAATTTGATGTTCACTTGACATATGTTGATGACGGGAAAGACAAATAAATAACAATTTTCACACAGCTTAATTGATGTTTACATCTATGAGAAAATAAACAAAATGAAAATTGAAAGGATTGTAAATATAAGAAGAATAATGCGAATAAAGCTTGTTGGTTTAATCGTGGAGTAAATGGTTTATTTACTGGTGCAAAGAAGGTTAGTTAGTTCGTCCCTGACACTGTTCTCCTCACATAAAATACATGCTGCCAAATATGCTGTCGTGAAATTACTTTTATACTAAGACGTGCGTGCATAAAGTCTTCTGAAAAGACTTCTTGTTTTACCTGAGGAGACACAAGGTTGGAGCTACGGGTAATGTGGATGCTCACAGTCTGACAAAATCCATTTAGCAAATTTGTCACATGAAATCAAGTGCCTATCACCAATGACGATGTCAACGATATGACCTCCATTGTGATACAAGCACTCACCCCCTACTGACTGACAGTCTTCAGAATTCTCCAAAGTATGACACCGTCTTTTTTGTAAAGCAACCCAGGAAAGAATAAGTAAGGGTGAACAGTAAAGAAGAATAGGTAAGATGCACAAGAGTTGACAAACTATAAGATGCGGAGGAGGGGTTGAATCATGACTGAATGCCTTAACTTCTTAATGTAAAAAATCAGACGGAATATTATTCTGGAAATCGTTAGACACGGGAAGACCAGGATAGATCACAAGAAAGAATTAGTCAAATTAGTCCGTAACAAACGAGAATCATGTTCCACTGTGGATTTATCTTAACCAAAGAACGAGTGTCTTCCATAGCCTGAATTTAATGGTATAGCCTTTATCGCAAGTTTGACGAGATTAGACCTTTACAAGTAACTCTATTTTGGACAAAGCTAACAAGAATCATTGAAGGCGAATATTCTGACAACATCGTGTAACCGTACATGCATATCAATCTGTCTGGTCAACTAACTTAGGCTAACCTGACTGAGAATTTCACTTACCGAATACGTGAATACACACACAGACACTGATTATACTTCTGATTGTATTTCGCCTCTCAGTTCTCTATACGTAGATATATATAGGCGAGTGTATGTCACTGTTGACCTTCATCGCTCCACTTCTGATTGGTTATGCATAACTCAACGAATCATTTTCCGTTCTCTACAATCGATTGATCAGAAGTCGTAAATATTTTGATGTGTCCATATTTTGGCTCGCATAAGAGACATTGGTGGGATTTCGGCATTTCTGTCAACAGGATTGTTATTATTATTGTATCAGATATTTCAAATCATATTTCACACTGATGAATCAACATTGAATCGCTCATGTTGTTTACCCTTATTTCAATATTGTAAATAAACAATGGTCAGCATTTCAGATCATGTGACTATGTTTGACAACACAACCAATCAGATCGTTGAATACTGACCAATGGGAGAATGGCTGATGAAATTAGACGACCAAGTTATTATTGTTGACTGTTAGTTATCTAGTGCGTCGGTGGCATAGCGGTTAGGACGCTCGCTGATCATGCACATGGTCCGGGGTTCGATCCCCGGCCGGCTCACTCCTTTACCTCGCTAAGCCAGAAGTAAAGCTGGTGAAGAGGAAAGGTTGGGCATTAGGCTAGCAACCTCTAGCCTCTAGCTTGAAGCCCTATGTTCCACTGGAGACGTGAAGGAATTTAAAAAAATATTAGTTATCTATACAATTGTGGGTACTTGTGGTATTGTGTGAAGGGTTGCAGCGAACACTTCCTCCCAATAGTAACATTTCGTCATCTCCCCCACAGCACATGCATCCAAGTATGTCGTTGTGTTACGAATTCCATGGAAAATCGGAAATTCCATCTAATAATATTGGTGTTTGTGAAAACATGGTTGCTCAGTGGAAGATAGCAGTGGAATTGTTCTGATGAACAGTCTGAATTTTCACATTTCATTACGCAACAATCGTACTAAACGTGAGTATTCCTCCACAAATGCTGACAAGAAAGTTGTTGAAATTTAGAATTCACTGGGATTTGTTCTACTTTCACCATCTAACGAGAATCGATAAACTTCTCGGTGTAACTACACAACAAACTGGAAACTTCTGGTCAGTGGTTTAACTAGTCATACTCCTGAATACGAATAATATTCCCCTTCAAGTTTTCTTTCCTTATAAATGTAAAGGAGGATGAAACATCGCTTTATTCATAAGTCTCTCGACCAGAAGTGTACATTTTCAAGTATTTTAATCTGACATTCTGTATTGTATAACTGACAATGTAGTTGACAAATTCATAGGATGCATCTGAGTTGCTCTTCTTCTTGTTGTCATCTCTTCGCTTGATCACGTAGATCTCGTCGACACTTGCTGTGTCAGTCGAGAGATCGAAGTGGATATCATCAGTACGGTTAGATAAACTAATAAGTGTCATTACGAAACAATGAATAATTATGCTCCTCCGAATAAGTTCACTGATCACTCGTCAAATTCAATAGAGAATCTTATTCATTGATAATATTTATACGTATTAAGCCATATCCATATAGGTACACATGTTCCCTGAGCAGAGTAATGAGATGTGCAAATAATGCCATGTATGATCATTAGATGAAGGAACAATAATACGGTCGACTGCAGTCATCTGGAAAGGCGATTTCACTCCAAATCATCAGTAAGCTGAAAGAAATCACAAAGGAAATCTCGTTTTTAAGAAGCCGCTTCAGTAAATCAGAAATGATCATTAGACCTCATAGAATGAGTGTAGCACAATTTCACCTTCACATCTTTGTAATGTAGCCTAAGTACATTTGAATTACCCTGATAGTTCGAGAAGATACTCAAACTGTCAAGAGTTTGTTTGTAGGTGTTGGAATTGGTTGAAATTTGAATACGCATCGATGTCATTTGTAGGACCATTGAAAATCAGGGAGTCCTAAACAGCTGTTTTGTCAAAGATTTGGATTCTCCACCTGTCTGTACCCACGGTTCGATGAACGAATGAGTGAGCCTGATACATTCATTTCACCAGCCTTATCCAGTTGGGCATTCAGTCACCTGGCTCGGAATTAAATAACCCATAAATTCTAACTTCTGTAAACTCGCGATTTCAACGTGACCGCTGGCCAATGTCATCAACCAGCATTAGTCCTCACACCACACTGAAGTGAATGACAACCTTCCTTGACACTAAATAATTTCAGTTCACTTAAAAAGTTTAGGAAACATATTAATTACCACAATGATCCACCCTTGGGACGTGATTAGGAGAGAGAAATGCCAGACAACTATCTGCAACTGGTACTGCAAGCTCGCATTTAGAATAGTTTTGGCCTCGTGGTACAATGTTAGGTACTGGTGTAGAACAGCACAATTATTTGTCTTCATTGTGCGCAGACTTATGCATTGCTAATCCCCGTAAACAAATGTGGATTGGACAGTTACGTTGTTTTGACTGAGGTCCCTTTGGAAGTGTGATGCGATTGAAATAGTTGTGCAAAGCCTAGAAAATGAACTACACATAGCTGTGCACGACAGTGTATTCGGAAGGTCCAGGCTTCGAAAACCAGTGACTTGGTACCGTACTGCCAATGAATTTCAAACCAGGCTGGTAAAACAGCTGTCCACTACTCCCAGCTGGTTTCCACTGGTTCTCTAACTGATATCGATCCATGGTGAAACTCGAAATACAAGTCAAATGCTTAAGAATCAACTCTTGAAAATCGAGATTTGTAAGTCTTCAGTTAAAGTGTGATCGCAGTTCACGCAAATTTGTTTGTTTATTATGCATACTGATGCCTGTTTCATGCTTCATATGACCGGACAAAGTTTTTAAAAACAAGTGATGTCCTTTTTTATTCGCGCATAAACCTTTGTTATTTCAATTTTGACTAATTGCCCTGAAGAAGTTCGAACCAGTTTAGCCAGATTAGGGAACGCTGGAATTACACATTTTCCTTTCGCTGAGATTTTACAAATGTAATTCTCCACAAATGTCTTATTCGCCATATAATCGACATTCATGAATGATTGTAACGTTGGTTTGAGTATCCGAAAATGAGTAATACGGGTAGGTATTGCAATAGATAAGCATTATTTCCCAGACGTGTGACATAGTACATGACATCTCGAGTGATTTTACTGTGATGACTGTTGTATTTATCCTCAATAACGTCGCCTAGTTAACTGGCTGACGAGTTTTCTAACCGGTTCCAAGTCCGGGTAAAGAGGGACGGTTAGGAGTGAGAAACTTCAAGCCACAAAAATACATTAAAAATACAAAAAACTTCAAATAACAATCTTATTCTTCGGTCGAATCGGAGAGGCGATATGGCACAGCAGAATGGTGAAAGCCTTCCGGAAGCACTTAGCCTGAGGATATGTTTCCTCTCGATGAAAGGAAGAATAAGAATGCGGACTTGGAATGTACGTGCAATGTACGAAGCCAGATGGGTAGGCTGCCCAGGTAGCCAAAGAAATGTGAAGATATGGTATAGAAGTTCTGGGAATCTTCGACAGCAGATGGATGGAGTGGATGTGGACTGTCAGAATTGTCAACTGGTGAGTCAGGAATCTATTGTGGTCTGTTCACCCCCACAGACGACAACCACGAGCACACTGAGGTAGTGAGTGGCTATCTACCGTGATGTCACCACTGCCAGCCAAGCCCCAATGCAGTATGAATCAATCTCATTATACATAATGATAACTGCAAGACTGAACTCAAAAGGAAGAAAGGATCGTTACTATTATCCAGGGCTACTCACAGTACTACAAGCAACTCGGAAGTAGAGAAGAAGGAAGGTTTCCATAGACAAATACAAACAATAATGGACAACATCCAGAATGGCGACATTAAGATCAATATGGGCGATATGAATACCAGTCCAACTGGGAACAGATAATAGATTAAGAGAACTCATCATATGTCGAGAGGCTATCGATCGGCGAAGTGAATGAGGACCGAGAATTATTCACAGACTGCTGCGCCTTCAATGACTTGGTGATCGGAGGCAGCGTGTACAAGCACAAGGATATACACAAGGCCAGCGACACAGATTTCATCTGACTGACACACCACAAATTAGAAAGATTTCATCTCACTGCTGCCGAAGGAAGTGGAGATGCAGGTAACCTGCTGGGTACAAAGTCGAGAAGGTGAGCAGATGTGAGCTCAGACCATTATCTAATTGAAGGGACCTTCAAGTTGAAACTGAAATTCTTCAGAGCAACTGCAGACAGCCCACTGTAATTGAAGTTCAACATTCAGAAACTGGAGGACAAAACTGCAAGGGATACCTTCACTACAGATCAGAGGAGAGTCTGAAACACTACGTGACATCACTGAAGAAACCTGTTTGGAATAACATTGGAACTAACTCTTTGAAACTAGTGTTCAAGGAAACGTGCATAACCTTTCTAGGAAGAAAGAAGATACAAGACGAGGAATGACTGTCTGTGGACATCCGAAACAGAGGAGAATGGTGAAACAGATGACGGACCAAAGAAAATATGAACAACAGAAGGAGAAGTTGAGTTCAGTGCAAACTGCATTTGAATAAAGATGTGAAGAAGAGTTCTAGAAAAAACAAAGGACAATTCCACGACACACTGGCTGGCAGCAAATGAAACAGAACAGGCAGGCCGTAGGTAAAAGAGATCTCCAAACATTGTATCAGATAATCAGGCTGCTCGATATCTGTGAAGAGATCAACACAAATGACGAGACCAATAAAAGATGTTCCAGGGAGCCTGATTACGAAGGAGGAGAAACAAATAAATCCATGGACTGACCACTGTATATGACTCTTGAATCGACTATCACCTGCAACTCGCCCAGTAATACCACCAACAATAACAACAACAACACGCACGGAACTATCAGTCGACTCCAATCCTCCAACGAAAGCTGAAATACTTAATCCCATTAAGCTACTGAACACTGGCTGGGAAGACAGCACGCCCAGACAGAATTCCCTCGGAGCACTGAAAACGGACCCAGATACTGCCGCAGATATGCTCATGCCATAACTGAAAAAGGTTTGGATGGAAGGAAGCTACCTACCTATTGGAAGAAAGGATAACTCGCCAAGCTGCCAAAAAAGGGCGACTTAGGCCTGTGCAAGAACTGACTGGCGTGGAATAATGCTGTTATTCACGCCAAATAAAACACAAAGTCGCTTTATCCTAGAGAGTGTACAGGATGCACTTGATAGAGAACTCTGCTGTCAAATTCAGAATCTGGAAGGTAAGATACGCATTCATCAACCTGAAACCAATTTGAGAATCTTCTACACACAGCACAAGGAACAAGATTCTGATTCTATTCAACACCAATGTCAAGTCGGTCAGTTCTTCTCTGTGAGTCAGAAACTTGGCCAGCATGTCACGAAAAGGATTTCCAACAAGCCATTGAAGACTTTAATCAAAAGTTGCTCCCTTCGTTGGCTGGCTCCATGCTGAAGATCAAAATGCGGGGCAGAAAGAATTAGTAGCAAGAAACTCTGCAGTGAAAAAACCAACAAAACTACGATCACTCATTAAATATTTAGGAGAAAATGGAGATAGATGGATTGGGTACACATTGAGTAGGCCGTGAATGATATCGCGCGCTCCAGTGGAAGCCACATGGGAAGCAACGGACTAGTGGGTCGTGATAGGGTGATATGGAGGAGGAAGAGATGAGAGATTATAGCAGAAAATAGAATGAAGTGGAGATGTGTTGTTGAAGCCAGACCTATTTGCCACTCGGAATCCAAGGGAACAGTAACAAATCATAATAAAATCATAATTCCTTTCCAAAGGGAATATTTCTGCTGATTAATTGATTAACAGTATAGTCAAGAGAGCTGAATAGCGCATACTGACGGAATAAATGACTTGATGGCAAATCGTCTGACTGTACTCAACCTATTCGAGTAAAATCTTTGATGAATAGAATCTTGAAATGTTGACATTTGATGGAAGACTTTCAATCAGACCTGTGGGTTACGATAGCTTTCAGTAAGTCTATACTGACACTGCAGACTTCTGTCAAGACGTACATTCAACGTTTTTAACATCTTCCGCTTTCAGCGTGCTGACAATGCGGGACCTGACACTGCGTAAAATAATGTCCTAACAAACAAAATAAATGTTTAGGATGCCACACCATTGGTCACAGAGATGGATAATGTAAGCAGATTCTCCAAACAAAGTCCAGAAACTAACCCCGTCGGTTACAGGTGATAAAATCCAATGAGCATCACAGCTGGCGACAACATCAGTATTCGTGCTCCACGAAAATATGCTAGGAAGAAATCAATTCAAAGCCGGCACGCCTACAGATAGATGCGACATCCTACACTACGATAATATGAAAGAGGTAGTGGAGAAAATTGGGATGCGTTTGTTATACAGTAATATGTACTGATGACCACAGACTTCGAGCTCAGTTTATTGCTCATCGTCACCGTATCAATTTATTCAGACAACTTTCTAACTTCGTTTATATAATTCTATAATTTCATTGGTAGCAGCAGTAGTATTTTCTATATCTCTGGTTGTAAAAGTGGTGATGATTCATTCTTATTGCATGTGTTGTTGTGTGTTGTGCTGTGTCAGGTGTAGATTATTCGATGAGCAAAGAATGAGTAAGTACTGTCAGTGAGTCTCAGACCAGGATGAAACAGCTGTCCACTACTCCCAGCTGGTTTCCACTGGTTCTCTAACTGATATCGATCCATGGTGAAACTCGAAATACAAGTCAAATGCTTAAGAATCAACTCTTGAAAATCGAGATTTGTAAGTCTTCAGTTAAAGTGTGATCGCAGTTCACGCAAATTTGTTTGTTTATTATGCATACTGATGCCTGTTTCATGCTTCATATGACCGGACAAAGTTTTTAAAAACAAGTGATGTCCTTTTTCATATACACATATATTTTTTAAAATTTGACTTCAGTAAATCGCCCTGAAGAGGTTTGAACCAGTTTGCTGAATGCAGGGAACTTTGGAATTTGAACAAAGCAAGAACAATAATTGTATCAGGATAATATGAGCTCATCTTTTATTATTTCGAGGATTCTTCTCAACTGGTTACAACCTGAAAGATGAAAAATATGAATTACATTACAGTAAAGATTTGAACATACTTTTCCACTATCACAAGGAGTAATTGGTAGGAAGTAAAAGTAACATTAGTCCGCAAACAGTTACAAACACTGACTATTTATAGAATAATTCAAATGAACTGTGATCAATATTTGACAGTTTACAAATATTTATAGAATAATTAGGCAATTAGGCTTGGAAACAAAAACAAGCTGTTGTATATTTTTTGTTGTCACCAGGGCAGTGCAAGATTCACCACTGTCTCTTTCTGCGTACATAGATTTGGTTTAAGTCGTCTGATAGCAATTGCTTCAGCAAAGCGTAGCAAGTTAGGTTTCTTTTGCTTGTTGATTATTTTGAATGACTTCAAGTTGTCTACATTATGACTAGTGTCTATTAGAATTCCTGATTTCAATTTACCTGAGGGCTTTTGCAAAAATGATTTTTCACATATGTCTCAATCACCAGATATTCAACGTTCCTGAATGATAGTGACGTCGGATTGATTATCAAAAAATGAGTAAAACAGGTAGGCATTGCAATAAATGAGAATTATTTCTCAGACGTGTGACATAGTACAAGATATAGCGAATGATTTTACATTGATGACTTCGCCTTGCGATGACTGCTGTATTCATCGTGAGTCGGTAAAATCATAATTCCTTTCCATGGGGATTATTTCAGCTGATTAATTAATGAATAAATAGTGCTGGTAAAAGAGATGAATAGTGCTCACTGACGGAATAAATGACTTGATGGCAAATTGTCTCACTGTAATCAACCTATTAGAGTAAAATCTTTGATGGATAGAATCTTGAAATGTTGACATCTGATGGAAGACTTTCAATCAGACCTGTGGGTTAGTAAGTATATACAAACACCACAGACTTCTGTCACCGAGTATATTTAATGTTTTTAACACCAACTGTTCAATTGCACATTGTTGACTACTAGTAATTAATAGAGTAGTATAAATGTTTTTGTGAAATATTCAACTCACGTCCTTGTTCTTCCAAATGTGAGCAGTTAGCATGTCGCTCCCTATCAGACTGGCCTGAAATAAACTGAGTCGCTGGGTGAGCAGCTAGACACTTTCAATCGGTTTCAGTAATGGCTAAATCAACTGGGGATTTGATATCTGACAGCTGAGAAATCGATGATTTCCTCATTCCACCGAAATGTTTCATTCACACCACAGTTAAAATTCATTCTTGGAAATTTCAGAATGTTGAAGCTTGTCATAACCAATTTACCTGGTCACTCACAAAATCTGTTTGAGATTGTGATAATCGAAAGAATTTTTGGATTGAATTTGAAGTGAAGTTTACTCGGTCAAGCCAGTGGATTTTCTCTCCACTGCATTGTTATCCGCGGGATTGGTTTCTCAGTTTCTCTTTGCAATCTCCGACTGAAATGTGTTCATCGTCAACATGTTTATATTCAAATAGTATCTGTAAATATCTGCCAGCAGACAGCTGGTGTTATCGTCTCTTCAAACGTTTTATTGTTTATTTATTTTATTCCTTTGCGTTACCAGTGGAGCATGGGCTTCAAGTTTGAGATACGAATAGAACTCGTGCACTGTAGTGGTAGAGTAAAAATCCACCATGGAGAGAATTCATTTTGGTAATGTCTTACAGTGTGTTTGTTATACAGTAATATTCACTGGTGATGACCACACGCCTCGAGCACAATTTATTTATTACTGCTCATCGTCATCATAACAAGGAACCACTAACACATCTTTCGAACTTCATTTATATAATTTCATCATTTCTCATGTTTTCATTTCATTGGTAGTAGTGTAACCACAGAAAACAAGAGATGGAAGCCAAAGTATCTTCTTCATTATTCAAACCACCGTTTATGTATCTATGCTGTTTGCATTCATTAACCAATCACTGAGAGTATGATTTCTGTTTACGTCAAATGACAAAAAATAGAACGTTCAAATTTAAGTAGTATTCTGTTGTTAATGCCGAATTGAACGGTGGGTATATGTTGGAATGGCATTCCATTGGAACACATTATCAGTATCACACCACCACAGTAGTAGTAGCAGTGGTTTTTTCCATATTTCTGGTATTAGCGAGGATGATGAGTCATTCCTACTCCATGTGTTGTCTTGTGTTGGGTTTAGATTATTCGATGAATGAAGAATCAGTGTGTAATCCACCTCTCTCTGTCTCACTCTTTCTTCACCTACTTATATGATATTTTAGAATTGTAACCCCCTCCCTCCTACACCAATACGTCGTTGTCTTAATGCCTGCGGTGCAATGTAATTCTGAACTGTCTTTCAAATTGCTTATCTTCATGGGATCAACCATTCTACACTTTTCTAAATTCTGATGTTCTGATAGGCAATCTGACTACCGCCGATCTACCGATCTACTGGTCTGACTCACCTTTGTAGGTAGTTGACCTAACTGACAGTCATTGCAAGGTATATTTTGTAAATTATATTATTTTGTCTAATTGTGTCAACCTACAAGGTCCTTTAACTGACCTACCTACACAGCTTCTTCTAATTCTGAGTTAGTTTGCAGATTTGAATGCCACCAGCACCCTAATTCCCGCTTTATTAAGAATCCTACGTATGGGGTGTCTCAGATGCTGTCAGATGTACACTCCCTCCTTATATGGTAAGACCACTGTAGATGCCCGTAGGGTTAGACTTTTGATTTTCAGTTACAGTGATGTTTACGTCCACAAGATGGGGTTGGCAGCCCCACGTTCATACATCCCTCTTTGTCAGGTTTATAAAAGGCACCCACACCAGCTGCGTCACCTGACCAGCTGCTTATCTCAGTCAGTTAGAGAGTCGTGCTAACAGCTTCTAAAATCGAGACCTATTTATTGATTTATTTATTTTGAGTTTGAGGTATTTTACCAATCAACTACTTTCTTATCTCGCGATTTGAGTAATGTGAAAACTTGATTCAGTAGATCTTCTTGCAATTCTTCTTATTTTCACCAGATTTAGTAAGAGGTCCATTGTATTGCACAGTTGTCGAAGGGTAGTCCACCTTTTAAAAATCTCTAATTACAGAATTAAGAAGAAACATTTGCCCATCGCAATCCAGTGGTATGTTTTAAATGCTTTTATTATTTCATTTTGCTGTCAGAATCCATCTCAGCCACTTACACTTCCAAAGTCATCATTTGTAAGGTGAGAGCTAGCTGCATGCAAAAGTTGTAGGCAGCAATGTTTACGTCCCGAATCTGGGTCATGAGAAAGAACAATAACAAAGCTTAACCTTGAGGAACTCAACAACCAATCACAGAGGACTTAACGTGTGCAAATACGATTCGCAGATATCGTGCATAACTTTCTGGGAAATGGTCACAAGCAGTACTGAATAACCGTCAGCAATAAATCAACCAATTAGTAGATGTTGCCTCTGCACTGATAATAATGTACATAAAAATCTATAAATACTTCTTGATTTTCTCAATAAACGATCTGTTAGTTGTCTTGCCCTTGTCTTCTGTCGTTACAGTAGTAGTATCTTTCAGTCAAACTCCTATAAGAGTGTGTCATGTGATACATTCCACTGCCACTGTCATTGTCGGCCCTAAACTTCAGTTATCAGCCTGAAATGAAAAGACTGTGATAGGCATTTCGAATCAGGAAATGGGTACTTTAGATATATCGATCCCTGAGATCACTGTATTTTCTGATATTTACGCTATGTGAAAGGTAGGAGGGATTCAACAGCACATATTCAGCTCATCTATTATTCTGTAGGTTTCATAAACTGACTTCATGACTTCCTCCTTATCACGCTCAGATGCAGCTTATCTCTCTGTTTCTCATTCTGGATTCCACTCGAGTTATGGTTAGGTGCGCGATGTCTCTCAAATATTTCCTTGGCGGTTGTACAATCTATCTTCATTTGCTTTGGAATATTGGTTGAGCAGTTGTTTGTTGACTGATTCATTACCAAACTTTCCAACCGGTCATCTGATCCTCTATATCGAGAGCAAACGAAGTTGTTGATAAACGTCTCAAGCCGACTGTTGAAAATGTTCTTCATGGCATACAATGTGTCTCTGAAGCATACAGAAGCACCATTTATTTGAAATTAAAGTTTAGAATCTGAATTTCGCTGTTCATGCTAAAAGCAGATTAATGAAAGTCTCTCTCTCGCCTTTTCAATCCAGACTTTGATACCCTCTTCCTTAGAAGTCAGCCTGCTATTGAAACGATACTGTGCGAATATGTGGAAGCAGTGACTTCCTCCAAATTTCTCCCGCTGATGGCGGTTGGTATTTATTGTTGTTGATGTTAGTTAGTTAGGTACCTTCATCAAATCAATCACCTCTATGTTCTTAAAAGTTTGACCACGGATCGATATCAGTTTCAGAACCATTGAAAACCGGCCACAGAAGGTATTGTCAGATAGCTGTTTCATCAGTCCAGTTCGGGAATCATCGGCAGTACGCACCCACCACAGTGGGGTTTGAACCCAGGGCCTTCCGATTACAAGGCAAGCTCATATAGCATTCAGCCCCTAACTGGGACCTGTCCGATTCAGTGGCCAATGCATGAATTTTAACTTCTAGCAATTAGTGATTTAGTGCGACCACTAAGCAATGTCATCGATGAGAAATCCATCCTGACACTTGACTGGTTAAACCTCACAGGTCACAACTACTTACTAAAACTCCAGGAAAATCCGTTTTATAGCAATTTACTAGTGAGCTAGTTAGAATTCACGCACTGGCCAATGAATCGGGTCCAGTGGCTGAATCCTATACGAGCTTGCCTTGTAATCGGAGGATCCTGGGTTCAAACCCCACTGTGGTGGGTGCGTACTGCCGATGATTCCCAAACTAGGCTGATGAAACAACTGTCTGGCAGTTGTCCCCTGTTGCCAGTTTTCAGTGGTACTGCAGGTGATATCGATCCGTGGTCAAACTCGTGAAAACAAATCTAATCATTAAAAAACAAACGCTTGAAAATCTCTATGTTCTCCTGAAATTCAGCCTTGCTGACTTTTCAATGTCTGCTTGCAGATCTTCAAATTTGTGTGTCGTTGGAATTAAATTATCCTTAAAGTACAAACCTCCCACAGGCTTCATATTGGTCCAACATATCGTTGTATATATATATATATATATATATATATATGTATTTATATATATATTAACAGGGTCTGCCACCGGATCCAGTCGACGACAATCAGAAATATCATCGTGAGTTATGATGGTTGGTAGCCTACTCCTTACTCATGACTTCACATGGCTGATCATTCCAATTTCTACTGCTTAGCATGAGGCATTGCCAGATTTTAATTGAAAAATGTTGATAAAGGTTTACGAGAACGAACTCTGATGTGCTGAAGCAGTCTCTAAATTGCCTCGCGATCAACTCCGTCGAATGCCATTTCGAGATCGATGGGGTAGATGTGTAAGTTTTCACTGCCATTCTATGGTATGTTCGAGGATTACCCGCACTCTGGCTAATTTGATCTCTACGTGGTTTACTTATCCTGAACACCCCTTGCTCATGGGTGGAGTTTTACAACCAGTACACAACTCATGAAATTAACATTGGTATTGTTAAAACAAAAGTGTAGAATAATTACCAAACTTTCAGGTAACTCTTCGTAGCTCGGATTTTAAGCACTTTCATTTCGCTTTGACTCTATTTTAAAAATAATTATATACGACGAATACTAACGTCTTCGTGGTTTCTATGTATATATGCCTCATAAACCACTAGAAGATAGTGTTTCTAATACCGGATTGACGACTAGTTTACATCAGTTAGATAACCATAGGAAAACTGACTAGGCAGTACTCGACAGCCAGTTGTTTTGCCCTAGTTTGACACTGTTTATTGGTAGACACTCGGTGATATTCTAACGTAGGACTCCCCAGTTACAAGCTGACCTTTCGGACCATTCAGATACTGCAGTCAGATCCAGTGGCTATGATGTATTCCTACTTCTGCCCATTCGCGATATTTAGCACAACCGCTAGTCAATGTCACAGGTGAGTAGCCGTCCTGATACCTTCACTTCTCATTACAACTCCAGGTCACTTCCTGTATTGAACAAATAAATCCCTAGTGAACATCAAACACTTTTCAAGTGTTCGTATATTGAATTAGTTGTGTTCTCGGGGCTGGTTGATGATTTAACTGAGAAGCTTTCGTCGTCCTCCATCTAGACAGCATCCCCATTTCAGTGCAGGTTTTAGTATAAAAATGGACTTATTTAAATTTTCCCTCCATGAATGGTGATGGAACTGTATCTCTTGGCAACTACTGTTTTGACCTACTTGGAATTCCAATTTCCTTATCATGTGATTAACTTTTTATTAACTGGTTAATTCCGTCTAAAGTGTACTTCTCACTCGGCGCCCAATTACTTTGGAACTATTCAGCCACATCTTGATCACAGTTCAAAGGAACACTGTGGGGATTCGTTATTAATTCGTGCCATTTTTATTTACTTGGAATTCATATTTCTTTTTGATGTGATTTACGAGTAAATTCGGTCAATAGTAATTTCTATTTCTTAATTGGTGGCTGATTCACTTAAGCATCAGAGAGACATCTAGAAACTCACTGACTGAATTCCTCGTCTTCCCTCTATTTAAAATTATCCGGATCAAATTCGTTTCCATATATCTATCATGTCCTCTTACAGCTAATTTACGTTCTTCGATTCGGATTCGAAAGGGGCATTCACTTTGACCTATGTTATGTTTACTCCAGTTCATGCATGCGATTTGTCTTGTAAATGGTGTTAATTGTATCTTATTTTTCTGTTGGATGACTCTTTCGCTTTGCATAGTATCGAATGAATTCGTTCCGCTGGCTGACTGACTAAATGGCTGGTTCTTGAGTTATGTCTATTGCGAACGGTTTTAATATTCTTGCTGTTATTCCAACGATATCTTTTTCTTATACACGGTAGGAAGAATTTTCTTGCGGTCTTTGATGTTGGCTTCTTGCTAGTGGTGCTGTGAATCGATTTTAAACAGTTCTCGATGAAACTGTCAGGGGGGATATTAATTCTTCTTGAAGACGGTAAGTAGGTACCTTTTCACCATTCTCTTCGACACCGGAGCGGTGCCACAGTGTGTTTAAACTCTTGTGAACAATGTCTGCGCTCACTTCCTTTTGTGGGTTAATTATTTTGTCAGTGAATTTCCAGAATCCTCCTTGGTACTCAAGTGAAACAGCCAGCGATTAACAAACACACACATAAATTCCTATAGACCGAATTTACCAGCTAAATAGAAGATAAATCAGATGACATGACAAGAAAGTTTAAATTCCAAGTCAATAAAAATGAACATTAGAGACACAAATTAACAACCAATCAGAACAATGGTTGCCAAAAGATGCAATTACGTCACCATTCATGGAGGGAAAATTCAAATAAGTTCGTTTTTATGCTAAAGTCTACAGTGAAGTTGGGATGTTTTCTAGATTGTGCGACGACGATGGAAGCTTCTCAGTTAAATCATCAACCAGTTCAGAGAACACAATGAGTACAATATTCACCTGAGCTACAAATCGTCTCCATTATGCAAAGTGTTGATATGCTGGAATTTGATGAGTTACTCAGTTGATCATGAGCTTCTGAGATACATTTGCTTCACCTCGATTTCTTTATAATACTGATATCTTAATGATATATCATAGTGTTGAAAAATTCATCCTTCTAGCTTTGATGAACGATGCTATGCAGTGTTCAGATTACTCAGTAGTTGCCAAAGTTCCTGGTAAGTATAAGCTGTTGCACAATAAAAAGTCTACTATCCCTCCAGCTAATTGACAAGTAGTCACTCCAGTTCAAATATTGTTGTTTTAAAAATTTAGTCTAGGTGTATGCGTAGTTTCAGAGTAATCCATCAGTTGACAGGAATAATAATTACCAGTGCGTCGGTGGCACAGTGGTTAGGACTCTCGTCGACCATGCACATGGTCCGAGGTTCGATCCCCTGCCGGCGCACACCCGATATCTATGGTCGGCCTGAATTTGGGCTACCGATATCCATGCTGAAAATTCCACACTTGTACTGAAAATACGGTGTGGAATCAAGCTGTAAATCAAAATAAAAATAAATAAATATGTAAGAATTAATCCAAACAAAGTGGTAGCAACCCCAACTGTAAACTTATGCGGAGAACAGGTAGGCATTTCTAAAGCCATGACTGTAGACATAAGGCACAAGTGACTTTATGGTGGACTGGATTATGCGTCAGACAGTGGGAAACGAGAAGACAGGGATATCCTGGACCGACGTGAAGAACCTAGAAGACCTGGATTTTGCGGATGATTTATGTTTGATGTCACACAAAATCGAAGACTTACAAGCGAAAACCGACAAACTGGTCGAAGAAGCAGCAAAGACAGGACTCCAGGTGAACACAGACAAGACGGAGGTCATGAAAATAACCAACCAACAACAACAGCAGCAGCAACATCCAGCGCCAATCACCATCAACGGGAGGGATTTGAAAGAGGTTACTTCTTTCACTTATCTAGGGAGCATTGTCTCAACCACAGGAGGAACGGACGAGGATGTCAAATCGAGAATCGGGAAGGCGAGAAACACATTCATCAATCTGAAACCAATCTGGAAATCTTCGTCACTCAGCATCAACAACAAAATTCGGATTTTCAATACAAACGTGAAGTCAATTTTGCTTTACGGATCAGAAACTTGGCAGGTCACCAAGAATATTTCCAACAGATTGCAGACCTTTATCAACAGCTGTCTTCGCTGGCTCTATACTGAAGATCAGATGGCCGGGAAGAATCACAAACAAGAAGCTATGGGAACAGACAAAACAGGAACCAATCGCCCAACAAATATGCAGGAGGAAGTGGAGATGGATTGGACACTCGCTGAGGAGGCCGTTGAGTGACATCGCGCGTCAGGCCCTCGAGTGGAACCCGAAAGGGAAGCGGCGAGTGGGACGTCCAAGGGTGACATGGAGGAGATCGTGTGAGGAGGAGATGAAACAGTATGGAATAACATGGACGCAAGTGAAAAGAACAGCAGAAGACAGAAGCAAGTGGAGACGTGCAGTTGAAGCCCTATGTTCCACTAGGAACCCAAGGGAACAATAATAATAATATATACAGTCAAGTAGATGGAGTGGCAATGGGCTGTCCATTTCTGGTCACTGTTAGCAGATTTCTTTCCTAGTAAACTAGAGTGGCTATCACACCTCTACATTAACTTCATCGACTTCGAAAAGGCCTTCAACAGACAGCGTTGACTGAGAAGTAATTTTGAAACTACTTCCACACTACGGCGTGCAGTGCCCAAATCGTTATCAAACTCATTCAACAACTGGCCGGTTTTATGACAGTGCCACGTGTCAGGTTATCCACAACGGAAAACTCAGAGAGGTCTGCCTTTGAAGTAGTGAATACAGGAGAGACACAGGGATGGCCGCCTGCCTATCATCACCAACGATGATATTCTAAATTGTCTTCTGCTGACTGGGTCATGCGTCAGACTGTGCGCTCGGAGTCACTGGGCGAGTGAGAGAGAAGACAGGAGTACACTGGACTGACCGATGATGAGACTCTTGGAGATCTGGGTTTCGCGTGTGAATGATTTATGTCACTGGATGTCACACAAACTAGGAAACCCTCAGGCGAAAACCTTTATAAAGTGCCTGAAGTGGGTGACAGCGAAAATATGACTGACTCCATCTAGATGAATATATAAAAGGTGCACTTAGAGGTGATGAAGATAACCTACCACCACCATCACCAATACGATAAACAGCAATAACAACCAGCACCAATCACCATCAATGGGAGAGATTTGAAAGAGGTTGCTTCCTGCCTTCACTTATCTAGCCTAGGCAGCCAGCATCGTTTCAGCCACTGGCAATCTGAACGGATGAAGATGTCAAAACCAGCCAGCCAGCCGGACAGAATCGGAAAGACAAGGTAAGATAGGCCTTCATCAGTTTAATACTACTTCAGGAATCCTCTGAGATCACTCAACCAGCATAAACAACAAGATTCGGATTTTCAACACAAATGTGAAGTCAATCGGTCACTTCTTCAATATGAGTCAGAAACTTGTACTGATTGTGCATAACGAAAAGGATTTCCAACAGGTCACTGTAGACTTCTATCAACAGCCGCCCCTCCGCTGCCTGGTTGGCTCGCTGGCTCCATAGCGAAAATAAAACAGCCAGCCGCCTTGCCGGCCAGAAAGAATTAGCAAAAAAATTCTGGCAATGAATGAACCTACCAACAGCCGACTGCCCAAAAAATACTCAAGAGGAAATGGAGATGAATTGACTGGGCATATGTTGAGGAACATGCCGTCGAATTACATCGCACTCAATGCAGGCCATTGCTCGAGTGGAATCTCAATGTGAAACTGCAAGTGTGTGGTCGGTGTAAAAGTGAAATGGAGTAGATGGTGTGAGTTGGAGGAGATAAGAAGATGAGAGATTATGGGCAATCATGGGGTCAGCCACCTGAAGAAGACAGCAGAAAATGAGTAAGAGTGGAGATGTGTTGTTGAAGCCACATATGTTTCACTCGAAACCAAAGGGAATAATTATAATAAATTGGAAAAGTATCTTTTGGACAATAACATCATAAAATCCTCATTCTGTTGCTGCTAAATGGATCATACCATCTTCCTTTGTTAAAACGCTTTGAATATGAACACAATAATATCCCAATTCATAAAGTACATTCACCAATTCAAGAACAACAAATATGTACCAGGATAATAATATGGGCTCATTATTTTATTAGTTCAAGGATTCTTCTCAACTGCCTGGCTGTAATCTCCTGAACAATACAACTGAAATATAAATAACACTACAGATTTGAACATACTTTCTTCATAATGAAAAGGAGTGATCAGTTGGAACTAGAGGTAATTCTCAGTGTTGGTGAATGAATTTTGAATTGTTTGTGTTTACCAAACTGGCTTTCATTTGGCAGGAGACAACGATGATGACTTTTGTCTAATCGTATGCTGATTCGTAGAGTATTGGAGAAATACGATCACAAGTATTAATGTGGATTTAACTAACGTTTATTCACAGACTTTTCAAATAGTAACTTATAATCCTGTTTCTTAATAGGTGGAGGAATAAAAAGTTGTATTGTCCTCTCATTTTCTTATATTTCTCGTTGGCTACTGTGCATAAAATGCAGCGTGTTAGGCATAGTCTTTTGAAATCAGTGATAGAATCAGGGTCTTTGCGATCTGGACATTCGATTGTATTGCTATTATTATTGTTTCCTTTACTTCCTAGAGTAACATACCGTTCTCTGCCAACGTTTTCACCTGGTTTCACGTCTACCCTCTTCGCATGACGTCATCCTCCTCCACATCACCCTCGCACTGACGACTACGAACAACTCGCCGCTTCTCATTCAGGTTCCACTCGACAGAGAGAGCCTGGCGTGTGATGTCACTACTCACTTGATGGTTTGTTTTCTCAGAGTATGACCACAATGCAATCCACCTCCAATTACTCCCGCATATCTCTTGCACAATCGGTCCTTGCTGGGTTGTTTTGGTTTGTTGGTTCATTGCCAGAGATCCATTACTGTTGCTCATATTTTCTGGCCGGTCATCTGATCTTCAATGAGCGCAGCAGTGAGCGAAGACAGTTGTTGATGAAGGTATGTAGATTGTTCGAAGTGCCATTCGTGACGTGGTGCGGCGCCAAGTCTCTCATCCACATATAGTAGCACCGACATCATAGTGGAGTTGAAAATCCCGATCTCAATTTTCATGATGAGTGCTGAGTGCTATTCATCTCCACACAGACTTGAGGAGAGTAATGAAAGCTTGCCTTGCTTTCCCGATGATCCTCGCTTTGATGATATCCTCATCAGTTCCATCCACCTGTAGTTGAAACGATGATTCCCAGGTTGGTAGGTCGGTGGGTAGGTAAATGAGGTTACTTCTTGCAGATTCCTCACATGTATTCTGATTATTGTCTGTTGTTGTTGATGCTGCTGTTGGTGGGCAGGAATCTTTATCATCACCACATCTGTTTTCTCTATGTTCACCTGAATTCCTATCTTCTCTGAATGCTTCTTCTATCGCCAACTTGTTGCTTTTCATTTGCATGTCATCCAGTTTGAGGGAAATCAGACATATACCATCAGATCGTTCTTTATTTTTGTGTGAGTCAATTCTATGCCTGTCTTCTGGCTACCCATTGTGTGTTTGTCGCATTATCCAGTCTACCGCAATGAGGAAAATCATTGAAGATAGTAGTAGGCAGCCATCTTCTTTTACTGTCATCTTCATTTTGAAGGATTTCGTAAGTTTCTCGTTGTGGATTACTTGGCAGGAGCAGCATTATCGTAAAAGTTTTGAATGAGGCGTTTAACTGTCGGCTGCACCCTTTGGCAATAGCGAAGCAGTTTCCAAATCATTTCTCGACTCTGTCGGCTGAAGGCCTTTACAGAATCAATGAAGTTGACGTAGAGGTAAGGAGCTGACTGCCATTCCAAAGTCCGTTCAGTGATGGTGTAGTAGAATTTGTTTTACCATGTCATCCTCTGTCCTATTTAGAAAACCTGATTTCTCGTCTAAAAACATGACTCATCCTATATCGCTTCTTCTCTGGCCATTTCATAAAAACATTATTTCTCTGGTTACAAAACCTCTCTATTTGTCATACTCTTTTCTAGTTAAACTTTGTTTTTACCCTAACTGAATCCCGCATAAAGTAGTTTATGATCCTTTCTCACGCATATTGTGATTGATTGTGTGGTCAAGCATCTCTCACGGCTGCGACGCCGACTTTATTGATGTAAAAAAATGTACAAATATCATGTGTCGTTTTCCTAATAAATGTACAGTAGAGTATAGTACAGAATCTCACAGTCACAGGCCAGCCAGCCAGCCAGCCTTTGTCTTTTGGCATTTGCATGGCTAAGTGAATGGGAAGGTACAATGAACAAATAGTCGTATCAGCATACCAGTCGAGTAGTCCATTACCGTTATTACAAATTAGCTGCTCAGATAATAGCACAAGCACAAAACGTTTGTTGAACTCTTACTGTCCCCTTGTTTCCATTCACAGTCGTCTAATTCTCCTTTAGATAGACAATCCTTCTCATGCCTAATTAATCAGCAACAGATTACATCATTCTTGACTAATGTTGTTCAGGATGTTGTAGCCAGGCAGTTGACAAGAAGAATCTTCGAGTTAATCAAATAATGAGCTCATGTTATTGTCCATCCTGGTAAACATTTCTTGCATTATTCCAATTTATTATTGGTAAGAACTGTATGAAGTTTTTGAAGTATATTCAGCTATCAGAAATTCACGTGTGATGAAGAATTTCAATGTGAGATTGCCTTTCAACTGTCCTACTGACAAGAGGATTAGACGGTAGTGAGTGTTAAAAAGGAATGGTCATAAGGAAATAACTTAGACCGGTCAATGTTATGGTTATTATTATACCCTTAAGTTTCACGTGGAACATAGGGCTGGCTTCGACAACACATCTCCACTTTCTTCTATTTTCTGCCATCCTCTTCAGTTGGCTAGCTCCACGATTGCCCATGATCTCTGATCATCTACTCTTCCTCCTCAACATAGGGTTTCCTCCATGTCACCCTCACACCGCCGAACCACTAGTCCTTTCCCACTTAGATTCCACTTGAGCAATGACCTGAAGCGCAATGTCACCCGATAGCCTTCTCAACGTATGCCCAACCAATCCATCTCCATTCTCTCCTACATAATTGTTGAGCATTAAGCTCTTGGTTGGTCTGTTTTACTGTGGAGTTTCTTTTCGCCTTTTTCTCTCTGGTCATTTGCTATTCAGCATGGAGCCAGGCAAGGTAGCTGTTGGTGAAAGTCTGCAACCTATTGGAAATGCTCTTTGTGACGCACATGCAGTGCAAGTTTCTGAGCCAGATAGGAGGAGTAACTTTACATTGGTGTTGAATAGAATGCGATTCATGTTGTTTATGCGGGGGCTGAGTGCAGAGGATTTCCAAACCGGTTTCACGCTGATGAAAGCATATCTTAATTGTCTTTCCGATTCTGGCTGCCTTTAACATCTTCATCCGCTCTGATTACCTGTAGTTGAAACGATGCTGCCTGGATAAATGAAGGAGGTTACCTCTGTTAAATCTCACCCGTTGATGGTGACTGGTGCTGGTTGGTTGGTAATCTCCATCACCTCCGTCATCACTTTCTCTATCTTCCCGTGGATGGAGTCTTGTCTCCGCTTCCTCTTCAGCCAGTTAGTTGGTCTTCGCCTGCAAAACACTAGAAATATATCATCTGCAAAATTCAGATTTTTTTCAGTCTTATTATTGGTGATCCAGGGTACTCCTGTCTTCTCACTCACGCCTTAAGCATAGTCTGACGCACAATCAGTCCATCACAGTTAGGAATATCATCGCTGGTTACAACAGATAGCCATCTGTTACTCCTGTATGCCCTTCGAACTCTTCACTGAATGTTTCATTGTGGATCACCTGACACGTGGCAGTGTCACATAACCAGCCAGCTGTTGAATGATGTTGATGAAGATTTGGTCACTGGACGCCGTAGTGTTAAAGTACTTTCCCAATTGTCTCAGTGTCAACGCTGGCTGCCGAAAGACTTTTCGAAGTTAATATGTACACGTTTTCACTGCTTTCTTCCTCTCCAGTATTAAAGAGATTTTGTAGATACTCTCAGTTATATGATCAAAGCTATTTGTTCAGACGATGCAACTAAAAATGAACTTAAGGTTGTACACGACACGTCAGCTGAAAATAGCTTACGTGAAGAGTTCATCAGCAAGAACCAAGGGAGTAGACAAAAATTCTTGTGTATTTGTTAATAAGAAGCCCCTATATATATGTACGAATATAACTCAAAGATGAATTGGTAGGCGAATCGATTCGAAGAAGTTGTAATGCTGGTAAACTGTAGGTTATATCTTCTACAGAAGGGTTTATTTTATTCCTTTACGTCCCCAGTGGAACATAGGGCTTCAAGCAAGAGGCTTAAAGTTTCGGTGGCAGCGGTTTTTGTTCTTAAGAGATAGGCTTGCTAGCCTCTTACGCAACCTTCTGCCTTTACCAGTGTTATAACCTGCTTAGTGAGGTAAAGGAATGCGTTGGACGGTTGTGATTCCAAAATTGAAAGATGAAGTGCCTATTTGTATCGATCAATTGAAATGCCGTTATGGAGCCAGTTACTCTGCCCACTGCTTTAGGAATTTCATTGTTTATTCTAGGAGATACCCACCACAGTGAGGCTAAGCAAATGCGTTGTTAAGACCATCAACAGTTCCATTATATTCGACGACCTGTTTGAAACAGGTCACAAAGCTGACTAGCACTGAACAGTTTTCTTCTCTATCCCTCATCGTGTATCGAATCAATTACCAGAGTCATGTGAACACCGGAAACTCCAACAAATGGGACAGATCATTACTAAACAAGCAGTTTCGACCAGAATAAGAATATTTATTCAATTATTACTGTCATAGGAATGTCAGAAGTGATGACGGATTTGTTGAAGAGAATATTATTTTCATTTATTATTTCGTCCAAGAAACAGTGTCCATAATGAAATCAAGACTCTATCATCAGTCGATAAGAGTAACCGCACGAGTTCTGAAGAGTTCACCACAGTAATAATAATAGTAATGAAGACATTAAATATATAATAATAAGCACGACATCAGAGTTTCATTCAAAACCTCAGACACGCACACACACACAACAAAGCAACACTGTTCATCTAAAAGACCAAATGCCTAAAGATCCTCTATCTAATTGTGTCTATAAAATAAATTGTTTGTAATGTGATGAGGAAATATACACCGGACAAACATCGCTAGAGAGAAATCAAGGTAATCAGAAGAAATTACCACCTTAAAGCCTCATCTGTTCGACCACCAAGAAATAAATTCAGTTAGTGAACTAGAAAAGCTTGAAAAATCACCAGCCATAGGTCGTCTACACGCTATGCTACGGTATAGAATCAATCAGGTCACAAAAATTGATTTTGAAAATATTGAAATCATCATCCAGAAATAGTTTCAGAAATCACAAAGAACGTCTCATATCAGCAGAAAAGATTCACAATAAATGGAATCCAAATTGTCTGAACTGAGTGGGAATGATGGACTAAAACAGACTTTGACCTCCTCCCTCCCTCACGAAATGACACATTCAACACAAATGTGATAAGCGATTTCATAATGCTTCTTTTGTATAATTTTATACACTTGTCAAATGCAACAATCTACGCCTGGTTTTGTTATCTTTCCCAATTGGCCAACTTGAGAACATCATAAAAATAACCCCATTCTGAGGAACGATGATTAAGTTGTTATGTGCATATAAGCTGAGATTTTGTAAATTCTTCTGGATTATTATTACTATTTCGATAAAGCTATCCGCAGCAGCATTAAATAGCGAAATGTCAGTTGGAGACGACAAAAGTATCGTTTTGTTTTTCATTTATTCATTGGGAAATACAAAAAGAACTTTTATGATGATGAATATAGAGAATAAAAAAAAATGATTCAGTGAAGAGACTCTTTTCAACGAATTTATCATCAAGCTGTGCAATCGTATATATGGTTTTTAAGAAGTTATATCCGGTGAGGGAACTGAATGCCAAGTCTTCTGACTAAACAGCAAAAAGAAGAACTTAAACGTTTGACGCATAACAACGATATACTATTAACACGCCCTGACAAGGGTGCAGGTGTTGTTATAATGGGATCGTAAAGATTATATAGAAAAAATGTCATATCTACTTTCAGACGGCAGTAAATTCTCGAAACCGAACGAGAAAAATAAGACGGAATCAATTGAGAAACAACTTATCTAAGTTTTAAAAAGAATGAAGAACAATCATCTCATTCGTGAAGAATTATACGAAAAGATCAGACCAACAGGATCTCTAATACCAAGACTTCATGGTCTACCGAAAATACACAAAGCTGGCCTTCCACTCCGCCCTATCTTGGATGTCTGGATCGCCATATCATCCAGTAGCTGGATGGCTAGCTAAAATCCTCGAACCCGTCAGGGGACAGCTATCTAATCATTCCCTTCGGGACATCTTCCAATTTGTTGAATGTATACAGGATACAAATGCTTCGAATAAACATGTTGTCTTTGGATGTAGAATCCCTGTTTACGAACTTTCCACTGAAAGAAACCATATGTTTTATATGCAAATATATTGAAGACAACAAGTTGAATATGGAGATACCCACTACAGATCTGAAAGAACTACTTTTGAGATGTACGTTGAATGTACAGTTTACTTTCAATGCAGCAATCTACAGACAGAAGAATGGCACTGCAATGGGTTCTCCCTTGGGTCCTCTCCTTGCAGAGTGTTTAATGTCCAGTCTAGAAAATGGTCAGCTGAAGTCAACAATCCTCAGTTTTCAAATGTATAAAAGGTATGTAGATGACACCTTTATTATTTGTAATAGTGATTTTTATTTGAATAATATATTAAATGCATTTAATCGTTGCCATGCAGGGATAAGATTAACACTCGAAATGGAGAACGATCCTAGTAGACGTTTCCTCGATGTGAATTTATCACTGAGGACCGATGGAACTCTGAAGAGATCGATTTATCGAAAGCCGTCATGTAATAGTAAAATGACAAATTTCTACAGCTGAGGGTACCCATTGGTCGAAAACGAAACCTGATCCGGTCGCTTGCCACTCGCATTCCGCGCATATGTAGTCCCGATACTGTGGAGGACTAGTTAAATCTCTTGAGAAAAATTCTAATAGAAAATGGATTTCCACCACGTTTTATAGACAAGAATATACTGTCGAAACCTTCGAAAGTGACTTATCATCCGTACCCGAGAAAATACTGTACATGAGCTTGAAATTTAACAGCGACCAGGCTCCCGATATCATGAAAAGAAGGATCTCACAGTCCATGAAATGAATATTCCCTGCTGCATTGTTGAGAATAGCCTTCACCAGTAGACCATTATTATTCAACAACCTAATGGACAATATCCCGCAGTTGATCAATTCTATGTGCGTTTATTAATTCACCTGCTTTTGTAATGCTAGGTATACCGGTTGTTAGACTCGACTTTTGTCCAAGAGGGTACAAGAACACTATCCTGCATGGTTAATAAAAGGTGGTAGTGGAGCAATAAGAAGCGCGATCACTGAACATCTGGTCGATAATGATCACCCTATCTCTATAGCCTACGCCTTTAAAGTCATCTACAAGGCAAAGAGTAATTTACCCAAATCCCTACGTACCCGACTCATCTGTATTGCTGAAGCTTTGGCTATCAAAACAGAAAAGCCGAATCTCTGTGTACAGAAAAAGTTCATTCAACCCCTCCAACTTTCCTGGTCTTAATCCCTCTATGCTAAAGTATGGTAATCCCCAATCATATTTTAGCTCTACCAATTTTCCATCATTTTTTCATTTTGTCTATTCAATTTGTATACTCTTCCTTATTACGACAATTGTTACTATTACTACTGTCACTTTTAACTGTTCCCGGTATTATTTCACTTGTTCCACTTGTCATTCTAAATCAATTCTTTTTTACAACAATAAATTCTATGCTATTAAATTTCACACAATATTACGTAACGTTTTTATTTTATTCGATTTGTCTACTAATCTTATAATTGCACACCCTTCACCTACCAAGTTCTATCCATCCCATGAATTATTCTATTTATAAGTAAAAACACAGTTTTTGTTCAGCGAAGAAATTTCTTTTCAACGACTTCATTTTCAAGCTGTACAGTCCTATTTATATTACAGAAAAGGTCATTAAGTGGCACTAAATAATTGCTCAGTCAATATACATATATGTGATAAGAATAACGATAATTAAAATGTTATAAGGGGTAGAGTTGAAGTGGATAAATTACAAAACTATTGAAGACTGTTTTATAAGTGAATTGAAATCAAAAATGTCTCAAAAACGTCAAGTGTTGTCTAAAAATTTTATAAAATAAGAGTACGATTACGATAAGAATGAAGATGTGAAGTGAAGTGGAAAGAATTCAAGTGGTAAAATAAAATAAAGTAAAAACTAGAAAGAACACTACGATGACCAAGGCAAAGAAAGGGGTTTGACAAAACGTTTTTGAACACATAATTTAGGTTTCTGTTCATGTATAGCTAAAGCTTCGGCTATGCATAAGTGAAGAAAACGTAAACTTTTGGATCGATTCGATTTTGCCATGTAGATAACTTTGAAAGATGAATCACATGGGGCTAAATGACCTGACTCTAACAGGTGATCACAGATAGACGACTTCGCAGTTCTACGTTCGCCTTTCATTAACCAGACTGGATAGTGTTCAGCTACACGTTTTCGGAGATTACGCTTACAACGTCTAATATAAACAGCTCCACAAGAGCAGGTAAAAGAGTAAATACACATGGATGTGGACAAAAGCGGTAATCTATCCTTGACGCATTGTCTAATCATATTTCGGCTGGTAAAAACTAGTTGTAAGTCAGCTGCAGGAATAGTACGTTTAAGACATTTAGATAAACGATTTTTAATCAATTCTGAAATGGTGTCACCTTTGAATGCCAGACTCATAAACAGTTTCTTCTTTGGCACTGTAATTTGTCTGGGGGCGTGCTGTTTCTTGATGTTACGTTCGATAAACCTTGTAGGATAACCATTATTAAGGAGATTTGATCGAAGCTTATCTAGTTCACTATCGATTGTCTCTGCAGAGCAGATTTTACGAATTCTGGAGCATAAGGAATGAATAAGATTTCTCTTTCTCCCCAACGGTACCCAACTGTTGAAGTTAGTGTACTGCCCAGTGAATGTTGGCTTTCGATAAATCGACCTTAGCAACGTACCATTCTCTCTTCTATCTAGCCTTACATCAAGGAAGCGAAATGAGGAATTCGACTCTTCTTCGACCGTGAAAAGCAAAGATGGGTGAGAACCATTAAATATTCCAAGAAGTTCAGCAGTTGAAGAGTTTTCGTCACATGCAATGAAAGTGTCATCCATATATCTTTTATACATAAACAAACTACCGATGGTTTCCTCTAGTGGGCCATTGTCTAAGCTAGCCATGAATACGTCCGCTAAGAGTGGTCCTAAAGGAGACCCCATTGCGACTCCATCCCTTTGATTGTAGATGACATCATTAAATCTAAATTGCACATTCAGTGTGCATCTCAATAATAGTTGTTTAAGATATTCAGTTGGTAATCCAATGTTCATGCTATTTGAATCAATACACTCACATAGATAGCAGATAGTGTCTACTAGTGGTACATTTGTGAACAATGAACAAACATCTAGCGAAATCATATGCTTACCAGACACATTAATTTCATCAAAACAACTGACAAAGTCAAAAGTATCCGAAAGACTATGTTTACATATATTTAATCTCACTGGTTCCAGAATTTCCGCAAGCCATTTAGCGGTAGGGTGATACGGTGAATTCAGCATATCCAATACAGGTCGCAGAGGGACATCATCTTTGTGCACCTTTGGAAGACCATATAAACGGGGGATAGTTGAACCAGATGGTTTAAGCTGTTCAAACATATATGGAGTAATGACGCATTCTTGCTTTAGTTTTGTCAAAGTTTTTGATAATCCTTTTTCAATATTCTCTGTCTTGTCTTTTTGATCGGGTGATCTTTGAAATTTTTCTTCATCACTGAGAATGGTACATAATTTGTTGACATAGTCATCACGATGAAGAATGACAATACCTGATCCTTTGTCTGGACGAATCAGTATTATGTTTTTGTTGTTGAGTAATTCATTAAGCTATCTTTTGTGTTCTTTTGATAACATATGTCGTTGTCTGCCTTGCGTTCTTTGGTACTGGTAACAACAATGAAGTTATGCAGATTGAAATTGTTCAATGTCTTCACTAGACGTTGGACGCAAGTCATGTGTTTGATTTATGAGATTTTCAAACTGAACTTTTGTGTCTAATTCGTTGACTCTGGACGAAAAAGTAGAGAAGTTCAGACCGAGAGATAGGATTTGCATTTGAATATCAGACAAAGATATGTTAGAATAGTTGAAAACGTATTTCTCTGGCGAATCCGGAAACTTTAAGTGAGATTTGATTGTTGTGCTACTTTTCAGTATATTTATTCTAACATCTTCAGATCTTTTCTTTATGACGTCAGAAATATAATCCTGGAACAGGCTACGTTCTGTCTCTGTTAGTTCAAACAAGAAATGTATACGTTGAGATACGTTATTCTCAAGTTCAGGGAGACGTGTTTGTATGGCATCGATCAGGTTCAACGTATGACGTTTAAGAGTTCGACCGTTAGGATAAATATGATTGTAGCGTAAAATTTTCCAGTAAAATTTTGGATATTCCATATTCTTAATGCAGCTATATATGACATTAATTTGCTTTGCCACTTGACATTTAACTACGATTATAATCACAAACATTTTAGTTTTAATTGCATTTCATATTATTATTATTATTTTATGCATTCACACCTATGTTTCAATTCCCTCACCGGATATAATTTCTTAAAAACCATATATATACGACTGTACAGCTTGATGATAAATTCGTTGAAAAGAGTCTTTTCGCTGAATCATTTGTTTTGATTTTCTATATGTTATAGTGGGAATTTTCCATGATTTAAAATAATGAATATCACATATACGCAATGCCCAAATATTTTGAAACTGTTAAAAGTGAACTTGGTTTGTGGACGCATATACAACAGTGAATATATGCCAAATGTTTTCAATATAGACTGCATGACCACTGGACAATATGTGCCACACGTGAATGGATCATCATTTGTTCCGATTTATAAACGAACATGACTGCAAAACATGATGATTTTCACAGAAAAATTGTTTTCGATAACAACTTCTTCCTCAGGCTGTACAGCCAGCTATAAATCTTTGAATCATATTAGGATAAAAAATGATGAATAGCCATCATTAAAGGCTTGTGAATATGACATCGGAAACTTTGAGATAAGAATAGAACTTGTTCACTGTGGTGGTAGAGTATAATTCTACTATGGAGCAAATTGATTTTGATAAAGTCTCACAGTGTGTTTGTTATGCAGTAATATTAACTGTTGATGACCACACGCTTCGAGCAAGCACAATTTATTGCTGCTCATCGTCATCATCATATCAAGGCACTACTCACACAACTTTCCGAGTTCGTTTATCTAATTCAATTAATTCTCATCTGTTGATTTCATTGGTAATAATATTTTCAGTATCTCTGGTGTGAGTGATAAGTCGTTCCTATTGCACTTGTTTAGTGTAACTTCAATGAACAAAGATTCAGTAATCAACCTCTCTTTCTCTGTCTCCACTTACCTATATGACTTTGCAGAATTGTCACCCTCTCCCTCCCATCCTATTGTGTCGTTGTGTGTTGATGCATGCACTGCATGTAATGCTGATTTGCTTTCCAAATTACTTATCTTCGTGGGGTCAATCTTCCTGACCTCAGCTAAATTATATCCTGACAAGCAGGGTTTCTACTACCAGTCTACTGGTCTGACTCACCTACGTAGTTAGTTGACGTAACTCACAGTCATTGCAAGGTATTTTGTAAATTATATTATTTGGTCTAAGTGGGTCAAATTACAGGGTTCTTCAGCGGACAAACCTACAGAGCTTGTCCATTGAGAGTGAGTGTGTAGGTTTAAATACCACCACCAACCCAGTTCCTGTTTTATTACAAATCCTACTTAGAGAGGGTCTCAGATGGTGTCAGATGTTCAGAGCCTCCTTATGTTGTAAAACTAATGTGGATACTTTATATTCTCTCTTAATAATGTTATCATAATTAGTTTTACCGCTCAAGTCAAACGATGAAAAAAATGGAATGATATAATATATATATATATAATATATAATAAGTTACAAATGTGTGTGAGTAGTGTCTTAATATGATGACGATGAGCAGCAATGATGAATTGTGCTCGAAGCGTGTGGTCGTCACCAGTAAATATTAATTTATAACAGACACTTTGAAACTTTATCAAAACAAATTTTATCCACACTGTAAGAAGACAGTTCATTCTGTGTTAAAGGGTTAACTATATATACTATAATTAATAAGCAGGAGAAGGAAGCTCAGTTCCAATTTCCCTTGGGAACAAGCATTGACTAAATGCTGAATACAAGATCGAACAACACTGTGAATTAATACATAGTATGATGTTCAAGTATTGGTTTGTACGGATTTGCCTGATTGTTTACGGGGTTTCATCATGAACCATTGGAAAACCTGCTGGGATTACTGGACAACTGTTTTGTCCCAGTGTGTGACTCTTCATCCATACGCATCCACCATATTTCGAACCGTGGTCGGATGTGGGGACAAATACTCGCCAGCGATGACATTGACTAGTGTTCACTCTATGTCGTGCATTGGCAGAAGTTGGAATTCATTGGCTGGCCATTGGATCGGTTCACAGTGAGTGGCTGCTTAGTGGTCTACGAACTCGCTCGTCTTGTAACCAGAAAGTGGTCCTCGGTTCGAACTCCAGTGTGTGCGTAGTGTGAGATTTTGTTGTAAAAGATTTCCCTTCCTAATATTTTAGTAACCTATTGGCATTTTAGGATTTACAGTTGGAAAGAAGTTTAAGATTTTTAGTGGTAAGAGTCCACAACCAGAACTTCTAGTTAAGTTAATAACCTGCGCCAGGGGAACTTCAAAAGATGTTCTCCTTCTTAAGACATAATACAGTTGGAGTTGTTGGCTGGAGTTCTGCGTGACAGACAACAAATGCAGATTGTGTGCCACGGGATGCCGTGCAGTCTGAAAACTTGGAGTTCAACTATCTATAAAAAGAATAATTCACAGTGCACCATCATGGTGAACAACCTATAAATAATGACCACATTGCACATTTGACTGCCATAATCCAGTTTAGACTTAACCAAAGGGCTAGACGTCATGACACAAGTGTATCCAATAGTTTAATGTTGTCTATGTAGGGTAGCTTATGATCATTATCACTGGTAGTCATTATTCTTGCCACAGACAGAATTCACTTCAAACAGTATTGTATATACGAAAACTCAAGAATTAGCCCATAAAATGTTAATATTAATAATGATCTTCTTCATTCGAAAAACAGCACTACTTATAATACAGAATGGAATTCTCAGCATTTGTCACAACATCTTGCATCTAACTTACTCAAAACACCATAAATAAAATTAACAGTAGAAATAAGGTCGAAAATATTCGAAGCACGAATTGAAAATATCAAATGCAATAATAATAACAGTGGGTTGTTTTCAAACGGTATTGTTGATTCAGTTTGGAAATTTTAGCATGTTATTGATCATTGAATTTAATGTCCTGTTGATATAGTATAGTGAGGAGAAAGACAAAAAATAACAGTTATCACACAGCTTAAATGATGTTTACACTTATGAGAAAGTAAATAAATAAAAATTGAGAGGGTTATAAATATAAGAACAATAACAACAACAAAGCTTGATTGGTGGAATAAGGATGGAAAAAATTGTTTATTTTTAAGTGCAAAGAAGGTTAGTTAGTTGCTTAGTTACTTCTTGCCTGACACTATTCTCATCATATAAAATGCGTGCCACCAAATATGGTATCGTGAAATTACTTATATACTCAGACGTCCGTACCTGAGGAGGAGACACCAGGTGAAAGCTGTGAGTGCTGCGGTGGATGCTCACAGTTTGAGAAAATAAATTTAGCGAATTTGTTGCATGAAATCAAGTGCCTGTCGTGAATGCTGATGTCAACCATATGACTCCCAATAGGATACCACCACCACTCACTCCCTACTGACTGACAGTCTTCAGAATTCTCCAAAGTATGATATCGCCTTTTTGTTTTAAGCAACCCAGGAAAGAATAAATAAGGGTGAACAGTAAAGAAGAATAGACAAGATTCACAAGAGTTGACAAACTGTAAGAGGTGGAGGAGGGGGGGGGTTGAAACAGTTTTTCTAGAAGTCTGTAAGACATGAGTAGACCAGGATGCATGAGAAGAGAGAAATCATCCAATATACTTCACGTCTGCTTTAATTTCTATATCACTATCATTTCAATTTTACAAAGGTCATAAGAATGAACAGCTTCATATTATTATTATTCACTTGCCTTCCGAGTGGAATATAGGTCTTCAACAACACATCTCTACTTTGTCCTATCTTCTGAAATATATTTGGTTTGTGGTATGTCCACCAGCCGAAATCCATTTTGCTTTGTGTACATCCTTGTGTTTGTACACGCTGCCTTCGATCACAGATCATTCATTTCTCCGAGAGCCTCTCGATTCATGATTTCTCTTCCTGTATTATCTGCTCACAGTTTGGCCTGTATTTATATCGCTCATGAGTATTTTGATGTCATTATTTGGGATGTTGTCCATTACTGTTTGTTGTCGTCTGTAAAAGTCTTCCTTCTTCCCTTCTTCCGCGTGGTTTTTAGCATTGTGCGTAGTATTGTATAATTGTTACCCCCTTCTATTGGAGTTGAATCTTGCTGCCATGATCCAGGATGAAATTGGTTCCCACTGCATTAGGGTTCTGGCTGCCACTGGTGACATCATGATAGACAGCCATTCACTGTCTCAGTGTGCTCGTGGTTGCCATCTTGGTGACCGGAGTAGATTATTGACTCTCCCATAGGCAATGTTGTCAGTCCACATCCATTCTATCTTCTTTCTTAGATATCCAGTACTTCTAGGCAATATCTTCGCATCTCTTTGGCTACCTGGACAGCCTACTCAGACGGCTTCATACACTGTACAGACATTCCACGTCCCCATTCTTATCCTTGATTTCGGCTGGCTGACTGACTGGCTTCCCGAAGGCTGGCTTTCACCAGCTCGCTGTGTCATTTCGCCTCTCCGATTCTAGCGAAGAATAAGATTTTTATTTTAAGTTTCTGTATTTTTAATATATTTTCCGTGAATTAAAGTTTCTCTAGCAGTTTGAAAGATTTAGTGGTGTGAGACTGCTAGCTCCACGCCCAACTCCCCCTCTTTAACCGACCTTGGGACCGGCTAGAAGACTAGTGAGCTAGTTAACTAAGCAACGTTAACTTCATATTATCTTAGAATAACTATTAAGATGAGCATATATTTTCTTTGGTGAGTTAGTGAGTGAATGAATGATCATATTTTCTCTAATATTGTCTAACTTGTTATCACATTGAATACAATGATTCATCATAACCATTATTGTGTTTCTTTTTTAATGAGTTTAAACCTGTGCGCTATAAATTCTATTTCTCAGAGTAACACAATTACTAATTACCCTTTGAATTCATCATTGTTTTCATCGTCATTTTGGCTTTTTTCTTTTTCTGTAGAGAACATGTAAAAATTTCACCTTTTTTTAGAAAAACTAGTTCAAACATGTACCCATACAAGAAAATGCATAAAAACGGTTTTATACTATGAAGAAGTCAAGTTTGGCTAATCATTTAGCCTAAATAAGGTTACTGCGCCGCGCGCACTCACACACACAGTTGCCAAGATGAAAATTTTGTATTAAATTTGAAAGAAACCACCTTAATTTACATACATTAATTGAATTTATGAAACTAAGTTGAATAGTTCATATGAGTTGTGGTCAAGATTTGACAGAAGAGAAGTTGACTAGTGGATGGTGACTGACTAGCAGTGGATTCCAGCCAGGATAACGCGCATTTTGCCCTTTTTGAGATTCTTCACCTTGATGTTCCTGCAGTACGCATAGTTTCAAACACCAGCCAAAACATTATATTTTAGACTACTTGGGCGACAACAGCCACTTCTTGTGGAACCAGTCGTATTATTTATTTCATTCAATTTTAGATTTTCCCTGATGACGAGATCAAAATTGGACGAAATGCGCGTTATCCTGGCTGTATTCCACTGCTAGTCAGTCACCAATGACCAATCAACTTCTAATTAAATGCCCAGACATCATTGAAGCCTCTGCACAAGAAGCTGACAGTTATATCAACCTGAGACCGAGCCCTTCGGGAAAATCTAAAATTTAATTTAAATTTGACAGAATAGTTCTAAAATAATTAGATGCCGAGTGAGTAGTAGACTAATTTCTAGAAATTATATTTGTAAAAATCCTCAGAGAAATTAAAATGAGTCATTCCAACGTTTCCCGCATTCGGGGAAATTAATCGGAATTAACATAAAAGAGGTTTATATCTCATGAAATGGACACCATTCCGCAACTATAACGTTTGTACGAGAAGGCGTTCGTAGAGCAACAAAAAATATGGAATCATTTTGAATATTTACGGAATCTTATCAGTCTTGATTAGACGAGAATTGAAGACTGTTATTAACAATAATATTTAAGTTCTAAGAAGAATTTTACCTTCAAAATCTTCAAAAAGAAGAAGACAAATCAATTAGTTCGACAGTGTGTTTCAACTAAACTCTAATCTTAAACACCAACATTTTGAATAACTATACATATAATCATAAAATTCTAGATACTAACAGTTTGAGCAGCCGTAAAGATGTGATGTGTGTTAGCTGATGCATGATAAATCCTGATTATTAAATAAAAAATGGATATATGTGACGAGTTGATCACGGATTGATATCTGTTGCAGAACCATTGAAAAAAAACCACAGGGAGTAATGGAGAGCTATTTCATCAGCGTAGTTTGATGATCATCGGCAGTACACATTCATCCACCACAGTGAGGTTCAAACCCAGGAGCATCCGGTTACCAGACGAGCTAGCTCGTATAAACTTCAACCACTCACTGGGACCCGATTCAATGTTCAACCAGCCAGCCAGCGCAAGAATTTTAACTTCTACCAATTTCTGATGCATTCAGCGTGACTAGCACCAACAAACGTCATCGGTGGGACATCCATCCTCACGTACTTGACGATTGGATGTACCTCACTGGTCAAGACCTCACTAGAACTCCACAAAACTCCGTCCTGCAGCCAGCCAGGCACTCGCGAGCATCAGATTAATTCTCAATATATATATATATATATATATATATATATATATTGGAGAGCCTAACAAATATTTTACAACTGTTCACACATACACACACACACCATTGTATACTCTTTATCCAAATATATACTTTTCATATTCAGTTATCTAAGACCATGAACTTTTAGTTGAACGGAATCACTGAGATTGTGATGAAAAGTACACACTGTTTAAAGTGCTTAACAGGAGTAGACTAATATTTGTCAGAAGTCTGAGGTCGAATTTCGGTCCCAGCTCATACAGCTTTGTTTGTTTATCATGCATTTTGGTGCCAATTTCATGACTCATATGATTGGACAAGGTTTTTACAGACAACAGATGTTTATATACATATATATATATAAACCTCTGTTATGTTAATTTCGATTTATTTCCCTGGAGAAGTCCGAATCAGTATGCTGAACGCAGAGAACGTTGGAATGACTCATTCCAATTTCTCTGAGATTTTGCAAATATAATTTTTACAAATGTTTAGTTGAAGAATAGTAGTCAAAACAACTATACAGTTACAGGATTTTCATCATGAGCTGACATTAGTTAGAGAACCATTGGAAAACCTGGGAGTACTGGACAGCTGTTTCGCCCTAGTTCGGGACTCTTCATCACTACGCACCCTTCCCACCGGGATTCGAACCCAGGACCTTCTGGTTACAAGGTGAGCTCGTATACCATTAAGCCACCCGAATCCCGGTGCGTGCGTACTGCTGAAGAGTCCCAAACTAGGATGAAACAGCTGTCCAGTACTCCCAGGTTTTCCAATGGTTCTCTAACTAATGTCAGCTCATGATGAAAATCCTGTAACCAATCAAATCCCTACAAACCAAAACTTGAATAACTATACCGTTAGTTAATCAATAACTTTAATTTTGTCCGTAAGCTGGAATATATTCCGACTAGATATTAAGAAATATTTATAAGATGGATTAGAGATACCCATTAGAAATTTTAAAAGGCTGATTATTGAGCAAAGGTCATTCACACTTCTTCTCTTCATCATCAGGTTCTATAGTTATACTGTTACAGCAGAAGGCAAGACACGGAAGCCAAGGTATATTTTCCATTAATCCAACCGTTGCTTACATATCTACAGTTTATATTCTTTAACCGATCACTAGTGAGTGTGTGATTTTGGTTTGCATCAAACGACATGCAATAGGATGTTCAAACATACATTTATGCATAGTATTCTGTTGCTAATGCAGTATTGAACTGTGGGAATAGTATACGTGAGAATAATATTCCGTTGGAACACGCACTGTTGTCTATATCACACCGCCACAATATATCCATCTATAATAACGATGAAAGTATTAGGCATATTATCAACATGAGTCTTAATTGGTGGATGGTGACTGGATAACGCGCATCTGGTCCTATTTGAGACTGGCTCGTCAGCTACTGGATGTACTTGTATTCCCCAAGCAGTGAGTGATGATATTCCCACCACCGGGGCTCGAACCCAGTGCCCACAGTTTCAGACACCAGCCAGAGCATTATCGACTAGACCACTTGGGCCACGACAACCACCTCTTGAGCGATGGGTCATATTAATTATTTATTTTATTCAATTTTAGATTTTCCCGTTGATTGATTGGATAGAAGTGCTCGGTGGGAACATCATTCCTCACTGTGGAATGTAGGTTCATCCAGATGACGAGCCAGTCCCGGAAAGGACGAAATGCGCATCTAGATTCCACAGCTGGTCACCATCCACCAATCAATTTCTAATTACTTGACCAGACATTGTCGAGACATCTGCACAAAAAGCTGAGAGATATTTCAACCTGAGACCGAGCACTTCGGTCCAATCAATAGACGGGAAAATCTAAAATTGAATTAAGTAACGTATTATTATTTATCATTGATCCCTTGGGTTCCTAGTGGAACATAGGGCTTCAACTTCATGCCTCCACTTGCTTCTGTCTTCTGCTGTACTTTTCACTTGCGTCCATGTTAGTCCATACTGTTTCAACTCTTATTCACACGATCTCCTCCATGTTACTCTTGGACGTCCCACTCGCCGCTTCCCTTTCGGGTTCCACTCGAGCGTTGGCCTGACGCGCGATGTCACCCAACGGCCTCTTCAGCGAGTGTCCAATCCATCTCCATTTTCTCCTGCATATTTGTTGGGCGATTGGTTCCTGTTTCGTTTGTTCCCATAGCTTCTTGTTTGTGATTCTTTCCGGCCATCTAATCTTCAGTATTGAGCGAAGGCAGTTGTTGATAAAGGTCTGCAACCTGTTGAAAATATTCTTTGTGACCCGCCAAGTTTCTGATCCGTAAAGTAAAATTGAATTCACGTTTGTATTGAAAATCCGAATTTTGTTGTTGATGCTGAGTGACGAAGATTTCCAGATTGGTTTCAGGTTGATGAATGTGTTTCTCGCCTTCCCGATTCTCGATTTGACATCCTCGTCCGTTCCTCCTGTGGTTGAGACAATGCTCCCTAGATAAGTGAAAGAAGTAACCTCTTTCAAATCCCTCCCGTTGATGGTGATTGGCGCTGGATGTTGCTGCTGTTGTTGTTGTTGTCGGTTGGTTATTTTCATGACCTCCGTCTTGTCTATGTTCACCTGGAGTCCTGTCTTTGCTGCTTCTTCTACCAGTTTGTCGGTTTTTGCTTGTAAGTCTTCGATTTTGTGTGACATCAAACATAAATCATCCGCAAAATCCAGGTCTTCTAGGTTCTTCACGTCGGTCCAGGATATCCCTGTCTCCTCGTTTCCTACTGTCTGACGCATAATCCAGTCCACCACAATTAGGAATATTATTGGTGATAATAAGCACACTTGTCTGACTCCTGTTTTTACTCCAAACGCTTCGCTGAGTTCTCCGTTGTGGATCACTTGACATGTGCCGTTGTCGTACAGTTGTTGAATGAGGTTGATGAATATTTGGGGTACGCCGTAGTACTCGAGTAGTTTCCAAATTACTTCGCGGTCAACGCAGTATGTCGAAGGCCCTCTCAAAGTCTATAAAGTTGAGGTAGAGGTTTGATTGCCATTCCATGCTTTGTTTGATGATGATGCGTAGAGTTGCAATTTGGTCAGAACATGATATGCCTTTGCTGAATCCAGCTTGTTCTGGTCGGAGTTCTGTATCCAGTGCGTCCTTTATTCTCTCCAGGATGATGCGACTCAGAATTTTACTTGGCGTCTACAGGAGCATGATTCCTCGCCAGTTCTTGCAGAGTCCTAAGTTGCCCTTCTTTGGTAGTTTCACAAGATAACCTTTTCTCCAGTCAGTAGGCACCTTTCCCTCCTTCCAGACCTTTTGCAATAACGGAGCCAGCATATCTGCTGTCGTCTCCGGGTCCGCTTTCAGTGCTGTTTACATAACATGGAATCAACCAATAATAATATCAGCGGATTTCAGTTCAGCAGCGTCAGTATAACAATACACACTGAATATTAGGAAACTTAGGAAAGATGGTAATAATACAGAATTCATGAATTTATAGGCTGGACAGAAAGTCAGGGCAGTAGTATAGGATGTCTGGACCCGTTCCTTCTGCACGCACACACTCACATACAGTGTACCGATCGTTTTCGGACACATCACAATATCCTCTGCTGATGGAGAAAGATTCTTCAATGCTAGCTGGCGCTTTGTAACTTGCTTTGACCAAGTTGTCTATTATCGAACTGTTGTTGGGTTTCAACTACACCTTTAGTTAACCATAACACTGGCAGATGTTCCCAAGCGAGCACGAAAAGCCACATTCCTAGAGTAACGGCTGATATAACTCGCTTCACCACAAGTGCAGTTGAATTGGCTTGATACTATTAGAAGTGGCTAGTCTAGTGTAGGTACTTCATTCTTCTCATCTGATGAATCACAACCGGTTGTGATGTAGAAAATATGGCTTGTAGTTTATCAAAATTCAAAGTTCTTTGAATGGATTTGCTTAACTTGTTAGTAAGTACTTCGCTAGGTATATCGTCCTTGGGCCAAGTTAAACTTTAAGCACGAGTGCCTACCATTGGAGTGCGGCCGCACCAATGGCCTTGAAACGCTCACTAAGCGAGTGAGTGAAACCTGGCAAATAATGTCGTCATCATCAGCGCTCATCTGTTCCAAGGACAAGTTAGGGTTACGTTAATCTAATAAAGGCGACATTTGGATTGGTTGGAGTTAGATTACAGTTAGTTTAGGGATATTTTCACGTTACGGATAGGTTCAGGAAAGATTAGGGTCATTGTTAGGTCTAGACGACCTAAATAATTACATGCATAGAATGCGGTTAAATTACTGGGTTGATATAGGAATAGAACTTGTGCACTGTGATAGAGTATAATTCCACTGTAGGTAAAATTTATCTTGATAAAGTCTCACATTGTTATACAGTAATATTTACTGATAACGTTTCGAGCACAATTTATTGCTCCGAAAATATTACTGTATTACACTATCAGACTTTATCAAAATAAATTTTACCCACAATGGAATTATACTCTGCTGATACTCTTAAACTGAGAGTCAACGATTAGCACGCGTTCAAGGTCATTGAAGCGTCCGCACTCCTGGGATGTTGTTGTACAGCTTCACCTTATTTTTGCCACATGTGATAGTAAGGTATCCTCTGTAACACTTTTCTACAGTTTTTATGCATTATTTCATAAATATATGTATTCCATACGCGAAAATGCCTCCTTCACAAGATTGGTGCATTTGAGGTCATTTGCTGACTGGTAGTTAGTGGTGCTTAAAATTTAATTTTGCCCAGATTAGCCACAGCAATAGGTTGGTATTGGAAATCTTTTGCACTCCACCTCTGCATTAACAACAAGATTCGGGATCTATTCAACACAAATATTAGTGAATTCACTCAGTCAGTAGGTCACTTCTTCAGTGTGGGTCAGAAACTTACACTGTGTGTGCCTCACAAAGAGCATTTTCAAAAGCCAGCTGAAGACTCTTATCAATAGCTGCCTTCACTGGCTCCATACGAAAAATCAGGCGGCCACCCGGTCAGCCGGCCTACCTACCAGAAAGAATTGGCAACAACAAATTCTGGTAATGAACTAACCAACAAGTGAAAGCCTGATGCTCAATACATTTTCCCAAGAAAATAAAGATGGATCGAACACACGCTAAGGAGACTGCTCAATGAGGTCACACTGGAACCCGAGTTGAAAATGATCAGTTCGGCATATATCCGTGAGTGATATGGAGGAGATCGTGTGACGATAAAATGAAAGCGTATCAGAAATACTGGAACAGAGAACAGGACAAAAGGAAGATGTGCTTTTGAAGCTCTAAATTCCACTCAGAGCCCTAAGGTAATGACAGTAATTATTCAGCTTTGAAATTCAAACTTGATTCTCGATATTCCATTCAGAACGCAAAGGAATGAAGAAACGATCAAAGAAGTATGGCATTTCAAATTATGCAGACAATTTGGTTCTGACAATCTTCACAGTTAAACACGAAGATTATGCATCGTTTCTAGCATGTAGTGAGTAACACCATCTGTTTCCTGAGTGAAAGTGAATGCATTTGATTTAAACATTATATATGAGTATCTATGTGATGAGTACTCATTACACACAGTTCTCGAATAAAAACCCAGAATATTATTGTTGTTTCCTTTATTTCCTGGAGGAAAATAGGACTTCAGCCGCACATCTCTACTGCGTTCGGTTCTCTGACAACGTTTTCACCTGGCTGCACGTTCGCTCACATGCTTTCAATTCCTCTTCACATGACCTCCTCCATGTCACCCTCGTACTGGTGACCAACTCGCCGCTTCCCGTTTGGGTTCCACTCGAGAGCCTGTCGTGTGATGTCACTTGGTGGTTTGTTTTCTCAGAGTATGGTCACAATCCAATCAAGCTGCATTTCTTCTTGCATGTTTGTTGCACAATCGCTTCCTGGTTTGTCCGTTTCATTGCCAAAGATCACTGTTACTGATCTTTTCCGGCTGGCCATCTGATCTTGGGCGAAGACAGCTGTTGATGAAGGTGTGTAGTTTGTTCGAAGTGCCTCTAGCGACGCAGCATGGCGTGGCGTCAAGTCTCTGATCTGCAAACAGTAGCACCGACATCATAATGGAATTGAAAATCTTGATCTCAGTTTTCATGCTGAGTGCAGAGTGTTATTCATCTCCACACAGACTTGATTACAGTAATGAAAGCTTACTTTGCTTTCTCGATCTTCGCCTTGATATCTCCGTCAGTTGCGTCTTCGTGTAGTTGAAACGATGCTTCCCAGGTAGTTAGGTCGGTAGGTAGGTAAAGGAGGTTGATTTTTTCAGATTCCTCCTATTTATGCTCATTCTTGTCTGTTGCTGTCACTTTTGCTGTGGCTGTTGATGTTGGTGGGCAGGAATCTTCATCATCATCGCCTCTGTTTTGTATATGTTCACCTGAATTCCTATCTTCTCTGAATGCTTCTTCTATCGCCAACTTGTTGCTTTTCACTTGCATATCATCTTCCAGTTTGTGAGAAATGCGACATAAATCTTCAGCGAAGTCCAGATCGTCCAAGTTGTTTTTGCGTGAGTCAATTCTATGCCCGTCTCCTAGCTGCCTACTGTGTGTTTGTCGCATTATCCAGTCTACCGCAATGAGGAAAGTCATTGGAGATAGCAGGCAGCCAGACAGGCTTGTCTTACTACCGTTTTCACTTCGAAGAATTCTTCGAGTTTCCCGTTTTGGATTACTTGGCATACAGCATTGCCATACAACTGCTGGATGTCTGAGGAGTATAATTCTTGACGGCATGCCGTACTAGCCAAGTAGTTTCCAAATCACCTCTCGATGGACGTTGTCTCCTGAAGGCCTTTTCAGAGTCAATGAAGTTGAGGTAGAGGTAGAGAGCTGACCGTCACTACAAGCTCTGCTTAATGATGATCCGTAATGTTGTGATTTGATCGATGCATCACTTGTTTCTCCTGAATCCAGCCTGTTCCTGTCGACGGCTTTCATCCAGGACTTTTTTGATTCTTACCAAGAAGATGCGGCTTAGTATTTTGCTTGGGATAGAGAGAAGCTTAATACCGCGTCACTTCTTGTATTGACTTAAGTCTATTTTCTTTGGTAGTTTGAATAAGTAGCCTTTCTTCCAATCCGCAGGTATTTTTCCTCTTTCCACACCCAGACTATTATGCATCATATAATACATATAAATCTTCAAATATTCATATTGAACAATCCGGCACAAAATCAATTTAGTCAGATGCCTCATGAATACTAGAGCAAGACGGATCTGTACAGATGACTCTTTAGGAAATGAGTTAGGATACATCAAAAATACGCTGGTCCAAATAGGTTATCCTAGTAGATTTGTAAGGAGACACATGAACACACTAGGTATAACAAAGAGAAACTGACATCACAGTTAAAAAGAAACAACTGTTCCTAAAATTGCAATTGAATTTAATGGGGATATGGCTAGTGAAGTCCTACATCTAAGATTATCGAGAGCAATAAAACGGCAACCATTGTTCGTCATTTTCCAGCTGCCGACCAAAAAAGGCTGATCAAGCGAAAGACAAGCTGCGTAGCTGTGACGCTTCTGTGTGTATCAACAAATTTATTGTCTCCTGGGTGGAGAAAGCTGGCTACACAGGGCGAACAACAACTAGACAGCTCAACAAATGCACCATTAATGAGCATCTTCCTTCCTTTACTCATGGTTCGGAATAGGCCAAATAAAATCCATAAGAAGTTTAATTTTGACTTATTTGATTGAGAATAATGATCACCATGTGGACAGAAGAAGAAGTGCCTTCACAATTATCTATCGCATTCCATCAAGCCTTTCGAATGGAATTCGAACCCACCTGTTGAACACAGCCAAAGAAGCTATGAGAATTAATTCGAGAGAACAATCCTAGGGACTTTGCATACGACAAAAGAAGTTTGTCCTACCTTTGTCTGCCCCGTGGCATAAGGGGTAAGGTCTGATTAGAATACCTCTCACCCACCGTTTCTTATTTTCCATTTCCTTCATACTTTATGATACTTATTCAAACTCTGATTATTTTTCCGCTTCACCCACATTCAGTATTACGTAACTCCTAAGATTTGACCTGATTTATTTGCTGAAATACCTACATATACCCACAAATTACAAACTCCGTTATTCTTATCGCCACCTGCATAAACCCTATTATCATTAATATTTCTGTTATCATTATAATCATCGTTATTACTAACGTTGTCAACAATTACCACACTATTATTATTGGTTACAGGAATTGATCAAAAGCTGAGATCGGTTAGAAAACCATTGGAAAACTAGACACTGAGAGTAGTGAAAAGCTGTTTCCTCTATCCTAGTTTGGGGCTCCACTTCAGCAATACACACCCACTCTACCGACAGGGTTCGAACCCAGGACCACCTCCTGCTTACAAGGCGAGCTAGCTCATAGGCCATTAAGCAGCCACTCACTGGGACCCGATCCAACGTCAAGCCAGTCCATGCATACCAAATTCTGCCAATTCACTCATGATATAGCGCGATTAGCACTAGCGAATGTCATCGCTGCCGACGAGTATTTGTCCGCACATCCTACCCGCTATACCCTACTGGTCACGACTTCCCACTGGAATATTAAGTAACCACCAACCTAAATAGGGCCAGTCGCTAGTGTGCATCAGACCAATTTTCAAGTATAGGTTTATGGGGATTTTGTTTAAATGGTTGAAGAATTTCATCACGAGCACTGACATCAGTTAGAGAACCATTAGAAAACCTGCAGGGAGTATTGGAGAGCTGTTTCCTCCTTCCTAGTTTGAGACTTCATTTCTTCAGTAAGCACCTACCTTATTGGGATTCGAATCCAGGAGTTTCTGGTTACCAGGTGATCCACAATCTCACCATCATCGGGCAAATTTTGTTTTATATATAGATCTATTTAAAACAGTTAATTCCTTTTATGAAATTAATTAGACAAATCAATCAGAAGACGTAATCTACCTGAATCGTGTATTGTGTATGTGAATGTAACACTTATTTCAAACGATCTGATCAATCACACACACACACTGACTTGCCATAGGAGGACATATTTATATGGAATTAATAACGCGTTAAGAGGCGAGAAAACAGACAAGTTAGATCAAGTTAAAATGAGGACATATTGAAAGTCAACATAACAATGAAGATCACTAAACCAAATAAGAGAGGTAATAAAAAGTACATCTACCCTGCCTAGTATCAAAACAAAGTTTACGAAGGACGGCAGGTTCAGTGTGATGATGAATTGTTGCTTTGAACGCAACCTCCTTTACCTACCGACCTACCTACCTGGGAAGCATCGTTTCAACTAGAGGTGGATGGAACTGGTGAGGATATCATCAAAGCGAGGTTTGGGAAAGCAAGGTTAGCTTTCATTACTCTCATCAAGTCTGTGTGGAGATGAATAACACTCAGCACTCAGCATGAAAGTTGAGATCGGGATTTTCAACTCCAATATTGATCACAGACTTGGCTCAACAATGCGCGACGAAGGCTATTTCGAAGAAACCACACACCTTCATCAACAGCTGTCTTTTTCCAATACTTTGATCGCTCAAAATCAGATGGCCAGCCAGAGAGGATCAGCAACAGCGAGGATTCTCTGACAATTAACCAACGAACCAACCCAGCAGGAACCAATTGTGTGCAAGAGATATGCAGGAAGAAATGGAGGTGGAATGAATTGTGGCCGTACTCTGAGAAAACAAACCATCAAGTGAGTGACATCACACACCAGGCTGCCTCTCTCTCTGTCGCATGGAACCCAATTGGGAAGCGATGAGATAGTTGGTCTGCAGTGCGCGAGGGTGACATGGATGAGAAGGATGAGGTGATGTGAAGAGGAAATGAAAGCATGTGGGCAGACTTGGAGTAAGGCAGAGAACCGAATGTAATGGAGACGTGTAACTGAAGGCGTTTGTTTCTCTAGGAATTGAAGAAAACAATAATAATAATAATAAACTTCCTAACTGCCAGCTAAGGCTTCCACAAAATTTAGGATACGCCCTCACCCAAACAAATTTTATGTATAGCTGTAAAAGACATTTGGAAACATCAGTTTTATGTGTCGCAACAGAGGATCTAGGTCGTCGCCTGTTCTCACTATGTAAATTATAGAAATTTATAGTGAATCCTGAAGAAGATCTAATTGAAAACAAAAATATTATTCGTCTATTATATGTTTTGTTCTAATATAAGGACTACACAGAGATATGCGAACACACACACACATTAAGCTAGTTGACCTACTCACAGGACAACAAAAAGTATCTCTTGACTCTCATTTCACCTACCTTAATGCACACTATAATTTAATGATAAATGTATCTCTCTCCCTCTTCTTATATATTTGCGTTGTTCTTACTCTGGTTGTTGTTATTGTTGCTGTTGATGTTCTTTCTATGTAACAATATATTGATTTATGCCTTCTGTCTGAAATATGATGATGATTATGATGACGAAGAGGAGGAGGAGGCGGAAGAACAAAGGTGATGAAATTTCAATTATTTTTTTTTCAGTCCTGATATTCGGATTGTGACTGGATTCTTTTTTGTTCTCTGGTTGATAAAACCAGCACGGCTTAGATTTTCTCTCATAGTCGTCATAATACCTGAAATGAATTAAGCGATATCATTTTTTTTATTCAATTATACACAGGCTATTTTCGATGTAGGGTGAAAATTGAGACAGTTTGAGACAATTAGATTCAATTTTTTCAAAAATTTGCATGAATGTTGCAAATTAACGCTTAGTGATGTTTATTGAAAGACAAAAATACGGGTTGATTATGAAGTGGAGCTAAAACCATCAAATAGTAGAGAGGATTAGTAGCTCAGGTGGATGATTTTTAACTTGGTAGTGTTCTCTGAAACCTCAGTGGATGATTTATATTGCTGAATGTCACAAAAACACAAGCTCGAAGATCCCGAGGCAGGCGAAAATCTATAAATTGGCTGGAGAAGGCGACAGCGAAGACAGGACTGACTCTATACAGGTGAACAGCAACAACAACAACAACCAGCACCAGTCAACATCAATGGGACAAATAGGTTGACAGAGGTTAATTCCTGCCTTCACTTATCTAGCCTAGTCAACAGTATCGTTTCAACAACAGGTAGTCGTTATTGATGAAGATGTGAAAGCCAGCCAGGCAGAATCGGGATAGCAAGCACTTTGGGAGTCTTCTGCAATCACTCAACCAGTATAAACAACAAGATTCGGATTCTATTCAACACAAATATCAGTGAAGTCAGTCAGCTAGTAAGTCACTTCCTCTATATGGATCAGAAATTGTCACTGCCTGTGGGTCATGAAAGTGATTTCCAATGGCCAGCTGAAGACTCCTATCAATCACTGCCTCCACTGGCCTGCCGACCAGAAAGAATTAGCAACAATAAACTCTGACAATGAAAGAACAAACCAAGAGGCAATCGCCAAACAAATATCTATGAGGAAATGAGGGTGAATTGTTCTGGTATATGTTGAGGAGGGAGGCCGTCGAATGACATCGCACTTAATTCAGGCCATCCATCGCTCGAGTGGAATCTCAGAGGGAAATGTTGAGTGTGTGATCGGTGTGAGGGTTACATAGAGGAGATTGTATGGCGGGGAGAAGGAGGAGGGGGCGATGAGAGATTATGGTCAGCCATGGGGTTGGCCAGATGAATAGGACAGTAGAAAACAGAGCAGAGTGGAGTTGTGTTGTTCGATTGCTATGTTCCACTCGGATCCCTAGGGAATATTAAGAGTTATAAATAGTGTTCTCTGAGCTGGTCAAATTGATTGCAAAGCTTTCACCATACCCTACTAGGAAACATCTTCAGCAAAAACTCTAGTAAAAGTTGACCTGGTATGAATTCTCTATGCATGATGATAGAACTGTATCTCCTGACATTCATTATTCTAATTTGTTCTTGTTAACTGACATCTTTACTGACTTGGAATTTGAAATTTCTTGGCGTTTGATTGAGTCGTAATTACTTCGTCAATTTGATCTATGGTAATGTGTATTTGTTAATCACTGAGATTCATCTGAGTACCATCCAGGTTTATGGGAATTCCCTGTCATGACTTCTGGTGTTTCCTCTATTAAAAATTTCTTTTTGTCCATTACTGTTTATATTCATCGATATGCAAGAATACATATCTCGTGTCTTTTTTTCACAGGCAATTTGTCTTCAAGGATTCTGATTCGATGACGATGCGCGGTGTGCATCACAGTTTATTTAACTGGTTTCGTAACTGATATTGATTATGCCTTCGTTTGCTGCTGGATCCTTTTGTCACCACAAAAACTGAATGGAGTCATTATGCTGGTTGGCTTGTACGATGTGTATATTTAAAATGGTCTCAATATTCTTTGAATGTGGTAGGATGAATTCTGTTGAATTAGAGGATTTCATCATGACTTGATATCATTTAGAGAACCACTGAAAAACCAGGCATCTGGGAGTACTGCCAGACAGATGTTTCCTCCATCCTAGTTTGAGACTCCTCTTCAGCGTCACGCAGCCACATGACTGCGATGGGATCAGGGGTACATATTGTTTAATGCCAAAACAGCACTTTAATACTCTCCGGTTTTCGTTGTTTCTCTTACTGAAGTCAGATTGCGATTAGACTAGTTATCGACTGTTATTCAATGTACATAAAGAATTAATTCCTGATCATAGTGTAGTGAGTGCGTCGGTGGCATAGTGGTTATTTTTATTTATTTTTTTATATTTTTGATTACAGCTTGATGCCACACCGTATTTTCAGTACAAGTATGGCATTTTCAGCATGGATATCGGTAGCTCAAATTTCGCAGGCCGACCATAGATATCGGGTGTGCGTCGGCGGGGGATCGAACCTCGAACCATGTGCATGGTTGGCGAAAGTCCTAACCACTGTGCCACCGACGCAATTAATTGGAACGCTCGCTTCGTTTGTATACTTCCATTACTTTTCATCGCTTGATTTGAATGGGGAGACTGATAATGATAATATAAATAAGAAGGAATATAAAGCATCTACTGCAGTTTCACCATCCAGTCAGCTTCTGACATTAGAACAATGGATTCGATAAGCAAGGATCTTAAAAATGAAGTTTGAGGGGAATACCTTCGATTTTCTGGACATGTACCATAAAGCCTAGCTGTCCAGCGGGAAACAAATTCTTTTAACAATGCCATCTCCAGGTATCTCCTTGACTCGCGTCATCAGGTGGACATCGCAAGATCCTTCAAAATTATCAACAAGCAAAAGAGTTCAATTCTCCTTAAGTTTGCCTAAGCAGTCTCCATCAGGCGCCTGAAACCAGATTTATTTATGCATTCAGAAAGAAGCAGTCAGTATCAGACTTTCCTTGCCCTGCCATGCTTGGTACCTGGATATTTTCATCCTCTCTTTCGTATGATTACGCAATGCCCAAAGTTTCCTTCGCGTATGATCATTATTGTTCGGGATAAAGCGTTTATTATTATTAGCATTGTATGCCTATATGGATTGATTTTTTGTTTAGAAATGAACTTGGTGTGTGTTAAAACTGTTTCTGTAGATATACTTAATAATGACTTTGGCCTGCAGGCAGCTGATGAGAACCCAACGAAATAATCCATGCTAGTGGTACCATTTTATTCTGCGCAAACCGCTGTTGTTCTTGCTTTATTCAAATTCATTAAGGGGAATAAATGTAGTAAGTTTGTGAAAATCTTAGTAAGTTAGATGATTTTAGGTGGTTAGTGGCATACCCCACCTGCATGCAAAAACTCGAAAGTCAACGGTAAGGCGACAGTTTGTGAAACGGATCTTGGGTAAATTAGAACGTAATTCCTACCATAATATTCAGGATACTTAAGAATATGTTTCAGAATCTTTATGAATCTTACTGAACAAACTTTCCAACTTCGATTTTCTCTTTGATGGCAAATTTCTCTAAACATGTGCATCGTGTGGCTCATTGGTAGGACAACGCCCACCAACGACGGAAATGGTCCGAGTTTCGATCCTTGGCCAAGAATTGATGAAACGTTTGCACATCCTGGCAACTACTGTGCTGACTGGTTCTTAACTTTCATCTCTAGTGATCACTTTTATTGACTCAGAATTTGAACTTCCTTGTCATGTCATATCATGATTCACTTTTTATTAGTTGGTAAATTCGGTATATAGTAATGTGTGTTGGTTAATCGCTAGCTGATTCACTTGAGTATCAGACAAGCGTCTAGAAAATCGCTAACAGCATTCCTCTTGTTTCCCCTATTTAATATTTCGACATTATTCCACCAATCATTGATATGAAAGAACACACATATCAAATCTCTCTACAGCCAATTTGTGTCCTTCGATTCGGATTCCTGTCCTAAGGGGACGCCCATTTTGACCACTGATATGTTGTTTATTGCAGTTCATACATGCAATTTATTTTGTAAATTGTAATAATTTCATATATGATGGAAAAGATTTGTAGCTCAGGTAGATGATTTTAATGTGGTTGTGTTCACTGAGCTGGATAGCTTACTTGCAAAGCCTTCATTGCCCTCCCACCAGGCAGCATTTTCAGCGCATACTTGAATTTGAATTGAGCTTTTAGATTTCTCCAAGATTTGATTAATAACCTATCCTGCTGGGCGACCTTGAGCGCGACTGGTTGTTTTTGTATGTCTGCACACACTCCAGGCTACTTGTATTAGTACTAATTGTTTCCTAAACCTGAAGTTTGACCCTTTGTGTGTGTGATCTCCTTATTATCGATTGGTAGATTTTGCTTATGTCAATGTGTTTATTTACTGATGATTCATCTACAAATTATTTGGCATTCTTCGTATTTCCTCTGTATAAAGTTATAACGCTGGTTGTCTCAGTCAGTTTGATTTCCGTGGTTGTCCGTATGCAGTGAGGGAGTGGATGTCGTGTCTTTTGACGGTTAGTCTGTGTTCATGTATACGAAGACTAAGGAGACGTGATCTATTTTGGCTAATGTTGTATTTTTGCAGTTGTTACAATTTATTTTATAGATGATGTTGGTTTTATCTTCTTTCGTTGTTGAGTCTTTTGATTGACACAGAGCTGAGTGAAGTCATTTTGTTGGTTTGTGTGCGATATCAATTCTTATGCCACTCCCTACTACTCACTGATAGACTACTGTACATTTTTGGTTGGTAAATATAAATTCGACTGTACAACCGGCCTGTGAAGATGATTTCGTCGATAAAGAAAATTTTCTTATCTGCATCGTCGTTTATTTTCTTCATAACTCACTGGGTATTTTCGGTGATTTAATCAAATAACGTCCACGCTGTTCTCTATGTGAACTGGTCGCAAGTGGCGTCGAATCAAAATAGGATAGAGGTTAATCAGTCAATTGGTTGTCAGTTAAACTCCCTGAATGAACTCTTGGACGAGAAATGAATCAGACAAGTGCATATCATAAATCCCTATTGAGAAATCGTCGATCTCCACATTCCACACAAATACTACATTCATCACAAGTGAATTCAGTCGACTCATTCCACAATATTGAAATTCGTCTTAACCTATGAATGAGGTCTGTCACAGTTAGCCCACTGAATCCGCTGCCAGTCGAGAGACTTGATACACAGGTTCGAAATACATTTATGCATTTGTCTGACTGAGAATCAGTGAATAAGTCACGTGGATCTCCACTGTATGCCTAATCAGTAATTTCCCAGTTGACTATGAAAGCCTAAGTCATATCTGAAGAGATTTGACTACAACCCGATTCGGTGGGCGACTGATTCAGTGTTTGTCACTTTGCAGGTGGACTACATAACTCATATGAGATTGGAGATGAGTGTTGTGTTGGTAACCACTGTATTCCGACTAACCAGTTTCTACTCAGATTCCAAGCACTCGCTGAATTTGTCTTTTATAGGTATTATTATTTTTATTGGTCAACTCATCGTCTACATTTGCAGTGTAAGCCAATTAAACAATTAAAGATAGTTATATTTTCATTAATTTTATTAATCGTACAAATGCATAATCCCGTTTACATAAATTAAAAAGAGATCAGTATTACAGATAGACGCAAATATTAAATTACAAAAAATGATCAACGAATTCAATTCAAGTACAATCGTTATACATGATTCAAGTTTAAGTGTATTTCGTGAGAAGAAATAATAAAAGCAAAGGAGACGAAGTAGAGGAAGCAGCAGCAGGCACCCACACACACACACACACAAATGAAGACTGAACCGAGCAAGATGTAAGATAGTGTTCATTTTTGTCTTCTTCTTCTTTTCAAACATTCAGGATTCCAGTGGTTGACTCCACATATTTCATATCACGATCTAATTGACATGCAGCGCACAATGGACAACAGCAATCTTTAAGCCAATCTCTGAACAGGGTACCCTGAAGAGAAAGAGGAAAAACAAGATAACGAACACAAACTATTGGGAGGAAAGATGAAGTGTATTCACAGTTAGGCGCCTATATGAAGCTTCTCCCGTGTAGCATTTAAATACTTTTTTTGGACACTGGTCAGTCAGTAACTAGTGTGATGTGTCTCGCTAGTCCTTTGTGTCGGTGCAGAAATTTTCACTGCGCGTGCAACACGAAAAGGACTTTTATGAACAGCTGCCCCTTCGATATCTGGCTACATACTGAAGATCAAATAATCAGCTGGAGAGAAAGAATTAGTAACAAGGAACTCTGCCTACAAATAGAACAACGAAGAGCCGATTGCTCAACAAATATATGTAGGAGAAAATGGAGATAGGTTGATGGGGCATACATTCAGAAGACCGTCAGATGACATCGCGCTCAGTGCAGGTCATTGCTCGAGTGGAATCTCCATGGGAAGCGACTAGCGATTGGTCCGTGTGAAGGTGACATGGAGGAGATCTCGTGAGGAAGAGACGAGAGATTACGGACAATCGTGAACTCAGCTGAAGAGGATACCGGAAAATAGGTCAGAGTGGAGATGTGTTGTTGAAGCCAGCCCTTTGTTCCACTGGGAACCCAAAGGAACAATAATAATAAAGCATTATTAGGGGGGAGAGAGAGAGCTAATATGCATTCATATAACACTAAACTGAATGAACATCAGATCAGATAAATTAAGGGAAATAACACGCAGAATTTATGTTTTACAGAAGGCCAAAGTAGCAACAGTAGATTGGTCTGTTTCTTTTATACTCAGAGCTCTAGGTGATTTAAGCGATGCTTAATGGCTTCTTCTGTTTAGAGTATTCGGTATCTAGAAAAAGGCATTTAGCAATTTATTCAACAGAGGACAGTGGGATCAATAATATCCCCAATAATGGCAGACATATGTATAGATAGTTAGGAACATAAGGCTCTTAGAACGTATAATCCTGCTCCACCTAGGTAGACTATGGTGGAGATATGTGGATGACACATTCACTACTGTGTTGAAATCTGAAAATATCCCTCGATTTCTCTCTCAAACATATAAACTCAACAGTAGATGGAATCCAATTCTTTTCTGAGTTAGAAAATGAACAGGCTGAGTTGGCTACGCTAGACTGACTGAAGAATAAAACGAAAACAAGATTGTGGCTGGTTAGATACTAGCTGGCACTTATAGGAAACCACTCTAATGCAAAACACTTAGACTTCAATCAGTAAAGGTAGGTTTAGTTGCATGTCTTTATAATCGGGCAAAGAGCCTAACTAGTGGTAAGCCAGAAGATTTAAATAATGAAATCAAACAAATAAAGGAAATATTACTAGTAAATAACACACTACCTAAGGGAATCTATTCAGAAATGTATGAAGAACCATAGAAAAACTAAGACTAGCTATAAAAGTGACGAAAATAACGAAAATAATATAGAATTCAAAGCCTCTGTAGCACTGCCGTATAAAGAAGGGACGACGTCAGAAGCCTTAAGTAGAATTCTCAATGACGCTGGAATTAGTCAGAGTGGCATTTAAACTAACCAATCAACCAACTTTCTCACAGATAAACTTTGTCTTTCGGCTTAAGGACCCACTCAGTATACCCGAATAAGAAAAATATTATAATTTATGAAATACCATGTAATGCTGGCTGACTGTGAGTGAGGTCAATTACATATGCCAGTTACACATGTAGATTGAGGTCATGGAACATAAAACTGCATCTTGACCTAGTCTGACTGACCCTGATAAGTAAGTTAAATAACCTAGAAAAAAAAACAGAACTCAGCTATTGCACTGCACTGCATTCACTTTCATGCAATCACGAAATGCATGTGGTGGGTGGGACAGGGTGAGAGCATTAAAAAGTAATTTAGTCAGTTAGGTGGAGCGATAGGCAGAGAGATTAATCACTGAAGCTTTGTTTATGGATTCAACACCACACACGTGCAGCAATCGGAGTGACGCAACGCTGCCTATACCGGAGATATGGAAAGTGGCAACAAACAGAAAGAGAGGAAACATACACCTATAAGACAAATTGTGAAACCGTGTGTGACTAAAATTGATTGATGATTATGAGTGGCAATAATTTATGCACGAAACCTTATCTGTCATCCAGTTGGTAATACTACATCATCATCACAGTGTGGGGTTATTAAAATAAACTTATCTAATATGGAATTCCACATTCTACTACCACAGTGCTTAAGTTCTACATTTACATTAACAGAGAGGGACAGTCTTCAGTTCTAGCCAGCTTTGTGACATGTCTGGATGAGGTGATCTAATATAAAACTCTGTGGATGGCTTTAAATAAAACTTGGTTTCACTACCCTGGTAGATGTTCCTGACCATGGAAAATTGGGTTGTTTAAACAATGGCCAATATATATATATATATATTGGCTCGATGGGAGCAGTTGACTTGATAGATACAATTGGAGCTATCTAGATAGCTTAGTTATTTCGTCTTTCAAGTTCGAAATCACCACCACTAGACCTTCCTTGAATCGATTTTCTCAACGTATTGGTTATTAATTCACTCAGATGACAGAGGCGTTTTCTTTACTTGATACGCAAGAATTCTATTCTACCCTCTTGGTCATTTGTCGGTACTCAACAAGTCATCGTCCCTTAGTGTTTCGCTATGGCTCGTAAAAAGCAGACTGCTCGCAAATCTACTGGTGAAAAGGCCCATGAAAGCAGCTGGCCCCCAAGGATGCTCGTAAAAGAGCACCAGCTACTGGTGACGTTAAGAAACCATTCAGATACAGGACCGGAACTACCGCCCTTCGTGAAATCCGTCGTTACCAGAAAAGCACCGAATTGTTGATCCGCATAGTGCCTTTCTCGCGTCTTGTCAGTGAGATCGCCCAGGACTTCAAGACTGACTTGCGTTTCCAGAGCTCAGCAGTGTCTGCTCTGCAAGAAGCCAGTGAAGCTTACTTGGTAAGGCAACTTTTCGATAGTGTCGTGCTGTGGCACTTGTGAAATTTGTTAATCATGTCTGGAGGGTTTTCAGTCCTGGAGCTTTCTGCAGAAGACTTGCGCAGTTTATCATGAGCACTGACATCGGTTGGTTCTAGAACCATTGGAAAATCAGACACTAGGAGTACTGCCAAACAGCTGTTCCCTACGTAGTAGTTTACGACTAGCTTCCACCAGCGTTCCAACCCAGGACTTCCTGATTACAAGGTGAACGAGCTCGTAGACCATTAGGCAGTCACTCACTAGGACCCGACCCAATGGCCAGCCAGCCAGTGCATGAATTCCAACTTCTTCCGATTCACGACATAGTGTGACTGGCGCTAGCCAATGTCTTCGGCAAGAATTTGAACTCACACCCGATCTGCTGTACCCTAATAGTCACGACTGCCTACAAGAGAAATTTGGTAACTATGGTTCGTAGAAGCAATTGTCATCAAAAGACTCCCGCTGAACTCAAGGCATACAGAAAGATATTGTGACCTGATAACCATAATTGCTTTGTTCATGTGCTTTTATACCTTGTACTTTTGTGTAACATTCCACTTGATTTTGATTTTCACTTTTTGAGCTACGCTCACCATTACGCTTCTAAATCTGCCAAAGAGACGAAGGAAACAGCTCTGTGGCAGTACTCCCAGGTGGTTTTCCAATGGTTCCCTACCAATGTCAGTGCTAGTGATGGAATCCTCCAACCAAATTATTTTGTGTATCTTATTTGACTGTACATCCTCTCTCCCACTCTCTTGAACTCTCCATCATAATATGTATCAATTCACACTGTTGTTCTGCTTTGTATTTTGTCTCTAATCCATCCTTATTTCCAAGCGAAATCTGATTCCCACCACTTTGTCTAAACACTATATACATAGCACCCTTTTAACACTAAATAATTGTCTACTTTTATCATCTTTGAAATTATGCTGCTTATACTTTCTATCTATAACACTTGAAGTCGTTTTGGGAAAAAGTATGTTCAGACACTATTTTGTAACTTAGAATTCGGTTGTGTTTAGGATGTATGCAGCAGTTGAAGAGAATGAATTCACGAAATAAAACGAGCTTGTATTATATGAACTGTAAATATGTGCTCCTTCTTTCTTTATTCAAAATAATAAAGCGCACCGGACTAGCTGTATGAAAGTTCGATTACATTATAAGCTTTAAATACCGAAATGTTCGTCTCGTGAAAACGACTGACAATTTATAATTTTAGAAAGTCTTCATGCATAGGACAGGACAGACACATTTTAAAAGAACTTAGTCAGAACACTATTCAATAGAGCACGAAAAGTTTCTTCTGACAGTACAATCGTGCATGAAATAAATAAAGCCTTTGAAGGATATTTTATCTAAGAATGGAGATATACTGAGACGTTGATGAATGAATATGCTAAATAAATGAGTCTCTGCAAAACCACCCAAACATTTCTGAATAAATCTGTCTATATAAATTTGCCATTCAAAGGAGATGATGTGTACAAGAAGTAGTCAAACTATAAAGATTTGATATGGCTATCAAGAGAACTTATTATGTTGCGAAACTTTTCATCCTTAACACCATTCTCATATCCCGAATGGATGCACCTCACTAGTCATGACTTCTCACTAGAACTCCAGGAAACTCCGTCCTGTAGCCAGCCAGTCACTAGCGAGTCAATTGTGAGGATAGATGTCATTGTTTGGTACTAGTCGCGCTGAGTGCCTCACTAATTGGTAGGAGTTATAATTCATTCACTGTCTGGCTGGCCATTTAATCGAGTCCCAGTGAGTGTCTGAATGATATACAAGCTAGCTCGCCTTGTAATCGATAGATCCCAGGTTCGAACCATGACTGTGGATGCGTTCTGTCGATGATTTCCAAACGAGGCTGATGCAACAGCTGTTTGGTAGTACTCCCTGTGGCTGGTTTTCAATGGTTCCCCAAATGATATCAATCCATGATCAACTCGTCAAAATAATAATAATGTGGTAATTGTTGTGAACGTCAGTAATAACGATGATTGTAATGTTAACAAAATAATGTTAATTGAGTTTATTCAGGTGACGATAAGAATAACGAAGGTAATAATACGCGTGTATATGTAGACAATTCAATAAATAAATAATCAGGTCTAATCTCAAAAGTTAAATTAAAAGTAATATTAAAGATGGGCGGTGTGGACAGATAATCAGAGTTTGAATAAATATCATAAAAATAGGAAGGAAATGGATAATAAGAAAGGTCGGGAGGTTTATTTGAATTAGACTTTAACCCTAGGCAAGCAAGAGCGACACAAAGGTAAAACAAAGTTCTTTTGTTGTATGCGAATACACTAGGATTGTTCTCTCGGATTAATTCCCATAGCTTCGGTTATGATCCACAAACTCACCATCATTAGTCAAATTTTGCTTTATATATAAATCTATGTAAATTGGAGTAAATCGTAGAGAATATCTAATTGGAAACAACAATATTGTTCGCTTATATTGTCTTGTTCTATTAGGGTACAGCAGGTCGAGCATGAGGATAAATACTCGCCGAAGACATTGGCTAGTGCCAGTCACACTATGTCGTGAATTGGCAAAAGTTGCAATTCATGGGATGGATGGCCACTGGATCAGCTCCCAGTGAGTGGTTACTGAATGGTTAACGAGCTCGCTCACCTTTTAATCAGAAGGTTGTGGGTTCGAACCGCAGTCAGGTGGGTGCCTACTGATAAAGTGTCTCAAACTAGGACTAAGGAAACAGCTGTCCGTTGCTCCCAGAGTCTGGTTTTCCAACGGTTCTCTAATTGATGTCATCTCATGATGAAATCCCCCAAGCAAATAACTGTTTCCAAGAATTTGAGAGATTATTAGCTTAGTGAACTGATGCCATTTAATGCCTTCCCTTTCCCCCCGAAAAAGAAATATAAATACGACTGCATAGTTTGAAAATGAAGCCGTTGAAAAGAAACAGCTGAACAAAAGAAGGAGGAAGGAATCACCCTTATGAATAAATAGGTATACTTTGTGACAAGCAGTATTCTAAAACTTTTCTTTGATACTTTGCAAATGAAGTTAACCAAAGTGATTCGAGATTATTCAATCTAGTGACAAGCAACTTATTCCTACTGAAGGAATGTATTTCTCAGGAAGAAAGCAGTTAGGACACTGTATGTCAGGTGAAGTCGTCCACCTCATTGCTTACTCAGGCTGGTGTCCCTCAAGGCACTGTTCTTTCTCCTTGTCTGTTTTCTTTCTTACTGCATGACTTGTCTCACTTTCATGATGATGAAGTGAACTTTGTTGTGTATGCGGACGACCTAAATATTTCAATATCTGTTGACTTACAGTTAGACTGTAGTAAGATTAACAGGTTGCTATCAGGATTAATCAAATGGTCATTGTCTGATGATCTGTCTTAAACTAAATCCTTCCAAATGTCAGACCGTTAATTTCAGTTTCCGATGTAAACGAAAGTTAAATTAATCTGTTCATCATTCCTATGATCATTGTAAAATTGAGATGATAGCGATATAGAAATTAGTGAAGGCAAATGTCAAGTATCTTGGACTAAGTCTTTCCTCTGACCTATCCTGGTCTTCCAATGTCTTAGCGATTTCTAAAATAATACTTCGTCTGACTTTTACATTAAGAAGTTAAGGCACCCGAGCATAACTCAAACCCTCTTCCTCCTATTACGGTTTGTCAACTCTCACCCATCTGAACTATTCTTCTTCACTATTCACCCTTACTTATTCTTACCTGGATAGCTTTAAGCAAACAGATGATGTCATACTTCAAAGAACTAAGAAAATTGTCAGTCAGTAGAGCGTGAGTGGTGGTATCCCCTTGGGGGTCATATCGTTGACGACATTGTTATTGATGATAGGCACTTGATTTCATGAAGCAAATTTGCTAAATGGATTTTGTCAGACTATGAGCATCCTCTGCAGCACCCATAGCTTTCACCTGGTGTCTCCTCCTCAGGGAAAACAAGAAGTCTTATCAGAAGACTTTATGCACGCACGTCTAAGTATAAAAGTAATTTCACGACACTATATTTGGCAGCACGTAATTTATGTGAGGAGAATAGTGTCAGGGACGAACTAACCAACTAACTAACCTTCTTTTCACCAGTAAATAAGCCATTTTCCCCACAATTATACCAACAAGCTTTATTCTCATTATGCTCGTTATATTTATAATCCTCTCAATTTTCATTTTTATTTTCTCATAAATGTAAACATCACTTAAGCTGTGTGAAAATTGGTATTTATTTGTCTTTCCCCTCATCAACATATGTCAAGTGAACATCAAACTCAATACTCTATAATAACATGCTAAAATTTCCAAACTGAATGTATCGACAATACTGTTTGAAACAAACTCACTGTTAATATTATTACTATTATAATAATATTTATCATTCTCAGTTTTTACTTGGAACATTTTTGACATTATTCCTACTGTAAATATTGGACGAATTCCTCTGGTTAATTTTGTTTACATTTTGAGTAAATTGGATGCAATATGTTGTGACAAATGCTGAGAATTCCATTCTGTATTATAAGTAGTGCTGTTTTTGGAATAAAGTAGATTATTATTTTTATCATTATGAATATCCAAGGTTGAGGTGAAAAACTATACATCATAAATATGACTTCTGAAATGTTTGAAATTTACTGATACAGCTAAAACTGTGTGCATCGGCGTCACAGTGGTAGAATGCTCGCCAACCAGGCATATGGTCCAGGGTTCGATCTCCGGTCATTGACTCACTCCTCGCTGCTTCGCTTAGCCAGTAATAAGACTGGTGAAGAGTGAAGGTTGATTATGAGGCTAGCAACCTCATTCCGTAAAAATATATACCACTGCTACCGAAACTTCAAAGCTCTAGCTTGAAGTCATCCTATGCTCCACAAGGAATGTAAAGGAATCAAATAATAATAATAAATGCCTCTGTAACGCTGTCTACTAATAGAAAACGACACCAATCAACTGGACTAGATCGAGCGGGTACATAATTCAGAGAAAATACTCAGTTCACATGTTTAATAAAACAGATCAATACTTTGAGGCTTATTAACAAGTAATTATGTCTATTTCATCACCATCATTATTTAAAGTGAGTTCAGTTTAATTCAGACAAACGTCTCCATATTATTTTCTCACTCATTCAATCACTTCATTTCAGATCCGAGTGAATAAAAGATAATTTTCAAGTACTGGTTTATTTGTAGAGCTATTGTTTGATTGGTTAGAGGACTTCATCATGGGCACTGCCATCGGTTGGTTAGAGAACCATTGGAGAACCAGCCACTGGGAGTAATGCCAGACAGCCGTTTCCTCCGTCTCACAAACTGAAAGATAATATGCAATTGAAAATCAACAAGTTGGCGATAGAAGAAGCATCCAGACAAGATAGGACTTCAGGTAAACATGGAGAAAACAGAGGTGATGATGAAGATTCCCGCCCGCTAACAGCAACAGCAACAGAAACAACGACGGAAAACAATCAGCATAAATGGGAGAAACCTGAAAGAAGTGACCTTCTTTCCTTACCAACCTACCTCGGAAGCATCGTTTCAACTATTGGCGGATGGAACTGATGAGGATATCATCAAAGCTAGAATCGGGAAAGCAAGGCAAGCTTTCATTTCTCCTATCCCTGTATGGAAGTGAACAGCACTCAGCATGAAAAATAAGATGCGGTTTTTCAACTCCAGTATGAAGTAAGTGCTGCTATATACTGATCAAAGACTTGGCGCAGCTCCGCACCGTGCCGCATCAAGGAGGGCACGTAGCACAAATGACAGAATTTCACCAACAGATGTATTCGCTCAATACTCAAAATGAGGTGGCTGGCCAGAAACCATAAGCAACAGGGATCTCTGAGAGGGAACCAACCCGGGAAAAACCAATTGTGCTAAAAATATGCAAGAAGAAAATAGTGGTGAATTGGCCATGCTCTGAGAAAACCATCAGGTGAGTGACATCTTACGCCAGGTCATCGCTCGAGTGGAACCCGAATGGGAAGCGGTAAGTTGGTCATGAGTACGAGGGTGATATGGAGGAGGAGGTGATGTGAAGAGGGGCTGAAAGAATGTGGACAGACGTGTAGCCAGGTGAAAACGTTGGCAGAGAACCGAACGCAATGGAAACGTGCGGCCGAAACCTTATGTTTCTCTAGGAATTAAAGGAAACAACAACAGTTTGGGACTGGCTCTTCAGTAGTACACACTCAACCGACGGCAGTTGTAGCTGAGGACCTTCTCATTACAAGGAGAGCTAGCTAGCTAGTAGACCATTAGTCAGCCACTCACTGGGACCCAATCCAATGGCCAGCCAGCCAGTCCATGAATTCTAACTTCGACCACCAATTCACGCGCAGCATAGTGCGACCACTTCGCAGTGTCTTCTTTTATGAGTAACTATCCTCACCTTCAGCCTGCTGTGCCTTTTTAGAATCCCAGGTAACTGCCTGTTGAAGAGTCAGTCCCAAGCAATAGGACATAGGAAACAGCTGTCTGGCAGTACTCCTTGTGGCTGGTTTTCCAATGGTCCTGTAACTGATGTCAGGTCATGATGAAATTCTCCAACCAATAAAAATAAAAATATAAATCGTTAATTGATTAATGAATTAATTAATTCTTCTTGTTTTTCCAGATTTTATATTTATCAACTAACCTGTATGTGGTGCTTAGCTCGATGATATGCTCGTAATGTTAAACCAGGAAAGATAATTACACTTGGAGTCGCGAAACATTCATCGTATCGATGATACATAAAACACATATAACATGGATAGCAAAATGCAAGAAGCCAACCTGAAATAGAAGAAATTTTGTTGACTTAAATGTTTTAAAAAAAATCGCTTAGACTTCAAGTTATATATATACATACAAAACCGAAGTAGTTCAAGGAAGAAGCGAGGCGGCGGTGTTGCTACTTTCATTAATTCTCAGTGGTCTGTTGCCAACAACGTCTGTTTTAAATTCTCAAATGATAATATTGACTGTATAACTGTCAAATGTCGACCTAAACACCTATCTAAATACCAATTCATTTATATCACGAATATTTATATCACACCTTGTTGTAGCACTTCAGAATTATCTATGCTTGCTGATGAATTCACTATTTTCGCTGCCGCCTCTTTTGGTAACTCCCTGTCCATAGTGACAAGTGATTTTAATTCATGTGACTGCAGCTTTCTCACAGTGATAGGTCATGAAAATGTTGTTAACTATCCCACCAGGCTGGATAATTCCCTTGATCTTGTATTTATCAATGACTCCGTAATATACGAAGCTCGTAAAAGAGCTCCACTGTTTACCTCAGATCATTGTATTGTACGGGTTTTACCTAAAATTTATGGAAAATTACACAAGAGAACTTTTTCACACCTTTCCAAGAAGACTGTACATGGATGTTACTCTATGGAGAATGTTCAGAACCTCAGAAGCATGCTCAAAGATACAAGGTGAGACCTGTTTAAAGAAGACTCTCTTGATGACACAATCTCTAATATCACAAGATATCTCAAATTTTGTCTTGACACCTGTTGTCCCAGAGAAACGCTGTTCATCAGATTTGACCGTTTCTCCTCTCCTCAACTTAAAAAGCTTCGCAGACAGAAAGAAAAATTATATAAAATGAAGGATAATGCTGGTTTGAAAAGAATTAACATCCTAATAAAGTCCGAAATGCACAGATTGAATTCAATTTACAACCAAAAGTTCATATCCTGTAAAAATGCGTCTGACATATGGAAACTTTTCAAAGAAATTACTGGTGGTAAGCAGATGAACAGTATTCTTTTTCCCCTTGATGTTTCCAAATTAAACAAGTCCTTCATACATTCTCCCACGAATGCCAAACTTTCTAGTGTTACAAGTATTAATGAAACCTGCTTCCCTGGATTTACTACAAATGACGTTCTAAAATGTCTTGTAGCCTGGGTCCAGATGGTTTGCCTAGTGTTATTCTTAAAAATTGTGCAGATATCCTGTGTTATCCTCTCATGGACATATTTAATGATTCTTTTTCCGAAAATGTCGTGCCAGCCGCTTGGAAGGACATTAAAATTGTACCTATTCCTAAGTCGTCTACTGCTACATGTTTTAAATTCAGACCCATTGCTATTACTTCCCCTTTTCTAAAAGCTATGGAAAAGTTGCTCTTACTTAGTCTTCAGCCCTCACTTAAAGCCTTTAACGATCCCAAACAATTCGCCTACAAACAAAGTAGAAGTACTTTGGACGCAGCTGCAGTCCTGTATCATAACATTGTCTCCAGCTTAGACAGGGGGGCTAAATTTGTTCGCTGCACGTTTCTAGATTATACATCTGCTTTCGACACAGTACCTAGGGACATTTTGCTAAACAAGCTTGCTGAAACTCAAACTGACTGTTGGGTTGTCAAATGGCTCCATTCTTATTTCTCAGAAAGAAAGCAATACACTGTATGTCAGGGAAAGTCGTCCACTTCATTGCTTACTGAGGCTGGTGTCCCTCAAGGCACTGTCCTTTCTCCTTTTCTGTTTTCTTTCTTCTTGCATGACTTGTCTCACTTTCATGATGATGAAGTGAACTTTGTTAAGTATGCTGATGATCTAACTATTTCAATGTCTGTTAACTCTCAGCTTGACTGTATTAAGATTAACAACTTTCTATCAGAAATTAGCAAATGGTCTTCGTCTAATGGTCTATCTTAAACTTAATCCTTCCAAATGTCAGACTGTTAATTTCAGTTTCCGATGTAAACGAAAGTTAAATGAAGCTGTTGGTTCCTATGACCCTTGCAAAATCGATGATACTGATATAGAAATCAAGTCTGAAGTTAAGTATCTTGGATTAGTTCTCTCTTCTGACCTATCCTGGTCTTCTCATGTCTTAGCGATTTCTAAAAGAATATTTCGTTTGACTTTTTACATTAAGAATTTAAGGCACTCAGGCATAACCCAACCACTCCTCTTACAGTTTGTTAACTCGTGTATTTTACCTATTCTTCTTTACTGTTCACCATTAGTTTTTCCTGGATTGCTAAAAAAGGACTATGTCATACTTCGTAGAACTCTGAAGACTGTCGGTAGGGCGAGTGGTATCCCATTGGGCCATATCGTTGGCATTGTCACTGATAGGCATTTGATGTCATGCAACAGATTCGCTAGAGGAATTTTGTCAGACTCTGAGCTCCAACCTTGTGTCTCCTCAGATAAAACAAGAAGTCTTTTCAGAAGACTTTATGCACGTACGTCTAAGTATAAAAATTCCACTATACCATATTTGGCACTTACTTTATGTGATGAAAATAGTGTCAGAAATGAACTAACTAACCTTCTTAGCACCACTAAATAGACCGTTTCCTTCAACCTTAAAGCATCATAGTTTATTGTTATTGTATTTCTTATATTTATAATCCTCTCAAATTTTTCGTTTTGTTTATTTTATTTTTCATAAGTGTGGACATAATTTTAAGCTGTATTATGACTGTTAACTTTGTATTTCACCTCACTATACCATATCAACAGAAAATTAGACCCAATTATCCATAACATGCTAAAGTTTCCAAACTGAATCGACAATACCGTTTGAAACAAACTCACTGTTATTAGTATTTATTATTATTATTATTATATCTAATAATTATGTCGTAAATGTGGACAGATTCCTCCGATTAACTTTTGTTTTAATTTTTAATTTTATATACAATTTGAGTAAATCAGATGCAATATTGTGACAAATGCTGATAATTCCATTCTATATTATAAGTACTGTTTTTGGAATAAAGTAAATTACTATTATTAGTAGTAGTAATTCTGGAATAACTATTTTGAAACTATTTAAAAAGGCACAGTGGTATAATGCTCGCCGTCAACCACACCCCATGTGGTCGAGGATTTGATCCCCGGCCAGCCGTTCACCGACGCTTTCCTCGCTACCTTGCTAAGTCCGTAATAAGATTGGTAAAGAAGGAAGGTCAGGGGCATCAGGCTAGCAGTAACCACATCTCATAAAAGAGGTAAAAACAACTCTGCTACCGAAACTTTATTAAGCTCTAGCTTGAAATTGCCATTTGTTCCACTGGGAACGTAAAGGAATAAAAAAAATGACAGACTGAAATATACAACAGTTGTTGCATAGGTTATACAGTCAAAGTTCACTAATGAAAGTCTAATTTTTAGAGTAACCTGTTAAATGACATCATGTCTTTATTAGCAAGTAGTTTAAAAATGCTCTGTACATAAACTTCATCTAATTTTTTTTAGATTGTACGTAGCTGATAAGAAGTCAATGAAATAAACGATGGCATAGAATGGCAGTCAAACGGCACTCTCTCTACCTCAACAACTTCATCGACTTCGAAAAGGCTTTAGACAGAAAGCGTTGCCTGAGAAGTAATTTGGAAACTACATCAACACTACAGTGTGTAATGTCCACGTCTTTGTAAACCTCATTAAACAGCTGGCCGGCTATGTGACAATCTCACGAATCAGGTGATCCACAATGGAAAACTTATTCAGGTCTCCCTTTGAAGTAGTTAATACAGGAGCAAGACAAGCTGGCTGACTGCCTATGATCACCATCGATGACAGTCTTAATTATGGTGGACTGACTGGATAATGCGTCAGACTGTGGGGAGAAGGGAGTCGGGAATACGCTGGACCATCGATGATAAGGCTCTAGAAGATATAAATTTCGTGTATGGATGATATATGTCTGATGTCACATCAACTCGAAAACTTACAGTCGAAAACCAACAAAATGGCTAAAGAGATGGGCAGAGAAGACAGGACTCCATCCAGGTGAAGACAGAGAAGATGGAAGGGATGAAGTCAAATAACCAAAGGTCACAACAAACAGCACCGACAACCATTAACCGGAGAGATTTAACAGAGGTTACTTTCTGCCTTCACTTATCTAGGCCGCAACATCGTTTCAACTACAGGTTGTCGGAACGGATAGAGCTGTCAAAGGTGGCCAGAATTGGAAAGACAAGATACGCTTTCATCAACCTGAAACCACTTTGGAAATCTTCTACACTGAGCATAACGAAAAAAGATTTGGATTTTCAACACCAATGTCAGAAACTTGGCCAGCGTGTCACGGAAAAGAGTTTCCAACAGTCTGTTTCAGGCTTTCATCAATAGTTGCCTTCGCTGGCTCCATACTGAAGATCAAATTGCTGGACAGAAAGAATCGGTAACAAGGAATTGTGGCTGGCAATGAACAAACCAACCAGTAGCCTATCGCTGAAAAAATATATAGGAGAAAATGGAGACGGATGGATCAAGCATACATTCAGTGGACCATCAAATGAAATCGCACTCATTGCAGGCCATCGCTTGAGTGGAAGGTGAAAGAGAATCGACGAGTGTGTCATGGGTGTGAGGGTGACATGAAGAAGATAGTGTGAGCTGGAGGAGATGAGAGATTATGGCCAATCGAAGGGTCACCCAGCAGCTGAATAAATTCACATTGGAATTAGAAAATGATTCACAGATTCTATTTTTAGAAAGTGAAACTAACATGAAAAAGAAGAGATGATGGAACTCTGAAGAGATCTATCCACAGAAAACCAACATGGAATGGTCAACTAACGAACTTCTACATAGGTGGATACTTGTGAGCCAGAAACGAGCCTTTATCATCTTAATCACCCATCGCATTAGAAAAATCTGCAGCAGCGACTGATTGCTTGGAAGAGGAGCTCCTATTCCTCAAAAGTATCTTGGATCAAAATTGTCACCCAGAACGTTTTGTCGACAAAGACATGAAACCAAAATCAAAAAGAGAAGAATGCAGTTCAGCGCCGGAAAAAACTCTGTATATGAATCTGAACTTCAGAGGAGATTTGGCAGCTGATATCCTTATGAGAAGAGTATCCAGCTGTTTAAAGAAGACCTTCTCTGCAGCAACAATAAGAGTGACATTTTCTAGCCGCCCAAGACCTCTAAACAATGCAAAGGACATACTCTCGCATATGACCAATTCAATGTCCATATTCCAGTTCACCTGCTCGTGTGGAACTAGGTACATCTGTCGTTGTATGCGGGTTCTTTCAAAGCGTGATAGAGAACATTATCCAGCATGACTGCAAAGAGGAGGGAGGCACCAGTTTAATCAGAAGTGTCATTATTGAACATCTGATCAACACCTTCCACAACATCTCAACTGACTCATCATTCAAAGTCATTTACAAAGTGAACAAAAATCTACCTATCAAAGGTAGTATGTTCCCGACTTGTTTGCACTACCACAGATGCCCTCGCAATATGCATCGAAAAGCCGGAGCTATGTAGGTTCAAAAGAAACTAGTCCAACCTTCACAACTACCATGAACCTAGTTCGGTATGTTCCCTTAGCCTTCGGTTGCTTTTGTTCTGTTCGCTGTGTGTGTGTGTGTGACTTTTCTCTCTTTGTCTTCATTCAATTCATCCAGTTTCTCTTTTCAGTTAGAAGAACAGTTATTTTAAGTTTGTCTCCGTGCTCCACCTGCTCACATTTGTAATTCGTTTAAAATAACAACTATTTTACAGTTATATTCTAATCCTGTGTAATTTTTGTTTCTAAGCCTCTCCTCGTAATCCATATCAAGTGGGAAAATAATTGTCACTTTGTTGTTCGCCTTCGTAATTATATGGAACGAAATAAGAATTGTATCTATGTAAATTTATGCATATAAAAGCGATTGTACAGTTGCTTTCGAAAATGAAATCGCCGAAAAGATGACAGATGTCTGTGTTCCTGAATTTCGTGGTCTCTTCCTTCTAATGTCCTAATAGGTGTTTTCCAAGATAAATGAAAGATTTCAGCAAATACTGCAAGAATTATTTTTAGAAAGGCTTGAATAGACGTGATTATGTCAACAAAAGACGCAGATATTACTCCAGATCCTTATTAGAATCAAATCTTTCGACAAAACAGATAAGGAGACGCCGTTTATCTGAAAAGTGCAATGTAGTGTGTATTCGTGCAACACATTTCGTACATTATGATCAAACACTCACATACACACACACTCACGAGTACTTGTGATGCACAATTATACAGAAGACACATAACACTATTTGCTAACTAGTGTCTAATGGAAAGAAGATTTCAATATTTTGCGAAAATATTCATTCAACCACTTAGAAAATAAAATAAAATTTGAGCAGCAAAGAATATCCTCCTCAATAATTTCCCCTCTTCTGGCATAAAAGTGTCATAGTAAATAGAGTTTCAAATACAAATTAGGGATCATTAAAACCTTGATTGACGGCCATGGGAAGGAATTTTGGATACATAGGTGAGGCTTCCTAATGTAGATTCCAACAGAAAGCCTCAGCAATATGTGCAGCAGACCAACTGTTGAGGTAAAATTGAGACTAGTTGGTGACATTGAAAACCGCCTTGTTTACATCAATCCTGTGTTCTGTGTCTACAAGATAAGATGCAATACAACTACGAATGGCTTTCCTTTGTCCCTTACTTAACCAACCACTGTGCAGGATGGTATTCGGAAAGACTATGACAAACACGTCTCACTGTACGGCCTGTATATAGAAGGCAAGATAGGATGAATCATTACACTAGAGGTCAGATTGTGTGTAGGTGAAGGTCACACATAATGGGTAGGTAGATGATGCAAAGGTGTGGTTAAGGAAGAAAAACCATAAACAAAGATAGGGTTGAAAATACTATGAAGTAAATTGAACCTTGGTTCTAAAGTGAATTACCAAGGCAGGTTTAAAGTAATAACAAATAACTTTTGGAAACATAAGACAGACAATTTTAAGTCTTTTCATGACCTTTATATGTTGGTTTTAAGACATAATATGCTTCGCAGTAGATGATGTCGGACATCTAAATCCGGGATCAGTTGTATCCGGCGATTTCATTTGTTGTTGCAGCCAATTTGGGATATGTTTTGTCGCTCTAACCTGCAGAGATCGATTGATCCTCTTCCCTGTGTACGTGTGTTCATACATACATGTAAATTGATAAACACAATGGTATGTGAAACTGTCATTCGGATACTACTGTGAGGGTTTACAGGAGATCATAATGCTCGTTTTTTCTATGAAGATAAGTTTAGTTACACAATAAGTTCTGTTAATTGCCGCCTTGAGTCTTCTATTTAGCGACAAGACTTTGTTGATCACAGCTGAACGACAATGATATATTTAAACATCCTTTTTGGGAGTAGATTGGATCGCTAGAGCTCTTTTTTGTCCGTAACGCCTAATTAAATATCGGCACGTAACTGTTATCTAACATTATTCCAGTGATGTGTTGTCTTTCCTCTTCAATGGCATCACCTGCACATATATGGTGAATACGTTTGAACAAACACTTGACCAACTCTGTTTTATACTGTAGTGAACTTTCTGTAGACAGATCGTTTTATTGGCCCATCTTGTCAGCGGGTTATGAGCACGTTTAAAAAATGGCAAGCAGTCATTATTCTGCTTTTATGTATGTTAGCGATATGCTGTTTTCTACTCTATTGATCTGGTTAAGGATTTCTATGGCGTCTGTCGGTTTATCACGAATGATCACTATTATGTCATTCATGTATCTTATATAGAAATGAACTTTTTTTAATTACTTCCTCAGCTAGGTTCTGAACATGCGACATGTATATATCAGCTAAACCGGCTGAAGTAGCAGTGAATATGTATACATATATATAACCTTGTATGACAAGTACTGGTGTATAGGTGTATTTGATCAGTATGTCCAAAATTGTGTTGCACAAATACACACTACATGCCACTTGTCAGATCAACTAAGTCTTCTAAATTGTTTTTTTTACCGAAATTCATAAAAGGGAACTAAATTGAAACAATTCGTCCCTTTGATAAATTTGAATAAGGAATTTGGAAGACCAATTTTGCGAGACATCAGAGACATATCAGATTCACCTTCCAAGAAAAGGCATACAAACAAATCGATGGTGTTGCGATGGTGAGCCCGCTGTTGGGGCCTTGTTCTCATTGACCATGCATATTAAAAACTATCTGACTATTGTTCCATCCCATCTTATATTTGTCCCACAATACACTTTCTGATATGATTCTAATTTGCCTTTACTGGCTACTGTATGCTTAAATTAATGGATTTATAATTGTAGAGCCTGAAGAAGAATTTATTGAAAACAATTGTTCGCTCTAAATATTTTGTACAGATATATTCATGTCGAAATAGAAGAAACAAATGCAAAGTATGCTTGCCTGAGAATTTATGCTATTTAAATGTTATGTGGATGATAAAGTCACAAACCTCATGTACACACACACACACAAATATTTATATATAAATGCGATTGTACAGCTATGTGAATGAATTCGCCGAAGAGAGTCTCTTCGCTGAATGTCTTCTCTTTTTCAATTGTAAGTCTGTTGAAAACTTTATTACTGTATTTATTGATATTCATCCAAATATCCGAATGACTTCCGCACTCAGTTTTCTGGATATTTAAATTACCAGAAGAGACGATGGAAGTATTAAGTGATCTGTATTTTGTAAACAGACATGGAGTGAACAATATCTTCAATTCACGAGTTCTGCTGTTTCTATTCAGTATAAACGGTTTGCCCTAGTCATGGAATGTTTGTTTTCAAGGGCTCGCTACAAATGTACCAGCGACACATTGATGGATGAGCTTCGACATATACAACATTCAGTTTTATTATCTAATGTTTATCAAGATAACTTTCTCGATTGTTACAGTAAGGATAGACCACATCTAGAAAAGAAAGCTATCTTTATTGCCCTACCATTCAAGGGTGATCAAATTATCCAGTTAACAGCTCATAGACTTCTGTCAGCCATCAAGCGTACATATTCTACGCCGTATCTCTTTCCCTCAGATACCGAATATTTTCCATCCCTGTACCTACGATTATAGGACGAAATTCTGTGGACTCTACTTCAAACTGTATCTACAGGTTCACCTGCAGTTGCGGCGACACCTATATAGATAGAGTCAATAGAATGTTTCATTTGTCGTTGTCGAAAACAACATGTTCCACAATGGTTATTCAAACATATAGAAAATCCCAATGTAATTATTAATCTGAATGGAAATCCATCATCATCCATTACAAAGCACTTATTAAAGTCAGGTCAAAAAATCAATATTAATTACTGCTTCACAATTAAATCATCACATAACTCTAATTCAAGGTTGGTTATTATTAAACGTGATCATGGAATCACTCTTCGGGGATTAATCACACACATCATAAACTATGTGTACAGTCAAAAATCAATAGACTTCAATCTTCTCGCCTACCATGAACTCACTACTTGTGAACCAACCATGCTGCTAGTTGTAAAGCGATTGTAAAGAAACCGCGAAATGATGATATTATCTCGTAAAATTTGTCTTATAAATGTTTCGTTTTATATCTTATTCTGGCATGAAAACTCAGAAGGACAAGAAGAAGAATCAGAAAAAGTATCACTTACATGAAGTACAGTCATTTGTACAATCGAATAATCCATCGTGCCAGTCTCTTTGGCGAACTGCATACGGCTGGCTCGTTGTTACACCGTCCATTTTGATAGGATATGTTTTTAAGTCAGTTGATTGACCCCGCAAAATAAAACAAACAAATTGCTCTAACAATTGAGATATTAAATCTAATATAAAATGTCACAGAGCGGGTGAATAGCACAAAAGTATATATTATGCATATATATACACCTAATCAGAGTATATACTGTCCCTGCACATGATACAATCATCATTTAGAGAAGAAAATCAACCAATGAGACAGTGTTGTTGAGACAGATTGTTTCGCATCGACATGAACACACTGTTAAAACAGATAGATATCTAGATATGATTGCTATACAACGGTTGGTAGTTGTTCGTACATGTTTTAAGTCTTGTATGTTGGTGATTTGTGTGTGTACGTGTGTGCCAATTTGAATTGAATAAATTAAAATACTGGTTTTTTCGTAGGGATTTTGTTTGTGTTTGATTGGTTGGAGGATTTCATCATCAGCACTGACATTGGTTGGTGGTTAGAGAACCACTGGAAAACCAGCCGCTGGGAGTACTGCCAGACAGCTGTTTCCTCCGTCCTAGTCATTGGCACTCTGCTTCGGCAGTACGTACTCACCCCATCGACAGGGTTCTAACCCATGACTACCTTCTGGTTACAAGGCGAATCAGCAGAAGTTAGAATTCATAGGCTGGCTGGGAAGATGGCCATTGGATCGTGTCCCAGTGAGTGACTGCTTAATGGTCTACGAGCTAGCTCGCTCGCCTTGTAACCAGAAGGTGGTTCTGGGTTCGAACCCTGTCGGTGGATGGGTGCGTACTGCTGAATGATTTAATCCAGATAAATTTACTTATTATCTACTTGGTTATGAGAATTTTTGAGTTATAGTTTATCATGAAACCAATTGCTCCCTGGAAAGAGCTTCCTCTGCTGCGTCGTTGAAAATAGCGTTTTCCAGTCGACCATTACTATTCAATAGCCTGAAGGAAAAGATCCCGCTGTTGACCAGCTCGTGTGCAGTCAGGTGCAAGAATGCCATCCTGCAAGGTTACGAATAGGTGGAAAAGGAGCAATAAGAAGCGTGATCATTCACCATCTGATCAATAATGATCACCCTACCTCTACAGCCTCCGCCTTTAGAGTCATCTTCTGCCAAAATCCCTACGTACCCGACTCATCTATATTGCTGAAGCAGCCTTGGCCATCGAAACAGAAAAGTCAGATCTCTGTATACCGAAAACGTTCGTTCAGCCACTCCAACACTCATGGTCTTAATCCCTCTATGCTAAAGTATGGTAATCCCCACTTCATATTTTGACTCTACTCATATTTTCGTTTTGTTTATTCAATTTGTCAACTGTTAGTGACTATTACTGTTCTCACTTTGAACTGTCCCCGGTATTATTTCACTCTTCCTACTTGTCATTTAAAATCAAATCTGTTTAACAACGTTAAACTGTGTGTTATCAACTTTCACACAATGTTACGTAACTTTTTTATTTTATTCTACTTGCCTACTAATCCTGTAATTGCACACCCCTTCCAAGTTCTATACATCTTATGAATTATTCTATATATGACATTAATTGTTTGACTACTTGACACTGAACTATGATTATAATCACAAATATTTTAATTGCATTTCATACTACTACTATTATTATTATTATTTTATGCTTGACACCTATGATTCATTTCCCTCCTGCAAAGGATATAATTTCTTTAAAACCAAATAAATAGCTCATTTACCAGAGATCATTAAAAAGTCAAGGAGCAGTCGTTAGTTGATTTAATTTCGTTGGGAATACTCCAGTAGTCTGCATGTATGACTCCATTAAGGATTCTAACGAGGGACCTTTAGAAGATGACACCAAACTTGTTGATTATTCAAATGCCAGTTGGACAATAATTTAATGTTCAACAGTTGATTTGTAAGGATTGGATTTGTTTTTGCGAGCTTGGGGTGTACTGGACAGCTGTTTCCTGCGTCCTAGTTTGGGAATCGTCGGTAGTATACACCCTCCTCACTGGAGTTCGAAATCAGGACTCGGGTTTTCAATGGCTCTCTAACTGATATAAATCCGTGGTGAAACTCGCAAAAACAAATCTAACCCTTACAAACCAACTATAGAAAATTAATCTGATGCTTTCTAGTGACTGTCTGGCTGCAAAACGGAGTTTCCTGGAGTTCTAATGAGAAGTCGTGACCAGGCAGGTCCATCCGATCGGGTGTAAGGAAGGATTTCCCTCCGATGGCAACGGGTGGTGGTCACACCATGAACCACAAATCAGTAGAAGTGAGAGTTCATGGACTGGCTGGCCATTGGATAGGGTCCCAAGGAGTGGCTGAATGGTATACGTGGTGGCTTGTAACTGGAAGGTGGTCCTGGTTTCGAAACTCACTGTGATGGGTGTGTACTGGCGATGATTAACAAACTAGGACGGAGGAAACAGCTGTCCAGTACTCTCTGTGGCTGGTGTTTACTGGTTCTCTAAGTGAGTTATCAATCAATCCGTGGTTAAACTCGAAAAAAAAAAAATTTGATGACTTGTAACTTCTAACTTCTGTCAGTTCGTTATATACAACTAGATAGCCGGTAACCAGTGCTGGTATTGGTACATTTACAAGGAATGTAACTCTCCATTTATGAAAAGGTTTTTACCGACATACTTATTCAAAGTATTCACATGTATATGAGTCGCTTATACTCGGCCTTGAAAAAGTTGGCTGAGTAGTTGATATGCTCAACTTATCACTTTGCTATTGAAAAGCAAATAAATCGATATATGTAACTGAACGCAATAAATACAGCGAAGAGACTCTTTTCAACAACGAATTTATTATCAAGCTGTACAATCGTATGTGTATATGGTCGTTGTTTTTAAGAAATTACATTCGGTGAGGGAGGGAATTGGATCAAAGGTGTGAACACTTGAAATAATAATAGTAGTGTGGTGAGAGCTGGCTGGTAGCCAAAAATGGTAGACAGTAATTTACGTCAGTGTTTACGTCCTCAATATTGGTCATGGGAAAAATAAGAACAAAGACTGACTCAGCAACCAACCACGGCACACTTTGCGTAGGCGGATACAATTTGCAGATAGATAATCTGAACTTCAATAAACGGCCATAAAGAGATGAAAGAATAACGTTCAGCGAGAAACCACCAATCAGAAGACTGTGTTTGTTTGCTTAACTAAACTATAATAATGTACATGAAAATATATAAATATGCTTTGATTTCCTAAATAAACTATCTTTTGCCTGGCCCCTCTCTTCTGTTGTTACAGTAGTGGTATGAAATACAATAATAATATTTGTGATCATAATCATACAAGTTGATCACGGACTGATGTCAGTTAGCGAATTTTATTCCTTTAACTATAGGTTTTCTGTAGGTTAAAGGAGCCTGTAGACAAAATAATATAATTCACAAAATACCTTGCAATGACTGTGAGTTAAGTCAACTACATATGTCAAACTAGTAGGTCAGGGGTAGTCAGATTGTCGGAACATCAGAATTTGGCTAAGGTGAGAATGGTTGACCCCGAGAAGATAAGTAATTTAGAAAAAAGCTCAGCAATTGCACTGCATGCATTGAAACACAACCACACAATAGTGTGGGAGAAAGAGGGTTAAAATTCTAAGATGTAATATAGGTAGGTGGAGAGAGAGGTTGGTTACTGAATCCTTGTTCATCGAGTCTACACTCAACACGTGCAATAGGAATGACTCATCACTCATACCGGAAATATGGAAAATACTACTACCAATCAAATCAAGAGATGGAAAGTAATGGAATTATATAAACGAAGCTAGAAAGTTGTGTGAATACCTTGATATGATTATGAGTAGGAATAATTTGTGCTGCTCGAAACATGATCATCAGTAAATATTACTTTATAACACTGAGACTTTATCAAAATAAATTTTACCCATAATGGAATTAAGACGAAAGACAAGACTGCAGATCTCAAAGAATGAATTCATCTGTACCAGCCACTGACAATGACTTTGAGTTATATCATCAATTGTCTCCAGCCGTCATTGACGAGTATTAGGATCCCGAGGACCTCGACCAACAATTCAGTCTAGGTCTCAATGTATTGCTGGTTTGTACTGTCTATTGAAGATTTTATGAACTGACCACCACTTGCACTTTTTCAACCTTACCCATCATGCGCATTGGAACTGGCCGTTGATGAAGGCGATTGCTTGGCAGAGATGAGTAATAATAATAATCTACTTTATTCCAAAAACAGCACTACTTATAATACAGAATGGAATTCTCAGCATTTTTCGCAATAACTTTCATCCAATTTACTCAAAACATCATGAATAAAATTAACCAAAGGAATCGGTTCACATTTACAGTGGGAATAATGTCAAAAATATCCCAAATACAAACTGAGAATAATAAATATAATAATAATAACAATATTAACAGTGATTTAGTTACAAACAGTATTCATAAGTAAAAACACAGTTTTTGTTCAACTGAATGTGTCTGATAGACACACGGACGGTAGTCTCGCTAGTAGATCAGGATCTGCGTCAGACTGTTAGACCATGTTAAATGAAAATTCAAAGTGATAAAATCCGAAGCATCTCAAATTGCAGCGTTCCGCAATACGCATCTGATAGGACCCAGCATAAAATAGTATATTATCCTTTCTCACGAATCATATGATTTATCTTGTGATGGAGTTACTATGTGAATGTATTATTTCTCACGGCTATTTTATGATTTAGTGTGTGATCTTTGTCTCCCTTTGGTCTTTTTCGTCGGATCGCCAACCAGTGAGAATAGCTATTACTAGCGAATAAGGGCAATTCATGCTCATGGCTGTCAGCTAACTTTATTGTGATAAATAAAATGTATAAATATATTTTGTTTTGTTTCCGAATAAATGTACAACACAGTACCTTACAGTCACAGGTCAGTCAGCCCTTGTCTTTTGATATTTGCATGGCTCAGTGAATCGTAAAGTACACAGCAAACACAGGTATATTAGCGCAGCAGTCGAGTTCATTACTCATCACCAGCGCAAACGTAACAGGCTCGCAAATTAACTTTCCTGTCAACAGTTGTTAAGACGAGCAATAACTGTGCCTGATTTTCTACAGGAGGTTAGTGCGGCAATAAACATCAAGAAAAAGGCTGTGACACCGCAAAACGGATCTACCAACCTGCATGAGAACGGTGAGATAGTAGGGATTGAACCGCCGAAAATTCCGAACTTTGAATATACAATACGATCATCTGTTCAGTAGAGATGGAGATGGAGAAGTTTAGGGTTACTTGGGGGCGGATTAGGTGAGGCATTAAATTCCAGTGACTGGTCGCAGAATGTGGCAGCAGAAGAGGTGAGTTTGTGGTGACAGAATAATCATTTGTCGGCTATTCGATGCACACAATTTACACACATTTTCTGTATTCTGAGTCTGCGTCTTCTTCACATGTTTTCTGTGTTTTTCACAAGCAGCTTTCATCATTGAATTCATCTCTTCGCAACTCGATATTCTCTCAGCTGTTATACATACTTAAATCTACATCTATATACTACTTATACATCTTGTCAGTAGCATACGTCACAAACATTATTTATAAAGTAGGTATCACTTTGCGACTGATACTTTAAATGTCGAACGGATTTCAGCATAGAGTTCATTCTTCGATTGGCGATTATGTCTTTCGAATGCCGTAGTCTGGATTTAAAACCGGGATTGTTTTATATACCTCGTGTTCCATACACTGAGTACATAAATTATGATTTATTGTTATTATTCCCTTGGGTTCCGAGTAGAACATAGGGCTGGCTTCAACAACGCATCGCCATTCTATTCTATTTTCTGGGTCCGTGACTGCCAAAACTCCCTCATCTCTTCCTCACACGATCTCCTCCGTCTAACCCTCGCATCGACTACCCACTCGTCGCTTCCCATTTGGATTCCACTTGAGCGATTGCCTGTAATGGGCGCGATATCTTTCGAAGGCCTCCTCAATGTATGCCCGATCAATCCATCTCCATTTTCTCTTACATATTTGTTGAGCAATGGGCTCGTGGTTGGTTCGTTCTCAGCCAGAGCTTCTTGTTACTGATTCTTTCTGACCGGCCATTTGATCTTCAGTATGGAGCCAGGGAAGGCGCCTGTTGATAAAAGTCTGTAGCAGGCTGTTGGAAATCCTTTTCGTGGCATTCTGGCCAAGTTTCTGACCCGTACAGGAGGGCCAACTTGACATTGGTGTTGAATAGAATCCGAATCTTTTTGTTTATTCTGAGGTGGAGTGCAGAAGATTTCCGAACTGGTTGGCTTTGACATCTTCATCGTTTCCCATTGCCTGTAGTTGAAACGACGCTAGCTGGCTAAGTTAGATAAGTAAAAGAGGTAACCACTGTTAAATCTCTCCCGTTGACAGTAATCAGTGCTGGTTGTTGCTCCTGTTAAGATTCGTTGGTTATCTTCATCACCTTCGTTCCCACCTTTTCTGTAATCACCTGGAGTCCTGTCTTCGCCACCTGCGTCTTCAGCCAGTTTGTTGGTTTTCGCTTGCAAGTCTTCGAGTTTGTGCAACTTTAGACATATATCATCTAGTGGCACTTACTGATCTCCAATGGATATCCGCTCGGTCAGTATTAGTGTTGTTTTAATAGACTCCAAAATTAGTGCGGCTTTGTTAAAATTTGAGGGATAAATTTTGGTCTGTTTTGTAATTGTGACGCTGTGAGTAAGCTTAACTCTTTTTCTGCTTAGCTGTTGAGGGCATTTCCCCACCCCGTCGACCCTGCTTATCAATTGATTTATTGAATAAAACCTCTTTAAAGCCAGAAAAGACGAGGGCACGATAATAAGAAGTGTATATAAAAAACCTACATCAACTGGTTAGTATCCTCATTTTTTCAGCTTCGTGCCCTTGAAATACAAACTCAAGTACTTGGTTCACAGAGCACGAGCAATCTGCTCGAATGAATGTCTTGATGAGGAACTTAGTAACATTTAACGTTTGCTGAGTGAAAATGGTTATCCAGAAAAGTTCATTGATAATAATATGAATCAAAAGTCAAGGCGGGTAGGCCAAGGTACCAACAAACAGTTCCGAAAAAGAAGGCTTTATCCTTATAAATTCAGTTCCTCGTGGCTAAAATCGGCGAGATACTAACACAACGCCTTAGGAATATGGTGGTAAAAAGAGCATTCGGTGCAGCTGCTGATTTACGCTGTGTTTTCAGAACAATCCATTTCTATTTTGCTTTCGGGAGTTACAGATAAACTGCCTAATTTTGCCTCTTCCATGTGTATGTATCAATTTAACTACTCCTGTGAAGTGAGCCGGTTACTTGCATAGGCCGTTCATTTGGGCGTGTTTCTCGTCGGATTTCCGAACATCACCCTGCACAGTGGTTGGTTAAGTAAAGGACGAACAAAATCCATTTATAGCTGTATTCTAGCTCCTCTTGTGGATACAGAACACAAGACTGATGTTAACAAGGCGGCTGTCAAAGTTATTTACCGCATACCAGCAAATCTTACCTCCACCTTAAGAGTTCGTTTACAAAATATTGCTGAGGCTGGTTGTTAGGATCCACATTAAGAAGCCCAATTTATGTGTATAAAAGAAGCTGGTTCAGACACTATCCCTACCCTGCTGGCCATCAAGGTTCTAATGATACTCAATTCGTTGTTGTTGAGAGTTTCTTAATTTTATTTGATATTCTGTTTACTATTACATTTTTATGCTTCTTATTATAATTTATGCATCTTTCGTGAACTGTAATTCCATTGATCTTACTTTAAAAATCGATGTTATTCAAGAAACACTAATATCGTTATTGACTACTATTCTAGAATATTCTATGCATATAAACATGTGTATAATTATAGAGCCAGAAGAGGAATTTGTCGAAAAGGATATTCTTTGTTCAATTATTTTGCTTTTATAGTTGTTTCAATGAATATTTTCGTTGTATAAAAGTATTTGTTTGTTTGAATGCCAGCTCTCCTGAAGGAAACTTCAGAGGGAGCCAGCTAGTGGATGGTTCAACTAGTCTTTTCCCTTCATACCTACTGTATAAGAAATATTTCAACATCGGAATCGCTACGGTCTTCCAGTAGGGTTTCCTCAAACTTCAGACTTCACAAGCACAGTTCGGTTTCGACGTGCACGCTGTCTACGTCATGGGACAAGCCGATGGTGCACCTACAACTCGCATCATGTAATTTATAAGCGAAATAACAAGATCTCACGTTGGACCAGACAAGCCGAACCTTTAACTTCTCTACGCCATTGGGTCTCGTAATGTCCAATGATTTGCTCGAATTTTACTCTGCTTTCGTCTGTTTTTCAAGACGGATCAGGTGGATGATCTACCACAGAACCAAAGTCGTCAATTAGCCCAAACTAAGACTCACACTACTGCAACACACCAGACTTAACCAGGGCCTGAAGGACAGAGCGCACTTGCAAAGCCACCATCTCTGGCACACTGTAGGGATCCACTATAGCAAGCAACACTGATTGCCCAAAGAATGAACTAGTGAGTCACCTGCCAACAAAACAAAGCCCAACGTCAGTCAGATATGATTGGTTTGACTATAGAAGAGAGACAGCAGTGCTTGTCGTGGTGAACATTTTGAGAAAGTGTACTGTCAAGAAGACCCATGCGGTCCTTCAAGATAAGAGCACCACATAAACTTTGCATAGGCAAGCACACGCAGTAAGGCAGACACTGAAAGGTGACGGAGTATGCCATAAAAGACAACGATTGTACTAACGATAACTTTGAAAAGTGGCGGTATTAAATTCATTGGATTGTTAAAATAAAAACAAAAATTAATCAGTAAACTTGGTTAACAGAATAGTTAGATTGGAAGGAATTTAAGGGCTTCAGAGACAGTGAAAGAAATAATGTCGGCCGAAGCCAGTAGTTCTAGTGCACCAGATGGAGGTTACATCTTCGATCGGTGACACTTACGGAAAATCAAAACAAGTGGCGATTCAGTCAGAGAAGAGACTCTTTTCAACAATGAATTTATTATCAAGCTGTACAATCGCATACCTATATATGGTTGTTTTTAAGAAATTATATCCGGTGAGGGAGGGAATTATATCATTGGTATGAATGCATTAAGTAATGATACCCCGGTGGGTGCGTACTGCTGAAGAGCCCCAAACCACAACGAAACAGCTGTTCAGTACTCCAATGGTTCTCTAACTGATGTTAGTGCTCATGATTAAATCCTCCAACCAACCATGCAAGATCCTTACAAAACTAATACTTGAAAATTAATCCCATGCTCACTAGCGACTGATCTTATTCAGGTAGGAAGCTACCTATGATTCTAGTGGGAAGTCGTGACCAGTAGGGTACAGCAGGTTGAAGGTGTGTGAGGACAGTTACTCATCAAAGAAGACATTGTGAATTGATCGCACTATTTCATGCGTGAATTGTCAGAAGTTAGCATTCATGCACTGGCTTGCCATTGGATAGGGTAGGGTGCCAGTGATTGGCTGATTAATGGTCTACGAGCTGGCTCGTCCTGTAACCGGAGGATCTTGGGTTGGAATCCCGGTGATGTGGGTGCATACTGCTGAAGCGGAGTCCCAACCTAGGACGGAGGAAACAGCTGTCCAGTATTCCCAGCTGGTTTTCCAATGGTTCTCTAACCAACAGATGTCAGCTCTTGGTGAAACCCTCCAGCCAACAAAATGTTTGTGACTATAATCACAGTTCAATGTCAAGTGGTCAAACAATTAATGTCATATATAGAATAGTTCATAAGAAGTATAGATGTTGGAAGGGGTGTGCAATTACAGGATTAGTAGGCAAGTAGAATAAAATAAAATGGTTACGTGACACTGTGTGAATTTGATAACATCGAATTTAACGTTGCAAAACAGAACTGATTTAGAATGACAAGTGGAGTGGGGGAAATAATACCGGGGACAGTTCAGAGTGAGAATAGTAATAGTCACTAACAGTTGACTTAATAAAGGAAGAGTATACAAATTGAATAAACAAAACGAAAATATGAGTAGAGTCAAAATATGAAATGAGGATTATCATACTTTAGCATAGAGGTATTAAGACCATGAAAGATGGAGATGGTTGAACGAACTTTTTCTGCATACGGAGATCTGGCTTCTCCGTTTTGATGGCGAAATCTGCTTCATCACTGCAGATGAGTTGGATACGTAGTGACTTGGGCAAATCATTTTTCGCTGTGAATATGACTTTAAAGGAGGAAGCTGTCAAGATAGGGTAATTATTATCGACCAGATGTTCAATGATTGCGCTTCTTATTGCTCCTTTTCCACCTCTGCGTGTTCATGCACCCTCTTGGACAAAAGTCGAGTCTAACAACCGGTATACCTAGCATTACAAAAGCAGGTGAATTAATAAACGCACATAGAATTGATCAACTGCGGGATCTTGTCCATTAGGTTATTGAATAATAATGGTCTACTGGTGAAGGCTATTCTCAACGATGCAGAAGGGAATATTCATTTCATGGACTGTGAGATCCTTCTTTTCATGATATCGGGAGCTTGGTCGCCTTTAAATTTCAAGCTCATGTACAGTATTTTCTTGGGTACGGATGATAAGTCACTTTTCGAAGGTTTTGACAGTATATTCTTGTCTATAAAACGTGGTGGAAATCCATTTTCTATTAGAATTTTTCTCAAGAGATTTAACTAATCCTCCACAGTATCGGGACTACATATGCGCGGAAAGCGAGTGGCAAGCGACCGGATCAGGTTTCGTTTTCGACCAATGGGTACCCAGCTGTAGAAATTTGTCAGTTGACCATTACATGACAGCTTCCGATAAATCGACCTCTTCAGAGTTCCATCGGTCCTCCTTGATAAGTTCACATTGAGGAAACGACTACTAGACTCGTTCTCCATTTCGAGTGTGAATCTTATCTCTGGATGGCAACCATTAAATGCATCTAATATATTATTCAAATTAAAATCACTATTACAAATAATAAAGGTGTCATCTACATACACTTAATACATTTGAAAACTGAGGATTGTTGACTTCAGCTGACCATTTTCTAGACTGGACATAAAACAGTCTGCAAGGAGAGGACCCAAGGGAGAACTCATTGCAATTCCATCCTTCTATCTGTAGATTGTTTCAGTGAAAGTAAATTGTACATTCAGTGTACATCTCAAAAGTAGTTCTTTCAGATCTGTAGTGGGTATCCCTATATTCAACTTGTTGTCTTCAATATATTTGCATATAAAACATATGGTTTCTTTCAGTGGAACGTTCGTAAACAGGGATTCTACATCCAAAGACAACATATGTTTATTCGAAGCATTTGTATCCTGTATACATTCGACAAATTGGAAGATGTCAAGAAGGGAATAAGTAGGTAGTTGTCCTCTGACGGTAAGGGGCTCCGGACATATCCAAGATAGGGCAAAGTGGTAGGCGAACTTTGCATGTCTTTGGTAGACCATAGAGTCTTGGTATTAGAGATCCGGTTGGTTTAATCTTTTCGTAAAGTTCTATACAAATAAGGTGCTTTTTCCTCATTTTTTAAAGCTTCAATAATTTGCTTTTCTCCTTCGGTTTCGAGAATTTACTGCTGTTGGAAAGTAGACGTGATTGATGTAATCTTTACGAACCGTAATAACAACACCTGAACCCTTGTCAGGGCGTGTTAATAGTATATCTTTATTATGTGTCAATAGTTCAAGCTCTTCTTTATACTGTTTGGTTAGAAGACTTCGCATTTTTGGTTTAGCGTTAAGGTATTGGTTGCAAGAATCAGTGATGATAGATTTGAAGCATTGGAAATCTTGGTCAGATCATGGTATGAGATCATAGGTTTGACTGAGCAGATTCTCAAATCGGACATATGTGTGCAGTTTGTTGACATCGAGATTAATATCGCTAAACTTCGAACCCCATACACAAGGCTTCCATTTGCGATTTTGATAGGGGTATAGAAGAGTGACTGGACACGTATCTCTCAGAATTTTCAGGAAATTTCCGAAGACATTCGATAGATATTAGGCTATTAGACAGCTTAGAATTAATAGACAGTGTTTGTTTGTTGGTGACCACGTTGACACATTCTTAGAACGTCTGACGTTCATCAATCGACAAGTCATATAAAGTTGAAGATCCTTGTGCAATATTCCTTTCTAACTCAGGGATATGTGATCTGATTGAGTCAAGGTGATTTAATGTGTGCCTTTTGAAAGACTTTGAGTTATGTTATATGTGATTGCGTCGGAGCGCTTTCCAATTCAATTTCGGATACTCATGATTACTAATGCATTCATTAAGAGAACAAATCTCAACATTCGCTACGGAGTAACACACTAACCCATCAAGTTCCTCTACAGTAGAGGGATCTTTGCCACTTTTTAATTTATGGAAAATCCCCAATGGGACATATACAAAAACAAAACAAGGGATTTGGTGAATAGACTCAACAACGAATTTGTTATCGAGCTGTTCAATCGTTTGTGTATATGGTTTTTAATAAATTATATCCGGTCAGGAAATTGAATCAAAGGTGTGAATAAATAAAAGATTTTATCGAGTTTAGCCCTCCGATATGCATTCCTCCTTAGGTTGCCTTATATGAACCGTTAGTAACCTGACATCAAGGCTAAAATATTTCATTGATTACAATTGTTTGTTATCATAAAATAGGTGATTATGTCACCCCCAGTCTTCAGTGATCTGAATGTTAAAATATCCACAGCCTCATTGTACAGTTTGTTTCGAGGGTCCATAAGCCAGTCTGCTAAAATTTTGTGAATGTTTTTTATTGAACGGTATCTGTTGTAAGAAATAGTGGGCTGAGGACTTACGAACCTCAAGATGGATTGTAATGCATTTTTGAAGGAGACTCAGGAATAGGTCTGGTACGGATGCCGCCAACATTCTTGACATGAAGTCTAGAACGGTACATTATTATATTATTAATGTTTCCTTTAGTTCCTAGAGGAACATAGGGCTTCAACCGCGCGTCTGCATTGCTTCCAGGGTTCTCTGCCAGCGCTTTCACCTGGCTCCACGTCTGCCCACATGCTCTCACCTCCTCTTCACATCACCTCCTCCACACCACCCTCGGACGACCTACTCGCTGCTACTCCCTACTGTTATTCGAGTTCCACTCGAGAGCCTGATATGTGATATCACTCAATTGATGGTTTGTTTTCTCAGAGTATGGCGACAATCCAATCCACCTCCATTTCTTCTTGCATATTTGCTGAACAATCGGTTCCTGGTTTTTTCGCTCCCAGAGATCCCTCTCTGTTGCTGATATTCTGGCCAGCCATCTGATCTTGAGCGAGCAAAGTGTTGAGCGAAGACAGCTGTTGATGAAGTTGTGTAGTTTTTTCTAAGTGGCCTTCATGACGCGGTGCGGTGCGGCATGGTGCGGCGCCAAGTCTCTGATTCGCATAATAAGTAACACTGACTTCACATTGGAGTTCAAAATCCAGATCTTATTTTTCATGCTGACTGCTACTGAACTCCACACGGACTTGAAAGAAATGAAGACTTGCCTTGCTTTCCGATCCTCGCTTTCATATCCTCATCAGTTCCTTCCGCCTGTAGTTGAGACGATGCTTCCCAGGTATGTAGGTTGATAGATAAAGAAGGTTGCTTCTTTCAGATTTCTCCCATTTATGCTGATTATTGTCTGTTGTTGCTGTTGCTGTTGGCTAGGAGTCTTAATCACCAGATCTGTTTTCTCTATGTTCACCTGAAGTCCTATCTTCTCTGGATGCTTCTTCTGCCAACCTGTTGCTTTTCACTTGCATATATTCCAGTTTATGGGAACGGTACATGCCCCACCGCATACTTTGCACAAGTATATTAATTACACATTAGAATGAAATCTGAGTTAGGTTCTTCCAATATCCAATATCGTTTTTACGAGCTAGTATAAACCAATTTGATTTCTTTGTACTCGCCTCTTGATTGTGAGGTAGAGGTTCCTGATCTTCGGTAAACGTCTGCGCAGCTCGTCCTGCCACTCGACTGCCATAGCTTTGGTTGACTCCAAAAGGAGTAGTGCAGGGATCAATTATATGTGGTTTGTAGTATGAGGTGTGTTAAGACTGTTACTACTGTGAATGGAGTTGATCCTTTCACCAGTTGGTCCCTCGGTATCGTCGTCAATAGAAAAGAGATAACAATAATAATAATAATAGATATAATTAGTGAAGGTATTCAGACTAACAGACAGAAAAAGAATAAGAAAACGTAACAACAGTCAGTCAACCGGTATATATATATATACCAGTAATAATGATAATAATAATAGGTGTAGTTAAAGATGTCAGGAGAGTAAGACGGAAGAGAATGTAAAGAAGTGAAACGACCAGTTTAATTGTCTACCTTTGAATGGTGTATGCGATTTTAAGGGGATAGGCCATTTGGATGCAGCCCTTGTGTCGCTGCATGGTTGTCCAGCCTTCGCTTAAAGGCGTCCACAGATGGTGCCGTAGCTACATCTGCCGGTAAGGAATTCCAGGGACGGCAAACCTGCAGGGAAAAGAAGTGGGAGCGCACCCGGGTCCTTGCCCTCTGATGAGCTATCCTTCTAGGATTTCCACGAGGAAGCCTATACCTACTCAATGGCAGAACACCTTTGTTTGGGTGATTCTGATCATTTGTTATTTTGTAGGCAGTAATTAAATCCCCCCTAAGACGACGGTAACTAAGTGTGAATAGGCCTAATTTCTTCAGCCTTTCATCATATGGTTTATTTCGGAGACCAACCACTCCTTTTGTTGCCCGTCGTTGGACTCTTTCCAAGAGGTTGGCGTCTCTTCTAAGCAGTGGGGGTGCAATGATATTATGCACTTCAAGATGCGGTCTGACGTATGTTTTATACAACCTTAGAAAGAGCTCAGGAGTGAGTGCACCTAATTGTCTATGTGTAAAGTGTATGACCGCATATGCCCTCGCTACATCCCCCGTGTAATTTACGCTTGTGTCCATTTTCTCCGTTAGAACTAGACCTAAGTCACGTTCCGACGTTGAGCAGGACAAGCTTTCATTGCACAGGGTGCAACTTGCATTCTGCAGTCTACAGGTGCGTAACTTCACTACTTTGCACTTTTTCAGGTTGAAAGTCATGCCACTGGCCACCGCCCAGTCTTCCAGAAGCCTTAGATCTGCCTGCAGTCTATCTGAGTCCTCCGGACACTTTATCGCCCTCCATATCTTTACGTCATCAGCGTATAGAAGAGTCGGGCAGCTTAGACGGCATGGTAGATCATTGATAAAAATCAAGAACATCAGTGGTCCCAGGATAGAACCCTGCGACACTCCTGATGACGAGCTGTGCCAAGATGATCGGACTCGATTGACCTTGGTGCAAAATTGCCTTTCAGTTAGGTAGTCCTTCAACCATGACAGAAGTGGTTTACCTATACCAACCTGACTTATTTTGTGTAGGAGAAGGTCATGGTGAACAGTGTCAAATGCCTTCTCAAAGTCTAGGAAGACCACATGGACTGGAACATTCATATCCCAGCATGATGTCCAGTCGTCCCAGGCTGATAATAAGTTAGTGACGCAGGATCTCCCTTTCCTGAAACCGTGTTGGGCTTCATGGAGTATTTTAGACCTATCCAGATATTCCCTGATGTGATCATCAATAATACTTTCCAGTACTTTTGATACCACTGGGAGTAGAGCTACTGGTCTATAACTGGTGGGATTTTGCCTATCCCCACCCTTGAAGATCGGAGAAAGGATGCTTCTTTTCCATTCCTTTGGCAGTTTCCCCGATTCCATGGAGTGTTGGAACAAGTCGCATAAAGGCTAACAGAGAGCTTCGGCGCACTGTTTCAGAACAGATGGCCTGATGTCATCACAACCTGGGGACTTCCCAGGTATGAGTCGCTGCAGCTTTCTCAGTACTATTGCAGGGTTTATTTCGGGGGTGGCTATTTGGTCTTCCTCCTGTTAAATAGTGATGCCACCATTTTGGTCCGTAACGGTAATACCCACATTGCTGTTTAGCTGTTTGGCGAAGGCTAAACTGAATGTTTCAGCCATCTCCAGACTAGTGAGATATTGACCGTTTTGGCCTACTAAGGCGCATGCCCCTTGGTTGGTTGGTTTTCTTTCCGACATCAATCGGTACAAATTCTTCGGGTTTGCCAGGAGTCTTTTAGCAAGGTCAGCCTGGAATGACCTTCTGTCCCTCCTGACTCTTGCATTGCACCGGTTCCTGAGATCCAGGTATGCATCATGGTCGATCTGGCTCTTAGATACTCGCCACGTAAACCAAGCCTTCCGCTTTGCTTGCAGAATACGCTGCGTGCCTCTCTTTAACCATGATGACTTTCTTTTGGGCTGTGTTGTGACTAAAGGGACGGTATCCGAGATTATTGTATGAATAATCTTTTTTACCGCTTCCCAGTGTTCATCCACAGACAGCTCATCCCATGCTAAGGGCCAGTCTGCATCGGACAAGAGCCTAAGCCTTGCTGTAACACAGACATGGTTGCGTAACGTCCCACTGCAAATGCTCACGGAGAACGAGATCGAAACCTATGACTGCATGGTCACTACTTCCTAGAGGAGTCATGATCTGGACATTTTCGACGAGTAGTTGGTCACTAGTTAGAATGTAGTCTAGTTTTGATAACTTTCCACTAGGGCCCCACCTAGTGTCGTCTCCAACGTTCTCAGTCAGTCCCGTGTTCCGAATAGCTTGCAGTAGATTTCGACCGAATTTTCCCTTTGCATACCCCGAGCCAAGGTTCAGTGATGGGGCACTGAAATCTCCAGCAATGGTGATTTGGTCATAGCCCAAGTCCCGTATCCCTGCGATAGTGCTGAGCAGTAGCTGATTGTGCTCTGCCCCACAGGTGGGAGATCGGTAGATGCCACCAAGTAAATGCTTGGTGTGGCCTACGGTGAAATGACACCAAATGGAGTCTGGGAGTTCAATAAGTGGTGGGTCCGTTGCGCGCACACATTTAAGTTGCCTATCAAAGTATATAGCAACTACCCCTCCTTACTCATTATCCCTGTCTCTCCTGACCAGAACCATATCACCTATACCGATTTCGTTGCCAGCAATAGTGAGGGTTAGTCATGTTTCGGTGAGAATGATCATTTTCAGTTGTGGGTATGCTTGGAGATTTCGGAGTTCACCTATTTTTCCTCTCAGCCCCCTCACATTGATATATATGCAGCTGACAGTGAGTCTTACAACCTCAGCGTGTTGTGAGGTAGTTGACGTGAAGCTGTCTGCTGGTAGGGGACTTAATGTTGGGACTAGTTGGCCAGTTCCGATGGAACCGGCCCGTTGTGGTTTTTTCCCATGGATTTAGGCAGGACAATTGGTTGACACAGACTGTTGTTCTCAGAACTGCATTGCTTTAGTGTCACTGAAGCCTGGGGACGTATTAAAGCCTCCGTTTGCTGCCTCCTCATGGTTCGAGGTCTGCTTTCGCAGCATCGGATGTGTCCTCCCATTTTCCCCTTGATCTCATACCACCGTTGAAATGCTATGGCCAACTGCTCTGGGGAGTTGAATGTGACACTTAGAAGCTTTGGAGAGCTAATCAGTGTGAGATGAGCGGGGCGATGTAGTGGGGAAATGGAGATGGCTCCAGAAGCGCCAAGGGCCATCTGAGATGACAGCCATCTCCATTGCTGTACGTCATGCATGTGTTTTTCGCAGATAGTGGCCGTTTCCAGCTCCGGAACACCGTGTACCACCATAGAGTTAGAAGGCATCAGTTCCGGTGACTCCCTCGCCATTTGTCTGATAGCCCATGGTCTGTCTTGTCACACCCCTATGTTCGAGCTTCTGTCGATGGCTAGTACCTGAGCCATCAATAGTACCTTTTCGGCCTCTTCGGCAGAGTCCAGTGTAACCCGTAATGGGGGTGGCTTACCTTGAGGTGTGTGGACACCCCTGTACAGCCTGCACAATTTCACTGGACTAGTGTTCAGACCTAATTTATTGCACAGGTTGTACCACTGTTCCTGATCAAACATAGCCCACTCTTCAAGCAAGCTGTCCTTGCTCACAGGTACGTTAAAGATGATGAGAGAATTAGACCGATTAACCTCAGACTTAGGTTTGGCCTTTGGCTTCTTGTATTCCTTTGCTGCATCAGCAACTTTAGGCTTCATCAGGTTCTGGCCAGCCTTTGTTGTGTTGCCGAGCTTGCTTGTGGATGCGAGTGGTACTTTTCTAATTCTCTCTTCCCTTGATTTTGTGGATCCAACCTTTTGCATCCTAACCTTATGAAAATTGGCATTTTCAGTCATTAGGACTGGAGTGTCCTTCTTACTGTCTGTGCCAAGTTTTGGCAGTGTGATGTTTGCAGGTGGGGAGCTACATAAGACTTTGTTGGGACGCAAGAGTGACTTGTTGTTTCTGCTATCCGCAGACACGCTCTGTGGGACTTTGCCAGGGCGACAAAGTGGACAGATTTACGAAAACCACGGGCACGGGTAATTTCCCATAAACTCGTAGTATGCTTTCGGCACCTCTTTATCACAACGGCAGTGCACCCACCGTTTGCAAAAATTGCATTCAAACGCTGAGTCAGCTTTAGCAACTATGATACTGCATTCCTGGCATTCGTCTCCCTTAATTGATGACACCTTCGAGGTCTTATGACGTCTTGAGCGTTTCCTTTTAGGTTTGTTGTACTTCACACACTGGCTTTCAGTTGATGCAGGTGTAGTATCCTGTCCTACCAGCATTGCCTGCGCCGTTTCAGTACTAGACTGTGGCAATGCAGGCGTGGTATCAGGACAGACGAGACCTACCCGAGTCTTTAATATTGTTATGCGGGAAGGGGTTGATGTCCCTGGGTTTTTGACTTCTCTGGCTGAAGCCCTTGTGACTACAGAGTAAGGTGTTTTGGTGCCATTTCTAAGGTTACTTCCGACAGCCATGTTAACAATCACTAAAACGTATGCTATATAAGAATAAGAGTGCAACAGTATCTACCCACAAGAACAAGAATAAGACTGAAAAAGTACAAGACAAGGAAAAGAAAAGGTTTTCGACTTTACCTAGTACTTTCTGGATGATCGGCTTCATAGCAATCACGTGGTAGACCAACAAGTCTTCTTTATCTGAACGAGCGAGGAAGATGCTGCTACAAAAATAGCACCCGAAGCTTTGGCAGTAGTTCAAGACAGCTGGACTTATCACACAGAGATTCAATATGTAAGTAATGGTTGAATTGAATTCACTGGCTAGGAAGATCAGGTTTCCCAAGCGGAAAATTCACAAAATAGGTATTTTCCGGTTAGAGAGGTAAAAGCACTTCGTATTCAAGGAGCGCGGGTCCACACGATTCCATTTACAATGCCTGCCCTTACAAGGTTACGTTTGCAGTTCGAGGAGGATAGTGTCTTTCAGTATTGCCTATACTTAGGCTTGCTAAGAAAGGAGAGGTGTTCCTGTGGTGGTGTAATGGCTCTGAGAAGCTATTCGAGGTCGGCTGATGGACTTGTCCATCTTTGTGGAATATGTTGGAAACGAGTTAGTATTAGAGAGTGTAAGCTGCTAATTTTAATATTTCGTAGGAACTTTTTTTGCTAGGTCGTATCTCTCTAACCCAGATTTTGTATATCTGCAACTATTGGGTACTGAAGCATCCAGTGAAGGCGGGAGCTGCGGAGACGGAGAATAGCCTCGTCTCAACATTCCAATGGTAGCAGCATTGTAGAGACCGCCTCATGGAAAATGGAGAGAATTACTTCGCTGTTAGGCGGGGAGGACGTAGTAGTGCATGTGGATGAGACAGTTTTGGTGAAGAAGAAATATAACCGTGGTCGTCAGAGAGCAAACAACATTTGGGTAATAGGTTTATACGACACGTCCCTCCAAAAAGGATTTGTTGAAAGAATAGGAGACAGGAAGGCGAGCACTCTGATACCTATTATAACTCGACTTGTCAAAAGGGGATCAATTGTGCATACCGAGGAGTGAAAAGGTTATGATTCCTTGTCATCCCTGGGTTACATTCATCACAGAGTGAACCACTCAAATGATTTCGTGGATCCAGGGACTCATACGAATTCCATTGAAGGATTTTGGGGTAGATTGAAAAAAAGGATCCGGGCTATAAATAGATCGCAAAAGGATCTGATTTATAGTCATTTAGACGAATATATGTACAGAATGTGGTGCGGAATTGGGAGATGTTCTTGTCCCATGTTCAGGAAAGATACCCATTGTACCGTTTTATCCTTTTTTATGAATTTTGTTTTTATAAATATACGCTTCCATTTATCATAAACGCCTCTTTCATGTGATTGGTCCGTTCAAGGTCGTTTACTGAATGGTTGTTATTGGTGTCGAAAGTTTCACTTTGCCCAAAAGACATCTAAATCGACCGCCACCTACAACGCGCCCAATTATACCAACAACGGAAACAGAACTACTAGTGAACACCAACTCCCCAACGAGAAAAGAAGTCCTGAAGGCAATCAAAATGCTAAAAGCTGGAAAAGCAGCAGAACCAGATGGAATCCCAGCAGAAGCATTGAAAATGGACCCAGAGACAACAGCGGACTTGATGACGCCACTACTGGAGAAGGTGTGAAAAGAAGGCAAAGTACCCGAGGATTGGAAGAAAGGATACTTATTCAAACTACCATAGAAACGAGACTTAAGTCAATGCAAGAACTGGTGCGGAATTATGCTCCTGTCCACCTCAAGCAAAATACCAAGCCGCATCATCCTGGAGAGAATCAAACAAGCCTTGGATGAAAAACTTCGACTGGAACAGGCTGGATTCAGGAGAAACAAGTCATGTATTGATCAAATCGCCACATTACGGATCATCATTGAACAAAGTTTGGAATGGCGGTCACCTCTCTATCTCAACTTCATCGACTTTGAAAAGGCCTTCGACAGCGTCGATCGAGAGGTGATTTGGCAACTACTTCGCTACTATGGGGTGCCGCCGACAATTATACATCTCATTCAACAGCTGCACGATAATGCTGCGTGCCAAGTAATCCACAACAGGAAACTCACAGAATCCTTCGGAGTGAAGACGGGAGTAAGACAAGACTGGCTGGAGGCCTACTATCGTCAATGATTTTCCTGATTGCGGTAGACTGGATAATGTGACAGGCATTGATGGGCAGCGAGGAGGCAGGCATAAAATGGAACCGCATAAAATACTTGGAGGATCTGGATTTCGATGATGACATATATCTGATTTCCCACAAACTGAAAGATATGCAAGCGAAAAGCAACAAGTTGGCAGAAGAAGCATCAAGGATAGGACTTCAGGTGAACATAGAGAAAACAGGGGTGATGAAGATTCCTGGGCAACACCAACAGCCACAGCAACAACAACAACAGACAACAATCAGCATAAACGGGAGGAACCGGAAAGAAACAACCTCCTTTACCTACCTGGGAAGCATCGTCTCAAGTACTGGCGGAACTGACGAGGATATCAAAGTGAGAATCGGAAAAGCAAGACAAGGTTTCACTACTCTCAAGCTTGCATGGAGGTCGACAGCACTCAGCATCAAAAATAAGATCCGGATTTTCAACGCCAATGTGAAGTCAGGGCTACTTTACGGATCAGAGACTTGGCGCGTCATGAATAGCACCCCAAATAAACTGCAGACCTTCATTAACAATTGTCTTCGCTCAATACTACTCGAAATCAAATGGCCAGCCAGAAAAGATCAGCAACAGGGATCTCTGGGAGCGAACCAACACAGCAGGAACCGATTGTGAAACAAATAGGCAGGAAGAAATGGAGATGGATTGGCCATACTCTGAGGAAACAAACCATCAAGTGACATCAGTAAATAAGCCATCGCTCGAGTGGAACCCGAAAGGAAAGCGGCGAGTTGGTCGTCAGTGTGAGGGTGACTTGTAGGAGGAGATGAAAGCGTGTGGGCAGACTTGGAACCAGGTGAAGACTCTAGCAGAGAACCGAACGCAATGGAGACGCATGGCTGAAGCCCTATGCTCCTCTAGGAATTAAAGGAAACAGTAATGATATAATAATAATAATCACATTAAAGTGCAGAAGCATACACGAGTTCTTCGGTTCCGGCAAGAGAAATAGGTACTGAACAACGGCTTATCGGGAAATTTACGACCGAATGCAGGTTGCCAGCAAGCTGCAAAGACGTTTGTCGACAGACAGTCAACGAAATGCATACTCGGCATACAAAATAATCATTGCATGAACCATATATTTAAGCGTCCTGCCGCAAAAGCAATACGTAAATGCTTAAGAACAATATCGAACAACAATTTCTATATAAATTCATCCACCAAGAGCAAAGTAAGTACCAAAATCACGTCGGCTGCCTTTGCCTCGACGACTAGCCCCAACTCATCTAAGCCACGCAAATACCGTCAAGTTTAAGCTGAAGGCGCCACTTCAAATAGGGGATATGCCATATCATCGACCCTTAGTAAAACAATAGATAAGGTATCCCATTTAGGTCTTCTCAGTAAACTTAAACGTTTCGGATTAGACCAACGCTTATGTGAATGGTTTAGAAACTATATGATGGATAGAAGGCAGAAGGTAAGGGTTAATGGTGTACTGTCAGGACAGAAATCAGTACTAGGTGGAGTACCACAGGGAATTGAAGTTGGCCCCCTGGTATTCCTATTATACTTAAGTGAAGTGCCAAAAATTCTCAGCTCATATTCCTTATTATTTGCAGACTATATTGAGATATGGAAAACCTTAAATAATAACGATGATAAGTTGGCACCACAAAACGATCTACAAAAATCAGCTGAATGGGCTAACCTCCAGAGTCTGGAAATTAATTCCAAGAAAAGCACGGCGATGTACCTCGGTCAGAGGTCTTACACGTCGTACTCCCTAAGGGACACAGAAATGCCAGATGCTAAGGGACAAAAGGACTTAGGAACTATTGTAAGCCACGACTTAAAAACAACAGCATATTATACTGGAGCTGCAGCTTAGACTCATAGAATGCCAGGGGCACTTCGAAGTGCTTTCAAATGATTGGACGAATATATGTTCCAAGTACTCCATGCAACATGTCAGACCTCATCTAGAATACTGCATACAAGCGGTGGGTCCTGGAAAGAATACAGAGGGTAGGAACGAAATTAGTTAGTAGTATCTCACACCTTCCTTACGATAAGAGGATGGAGCATTTAAATCTCTTTCCATTATCATACCGAAGGAGGAGAGGCGACTTAATTTTGGAATACCATATATTAAAGGGTGACTTAGGGATTGACATTTCAAACCTTTTCTCTCCTTCTAGGATGCATTTACGAGGTCACCACTAGAAGGTGCTCAAACCAAGGTCGAATGGTATACGTGTGGATTCTCTCATAGAATGATCAATGACTGGAACTCCTTACCTGGTTCACTAGTAACAACTCCATCGGTGAACGCTTTCGCGGGGAAATTAGATCTATGCAGAGATATATATCGCAAGGATTAAGATAGGCAACACGAGCCTACTATCCTTATTTTCAGAACCTAAATCCGATATACAGTCGTCCGTGAAGGACTATGGGTAGTTTAAATGACTTTTTTAAAGAATTAGGATCAGCGAAATCTCTAACATATTTCTGATTCCAAAAGTCACTATGGTGCACTGCCTTCATAGTCCTTTCTATTGAACAACTTCTTCTTTTATTTGCTACTTTTGCCGACCTTGCTCGTTTCGATTTTAGTGGTGCATTGTTTGAATTTGCGTAAACTTCACTGGTTGATATATCATTCCATAGGATTTGTTGCTACTTTCTTACTCCACTTGTATGATCAGAATCATTTAACGTAACTTCCTCAAGTGCCTGCTGACAACATAACACGATGACTGTTCAGTACAGTCAATTTGTCCTAACCGGTGGCTACGGAGTGTTTTTTAGGCTTTTATTGAAGTAAACTGCAGTCTCTCATCAATGCAGTATTTTTTGTTTTTAGATGGAGAGGGGGTGTCATAAAGCTTATTTCTTTGGATCTTATTGTTTTTGCTATCCTGTATATAGCGATCAGTTGTATGTATCGTTATGCTTTTTCTGAAAGCACTCAAAGGTTTGCTAATCATCCTGAAACTGCATAATGACATAAAAATTTTTCTTTTTTAGAGGTTTTGAACGCTTGATTCTATTCACAAGCAGATCACAAGCTATGATTCCAGTGGCATTCATTCTTGGTTTCTATGTGTCTTTAGTTTTCAAACGTTTTTGGAATTATTTCACCACTATACCATGGGTAGTGAGATTCGCTGTAACTTTGGTCGCGCATTTACCGGGTACTGCTGATCGTCCACGCCTTATACGTCGTACGTGCATGCGTTATGTTCTAGCCACTCTTATCATTGCTTGTGTACGTCTCAATGTTGTCATCAAGAAAAGATTTCCAACTTTCGAATTTTTCGTTGTATCAGGTAAGCTATTTTCCTCGTCATTACCAGTTGCATGAGGCAATTTCTTTTTTTGTAGACAGACAATGAAGAGGAGTTTTCATGATTTTATTATGGCGAAGTAAAGGATCATGGCCAAAGTCAAAAGGTCTTTCAAAAGTTCATCTTCAAGAACCGATCAGATACAGTGAATGCTATGAAATGTCATTCCAAATCAAATCAAGCTTACCTTTTCGAAATTGGAGAGGATAAATACAGTAGCATTCTACTTATTTTTCTAGGTACCTTTTCTGCAAATGTATACTCTTAGGTAAGGTTACGGCTTTATAGATTTAGGTTAGGTTTGGATTAAATTTAGGGTTAGGATTATGGTTAGAGTTAGAAGTAGGTTGAAGAATAGTGTCAGAAATACCAGTAGACCTCAAAGTACCATGGACTACCTGAAGTCACCTGGATAAATGGATTTATCGCTCATTATACGATTTCAGATTCATATTCATATTTATTGTTTGAGGATAGAAGGCTTGGAGCCTATGTTAATCCTTTTCTAGTAAATTTCTGTGCTTGTCTGAATCCTTCACAAATGAATCAGTTGAGGATGCAGACACCAATTCTTTTGGGCTTCAGTCGGTTCCAGGAGTGCGAATCGCCCATAGGGATGTGAAACTACGTGCAGCCGCAGCGCGACAATGTGCTGTAGTTTTTAAATCGTGGCTTTCCGGTACAGTTTCTCCACAGATCTTCTGTAAAGTGACTGAGAAACTCTCTTACAACACAAGCTACAACTATATAGTGTAATATCATGTTGGCAATATTATTTTAGTGTATTTTTCAACGATTATGCGGCTTGTTGGCATCTGAGTTTCTGATTGGTTACTCGAGTTCACTGTGGTTTTTGTTGTGGATAGTTTACCTTACCTTTTTAGTCGCATCCTTTGAATTCTCTGGGAGTGATGTACTATTGAAGTTTAACTCCAGGGAAACTTAGAGGAATAAACGAGATAACTTAAGACTCTACTGTGATTGTTTCTGTAATACGACAAATTCTGATGAGAAAGAAGCATGAGCAACACTAACTATAGAATCAAAGTCTTTGAAGCATGTGTCGACTTTATATATGTTTCGTCACATAACAACCAATACTGTGTAGAACAGGCTTCAATAGAATTGAGGACAGATTGTCTCCAAGTTCCATATAAGACATGCTGACAAGCATAGTAACTTGCTGACATCTTCCAATCAACCTATCAGAATCCATAATCGTTGAAAAATACACTAACATAATATTGCCAAGATGATTTTCACTGTAGAGGTGTAGCTTATGTGTTGTAAGAATGTCCCCCGGTCACTGCACATATGATCTACAGAGAAATCATACCATTTGCGATATACGTATTTATTCAGGTGACTGCAGGTAGGTAGGTCATGGTACTTTGAGATCTGTTGATATTTCTGACACTATTCTTTAACCTACTCTTAAATCTAACCATAATTTTAACTCCTAGCTTTAACCCTAGATCCTAAACCGTAATCTTAAACCCCATAACCTTACCTAACAGTATAGATTTGCAGAAAAAGTACCTAGTATATAAGTAGAATACTGCTGTCTCTATCTATCGAAAAAGCGGACATGATTTGATCTGGAGTGACATTTCATAGCATTCCTTGTGTCTGATTGGCTCTTTGAGGTTAGATTCGAAAGACCTGTTGACTTCGGCTATGATACTTTAATTTCACTCTCATAAGAATATAGTACCGTTCATCTTCATCAGTCCTTCTGGATGCATGGATTGAAGGTGAAAATACTGCATATTGTTCTCACAGATCTTAATCTTCAGAAGGTGTCGTAATACTTCAACTTTTGTAAGATCATTACCAGAATTGCTAATTAATAGTCCTGTATAACTCTGAATCATGTTCTTCACACTTATCTGTGACCTACACTGACTGACTGGTTTCAACATAGAACTTTGCACCGATGTACAGCACCAGTTCGAGTCGTCACACTTTACTTAGCACACAAAGTAAAAGAAGAACATAAAACGAGATTCATAACAGAGATATCAGGCAAAAAGAATAGTAATATGGAAGAACAATAGAGGTTTTATTTGAAATTACAAATCACAATGAGTGAATGCATCTGCATCAGCCATCACCAAGAACGATTACTTTGAGCCAGCCATATCATCAACTGTCTCCAGCCATTGGTGTTCACCGTCCCAAGGACCCCAACCAGGCAGTTAGGAAGTCTACACCTTCCTACTTGACTGGCTTAAACTGACTGTTGTGGATTTCATTGACTCATGAAGCCATATTTCGGTTTGGCTACCACTGGCTAACTCTTTTCCAACCTGATGTTTTCTATGTCAGATAACATTGCCCGTCGGTAGAAGAAGGCAATGGCTAGGCAAGCATGCGTAACACATGTCCTAACCATCTCAAAAAGATGTAACTTCACTGCCTTGACTATCGATTTCCCCTCCCTAACCTCAATATTGCTCACCCTATTATACCACTTCACACGAGAGATAGAATGAACGCAGGCACCTGTGATCAAAGACAGCTAGCTAGTCAGTCTTTCCAAGTCTTCCACTCTCAATGACCAGGTCCTACAGCCACAAAGGAGGATAGAGCGGACCTCTGAGCCCTTTGGTAGCCAGCCAGCCAGCCGGATATCACGTCTACACTAGAAATAGCATAAACTGGTGTTTGCGACATTCAGGTTCTAATCTAGTTGCCTATTTTAGAGTTTTTGTCATTTACTGCATAGGTTTAATGCATCTTCAACACCTGTCATTTTAGCTTACATGCAAACTAATGTGTTTTTTTATTCCTTTAAGGTCCCAGTGGAACACGGGGCGGCTTCAAGCTAGAATCTTGAAGTTTCTGTAGCAGTGGTGTTTATTTTTACGGGATGAGGTTGCTGCTAGCCTCATGCCCAACCTTCCCTCTTTACCAGTCCTATTACTGGTTTAGCCAACGGATTGATTGGTGACGAAATCACAGCACGGATCCAGAAAGCTCGGGCTGCTTTCGCTAACTTACACCGTCTCTGGCGTAGGCGTGACATTCGGCTATCAACCAAGGGACGTGTATACTGTTCATCAGTTCGCCCCGTCCTTCTCTATGGTAGTGAGACGTGGCCATTGAAAGCGGAAGAAATGAAGAGATTGTCTGTTTTTGATCATAGATGTCTACGATCTCTTTCTCGCGTTAGGTGGTATAATAAGGTGAGTAATGTTGACGTTAGGCGTAGAGTGTTGGGCAGAGAGGGAAAATCACTCGAAGAGGCTATAAAGTTACATAGATTGAGATGGTTAGGTCACGTGCTGCGTATGCCTAACCATCGTCTCCCCCGACGGCATTACCAGCTGATATAGGTGCAGGTTGGAAAAGAGTAAGTGGTGGCCAAACAAAAACATGGCATCAATCCATGAAATCCCTGACAGTTAAACTGAGTCAGGTAGGGAGATGCAGACTTCCGGGTTGGGGCCCTCGGGACTCTAAGAATCAATGGCTGGAGACAATAGGTGACATGGCTCAAAATCGTTGTCAATGGCGCACATGTATTCAGTCTCTTTAACCTTCATATTCCTTTCTACCATTACTCATTCTGTTTCACTCTTATACTTATCTAAATTCTATTGATTCTCTTCACTCATATTCCTGTCTACCTTTGTGTGCTATTTTGGAACGTGGCAACTCGAACTGCTGCACTTCGGTGCCAAGTTCTATGTTGAATCCAGCAGCAGCAGCAGCAGTTAGCGAAGTAAAAGAGTGCATCTGCTGGGAATCGAACCCCGGACCACATGACGTGTGGTCGGTGAGCATTCTACCTCTGTGCCATCAACGTACAAACTAAAATGTAAACACTGATTACTGTTGGCATCATTTCTAGCTCTACATAGGAGGAATAAATCGTCTTTGGTGCTTTTAAACTTTAAGTACCAGTAAGAACAAATGACTTTGAATATACCAACCACATTATAGAGGCGATTTTTGCGTATTAAATACATAATATATTCATGAAAATAATGAAGAATTAAAAGGCCTGAAACTGTTACACAGGATACGTTTCTCCGACGTGTGAGAAAAATGCCTCTCAGTTTTGGATTTTATGCATACACAATTATGTAGCTCTTCTAACCCTAACAGTAAGCCTGACCTGTCCTTATAGATAAGAATTTATTTTGATAAATCACACAGTGTTGTACAGTAATATTAACTGGTGACCACGCTTCGAGCACAAATTATTGCTCATAGCCATACCAAGTCACTTACACAACTTTCTTACTTCATTTATATACATGAGTGAAATTGATGATTAGACATTTGAATAAAATGAGTGATATAAGATAAAGTACATTCGGAAATAATAATATGAGTGTTACTGATCAAATACAATCAGATAGGAAATAACCCAAGTGTTTTATAGTCAAAATAAGTAACTTATTGGAATGTTATAACGTATGTGAACCCAATTAAACAATATAATATAATTTACAAAATACCTTGCAATGATTGTGAGTTAGGTCAACTACATAGGTCAGACTAGTAGATCAGGAGTAATGATTGATCCTACGAAGAGAAGTAATTTAGAAGACAGCTCAGCACTACATTGCACTTCATGCATTAAAACACAATCACACTATAAGATGGGAGGGACAGAGTAAAAATTCTAAAAAGTAATATAGGTAGGTGGAGACAGAGAGAGATTGATTACTGAATCCTGGTTCATCGAGTCTACACACCCAACACATGCAACAGAAATGACTCAACACAAATACCAGAGATATGGAAGATATTATTACCACCAGTCAGTCAGTGAAATCAGAGGAGGATAATAAATAATCTTAAAATTCTATTTCAATTCACATACATTATAACATTCTAACAAGTTACTTATTTTTACTATAAAAACATCTTGTTTCCCATCTGATTGTACCTGACTGATAACACCAGTATTATTTCTGAATGTACTTTATCTTATATCACTCATTTTATTCAAATGTCTAATCATCAATTCCACTCATGTATATAAATGAAGCAAACACGTTGTGTAAGTGACTTGATATGATTATGAGCATCAGCAGCGATTCAAGTGACAGCCTCCTCGCTGACAGATCTTGAACGCCGTTCAACTCCTCAAGAAGATGCATATGTTTCCTTCTTCAAAAACTGCAGGGCATAAGCTTTTCATTTGTCGGCAAGCAGCAACACCGAGTGTAACAGCAGAAGGAAAGCGATGGAAGCAAACGTATCTTTTTCACGTGATCAAACAGCTATTCAGATATATCTGTACAGTTTTATATTCTTTAACTAATCTGTCACTGAGCGAGCGTGTGATTTTAGCTTACATTAAACGACATGAAATAGAATGTTCAAATATATATACATATATAGTATTCTGTTGCTAATGCAGTAATGAACTGTGGAAATATGTGAGAATAATATTCCGTTGGAAGACACTATTGTCTATACCACACGACCACATAATGTCTATTGATCAGGGTAAGATGGACAGTATGACACTAACGAATCGAAATATCCTTCAATATTCAAAAGTTAGTTGTATTGACTGGATTAATTATAATGCAAAAAGAAACAACAATTATAACTGCTCAACTAACTGAGAGAATACATTGAGAGAAGAATAGCAAAGTAAGTAAATAGTAAGTGGGTGACTAAAATATGTTGCAGCAGTTCAAATATCCAGGTTTACGTGGTAGTTCTAATCATATGAAATCCTCAAACTAATCAAATAAAATTCGATTTTCAGATTTTCCCGTCGCTTGATTGAACCGAAGTGCTCGGCCTCAGGTTGACATGTCTGTCGGCGTCTTGTGCAGATGCTTCAACAATGTCTGGGCATGTAATTAGAAGTTAACTGGTGGATGGTGACTAGCAGTAGAATCCAGGATAACGCGCATTTCGTCCTATTTCGGACTCGCCAACTGGGTGGCGTTTGAAACTATGGGCAGTGGGTTCGAGCCTTGGAGTGAACATCATTACTCACTGCGGAATGCAGGTACGAGTGCCAAATACGATGAAATGCGCATCCTGGATTCCACTGCTAGTCGCCATTCACCAATAATTCAAATAAAATCCCTACAAAAAGCAATACTTGAAAAATGATCTGATGCTCACCAGCTAATGGCCCTATTCAGACAGTTACCAGGGGTCCTAGTGGGAAGTCGCCACCAGTAGGATACAGCAGGTCGCGTGTGGGGACAAATACTCGCCGAAGACAATGGCTAGTGCTAGTCACGCTATTTCGTGAATTGGCAGAAGTTGGAATTCATAGACTGTCCGGCTGGCCATTGGATCGGATCGGGTCCCAGTGAGTGGCTGCTTAGTGGTCTACGAGCTAGCTCGCTCACCTTGTAACAAGAAGATCCTTGGTTCGAACTCTGTCGGTGGTGTGGGTGCGTACTATGAAGAGCCAGTCCCAAGCCAGGTGGACGAAACAGCTGACTTGCAGTAATCCTTGTGGCCGGTTTCCCAGTGGTTCTGTAACTAATTGATGTCTGTTCATGATGAAATCCTCCAACAGATCAAAAAACAAAACCCCCTCAAAAAGTCAATAGTTGAAAATTCATATCTATTTAAAAAAAGTAGATTTTGTTAATTATTAATACTTATTATTTCATTCCTTCACGTTCTCAGTGTAATAGAGTAGGCTTCAAGGTTGAGCTTTGAAATGTATTGGTAGCAGTGATGTTTATTTCTACAGGGTGGGATTGCTAGCCCCAATGCTCAACCTTTCCTATTCTCCAGCTTCCCTTATTACCAGCTTAGCAAGGTCCTGGAGTGCATTGGCCTGGGATAGAACTCTTGAACCACAGGTGTGGTTGACGAATATATTTTGCCGATGAAACACCAATACTCTATTATCCTCCCATATTAGCATTCTTTGTCCCTCACTCACACTTCTGTGTATTATCTCTGTCTCTTTTGAACCACCCTTTACTCTCTTCTGCTGCTTTGTGTGCTACATAGAAGGAGTGTGACAACTCAAACTGATGCACATCTGTGCAAAGTTCTATGTTGAAATCCGTCAGTCGGTCATTTTGATTAGACGCTAGTATCATGCGTCTATTCTTAGTATCTACCCAGTAGTCAATCAAAGTATTCATTAAAATCCTAATCTCTAGCCGAAATAGCTCAGTGTGGGGTAACGCCTCAAACTGCATCTTACCTGGCTTACATGGCTAACAATCTTCGACTGCGGTTTGCAGATACACCTCACTGACAAGTGCTAAGAAACATTAAAACTAGGTCTAAGATGTCATGCCCACACACACCCTCCTCTAACTGTCTAAGTTCAATAGATTTCGGTGTAGAAATAAGTAACATAATTATAAGAAATTATACATGGCTTAATGGTCCAAATGAGGGATATTCATGCAAAGATACAGAAATTTATTTGAAAGGAAATATTAAATATAATACGTACTACGTTACCTGACTGACTACCAGTTGATCATTCTTCTAATTAGGGGAATAATACCTTCGGATGCATTTTACGATGACAGAGTATCATTCAAATCTATTATTTGTGATTATTATTATTCCCTTGGGTACTGAGTGGAACATATATGGCTCCAACAACACATCTTCACTTTGTTGTATTTTCTACTGTCCTTTTCAGCTGGCTGACCACACGATTCCTCATAATCTCTCACCTCTTTCTATCCAAACGAACTCCTCCATGTCAATTTCACGCCAATGACCCACTCGTCTCTTCCCAGTCAGATTGCACTCGAGTAATGTCCTGCATTGCACGCTATGTCATTCGGCGGTCTCCTCAGCGTATGCTCAATCAATCCATCTCCACTTTCTCCTACATATTTACTGGTTGAGCAGCTGGCCCTAGGTTGGTTCGTTCATCGCCAGAGTTTTTTTATTGCTAATTATTTCTGGCCATTTGATCTTCACTATGGAGCCAGCCACTGAAGGGATCAGCTGTTGAACAAAGTTTGATGTATCCCATTGAAAATGCTTTTCTTGGCTCGAACGCCAAGTTTCTGATCCATATAGAAGTGTCCGAATTACTAACTTCACTGACATCTGTGTTGAAAATCCGAATCTTGTTGTCTATGCTGAGGTGGAGTGGAGGAGTTTTCCAAATTTGCTGGCTTTGACATCTTCATCCTTTCCGATCGTCTGTGGTTGAAACGATGCTTCCTAGTCAGATAAGTGAAGGCAGGAAGTAACCTCTGTCAAGTCTCTCCCGTTGATGGTGATTGGTACTTTTTTTTGTTGCTATTGCTGATGGTGGTGGTGGTTGGTTATCTTCATTACTTCCGTCTCCACCTCCTCTATGTTCACCTGGATGGAGTCCCATCTACGCTACTTCTTCAACAAGTTTGTTCATTTTCGCCTGCCTGCAGGTCTTCGGGGTTTGTGGAACATTACGAAAACCGAAGAATTGTAAGCAGAAATCCTTCAAATCAAACAACCTTGTCACCTTTTGATATACAATTGTTCATTATCTTCCGATTCTAATTACTTATAAATACTAACCTGAAGTAATCTGATGGGTGGTGACTGACTAGCAGTGCATTTTATCCTGTTTTAGGACTCATAATGGTTAGATGTAACTGCACTCCCCCCAAATTACTTCAACTTAATCTTCAGATATCACTGAAGTGTCCACACTAGGAGCTGATGTGGACGCCAAACATTTCAGTCCAATCAATAAATCAATCAATTATATGGAAAATCAAAATTGCGTTTAAAATACAATAGGACTGACTGACTGGTTTCAACGTACAGTTTGAGTTGCATCACTCCCTTCATATAGAACACAAAGCAAGAGAAAAGAGAAAAAGGTGGTTCAAAAGAGAGATAATAAACAGAAGTGTGAGCGAGAGAAAAAGAATGCTAATATGGGAGAACAATAGAGTTTTATTGGAAAGGATAAATCACATAAAGTGAATGCATCTGCACCAACCAGCTATCATTGACAATGAGGATTTTGAACCAGCCATATCATCGCCGATTGTCTCCAGTCCAACCTTGATTGATTCTCACCACCATCCTGAGGACCCCAATCAGACAGTCATTCCGGCAGTCTACACCTTCGCAGTATATACGAAAGGAGATCAGTCTTGTTGATAATCACATAGAGGGAATTAACTTGGGTAATAGGATACGTGAAGTTCTAGGCTCACTTATCATCTGTAGATTAAGTAGTGCTCGGGAGGAAAGTACCCGTGAAAATCAAACAGACTGCAAACAAGGAAAAGGGTCAATATATGTGGGAAACTCGGGCAGTGTGACAGTATGTAATTCCACAGTCATTTGTTGATTGGATATATCATACACACAAAGATGGTGAATCAGTATTCGTGATTATGACATGACAATGCCTTTCGAACACAATTTATCTATTGTTCATAATCATATCATCAATTATAACCACACAATTTCGAAATTTTCATTTTGTTGTTTTCTTTGCTCTTTCCTATTCCTTATAAAGATAGTAGAAAAATTTTCCAGATTTTCAAGTGCTGCATATATATTTTCATTCACTTGATGATTCGATACACGAATCTTCCCTTATCGATCTCTCCGACCCACCCACCCCCATCCTGATATATTAGATTTTAAATTCCTTATCTTATTCGGGTTAACTAGTCTAGGTTTTGTCAGGTTTTCGTGCTCCATTAGTGTGACTGACTGACCCTGTTCTATTACTTTGACGTGTGTCTTATTTGACCTGACAATCATCAAAGCAGGGTACTACATAGACTAGAGTGACTTGTTTAATAGGCTCCATAGGCAGAATTCTCTAACCAACAAAGCTTGTTTATAATTGAGTTTGTGGGTGGTTTGAGTGCCAGCCACTTTTATTCCTGCCTGCATTGTTAAGAATTCTCCGCTGTGAGGTAGTTTCTGAGGTGTGTGGGAGTACTAATGACGATTTGTGCTCCCTATTGTTGGTGTCGTCATTATGCTGCGCATGTTCGACATGCATGTCGTCATTAATATTATTATTATCACTATCACTACTATTATTGTTATTTGTTTTAATTTTACATTTCCCTAAATACTTCCTGACTGATTTATCCTGTGTTCTGAGTAGGGTGAATGTGCCATATACATACCTCCACCATAGTATTTGGGTGCCGCTGAACGTTTCAGTACCTAGGTTTTCCCACCTAGTTGCAGTAATGATAATAATATTAATGATGACACACATGACAAACATGCACAGAATAATGACAACACCAACAATAGGGAATTTAAGTCATCAGTAGTACTTCCATACAATGAAGGAACCTTGGAAACCTTACAGAGGATTCTCAACAATGCAGGGATGAATAAAAGTGGTTATCATGTGAATCCACAATTTCAACTACAAACAAACTCCGTCGGTTAAAGGATTCTGCCGTGGAGTTGGTTAAACAAAACAATTTAGTCTAACTAGTACCCTGCTGTAATGATTGTCAGGTCAAATACTTGGATCAGAGTAGTAGAAGGGGATGACTGAGACTAGCGGAGCAGCAATCTTCGTAGGTTTGGCATGCGATTCGCCCCTGTAAAATGCAAGATGATTCTACAGGATTGGACTACACCGACCCCTAGATTAGAAATAGGAAGTGAAGTGGTAGAGCACGTTGACCGCTTCATTTACTTGGGAAGTACCATCAGCCCCAACGGGTTGATCCCCGACGAAATCTCAGCACGAATACAGAGAGCTAGTTTCGCATATGCCAGTTTACGCCGTCTCTGGCGTAGACGTGATATCCAACTATCAACTAAAAGGCATGTGTGCTGCTCAGCAGTCCGCTCCGTCCTCCTTTATGGCTGTGAGACCTGGCCATTGAGAGCGGAAGACATGAAAAGATTAGCTGTCTTCGATCATAGGTGTCTGCGTTCTATCTCCCACGTGAAGTGGTATGATAAGGTGAGCAATATTGAGGTTAGGCGTCGAGTGCTAGGTAAGGCGGGGAAATCAGTCGATGAGACTGTGAAATTACATCGACTGAGATGGTTAGGACATGTGTTACGTATGCCTAGTCATCGCCTTCCTCGACAGGCAATGTTAGCTGATATAGGGCCAGGCTGGAAAAGAGCTAGCGGCGGTCAAACGAAAACGTGGCACCAGTCAATGGAATCTACAACAGTTAGTCTAAGCCACGGTCCTCGGGACGGTAAAACCCAATGGCTGGAAACAATTGGTGACATGGCTCAAAATCGTTCTCAATGGCTGACTGGCGCAGATGCATCCACTCCTTGTGACTTATGATTTCCAATTAAACTATTTTGTTCTCCGTTATTACTATTCCTTTGTCTCACACCTCTGTTTACTGTTTATATTATGCATTTCTCCTGCTTTCTTCTCTTGCTTTGTGTACTACATGGAGTGTGGCGACTTGAAATGCCGCTCATGTGTGCAAATTTCTATGTCGAAAACAGACAGACAGACAGCGCAGCATAAAAACTTAGTAAAATCTAGATTATTTGACCCGAAGATAAGATTAGAAATCTGTAGAATAGTTTGGCAATTACACACAACCATACAATATAGGATGATGGTATAAGATGATAGTTTTAAAATATAACATAACGTGGTGTGGCAGGGGGTTGGATGAGAGATACCGATATCTGACTGGGGCTTTATTTATTAAATCAACTGAGAGGGGGAATGTGTGTAATAGGAGTGATTCAACACCTGTCCACGCCGATATCTGGAAAATTCTACTACCACTCGCGGCCTACGGCGAATAGGAAAGAATAAAGAAAACCATTAAACTTAACTTTTGAAGTTGAATGATTGTAGTTGATAGTAGGATTCTGAACAATAAATAAATAAATTGTGTTCGAAAGGCAATGTCATCCAGTAAACAATAATGCTGTTTCACTCTGTGTGTGTGTAATTATTAATTTTAAAAATTTTATTCCTTTACGTTTGCAGTGGAACAGGCTTGAAATTTCGGTAGCAGTAGTGTTTTATTTTTTACGGGATGAGGTTGCTGGTAGCCTCATGCCTCCAGCCTTCCCACTTTTTACCAGTCTTATTACTGGGTTAGCACGAGGTAGCGAGGAGTGCATCGGTGGTCGGCCGGGGATCGAACCCTGGACCATATGAGGTGTGGTTAGTGGCAAGCGTTTTACCACTGTGCCACTAAAACACATGTGTGTGTGATATATCTAATAAACCAATTAATACAGAACTGATGTAAGATGGTTGGAGGCAATCGACAGGAATCCTTGGACCCAGGTTTCGTGCTATTTGGCACTCGTCAGCAAGGAGTACCTGCAACCACGTTGAAGGAACAACTCATCTCTCTTCTTCTGAGATTCGAGCCCGCGTCACCCAGTGAGTACTGCAGTGACTCAGAGAGGTTACCAGCACTGAGCTATTCGCGCTGGCTAGCGACTGACCTCCTGTAGTACTGACTGTATTGGGTACTTTCATTGGACACTAAGCAGTAACAAGTGTGATGTGTCTAGTTAGTCCTTGGTGTTGATGCAGACTGAATTCTATCAGTCAGTTAAATTTACATTGTGGCCATCATGGCACTACGTGGCTACCTCGCCATCACGGTGCACTTTGAATTGTTGGTATATTAGATAGTGGTTGGAGGTAATCGGCAACACAGGAAGCCTTGGATCTACACCTAGGTTTCGTACTAGTTGGCACTCACCCACCAGTCAGTCAGCAAGAACTGACGTCCCTTTTTTAATTCTCCTTTCAGGTATTCTTACCGAAGAAGAAGTTCGAATCATTAACAGTGTACAACCAGCTCATGTTCAACCGTTTGTTCCGATTGTATGGGCTACATCATTGATGGCATTAGCACAAAAAGAAGGCATCTTTAAAAATCAACATTCACATATACTTTTAATTAACGTAAGCGTGTTATTTTTATTTCTCCAGAGAAAAACATAACATTTAACTTCGATTTGTTTGATTTTTTTGATTAAGTGAAGATTGAGATTGTTCACCGGAGAGAAAAAATTAGTTAACATTCCAAAGTCTCTCTCTCTCTGTCTCCATCATATGATATTTACGAGTCATTTAGCAAGCGAATCTTTTTGCCGTTGTTGGTGTTGGTGGTGGTTTTATGATGACGTCAACAACAACATTGATTTATTTTATTTCTCAAGTATTGGTTTATTTGTAAGGATATTGTTTGATTTGATTAGTTGGAGGATTTCATCATGAGCACTGACATCGGTTGGTTAGAGAACCAATGGAAAACCACCTGGAAGTACTGCTAGAGAGCTGTTTTGTCAGTCTAGTTTGGGACTCCGCCTCATCAGTACCCACCCACCCCACAGACGGGGTTCGAACCCAGTACCACCTTTGGATTACAAGGCGAGCGAGCTAGCTCGTAGACCATTAAGCAGTCATTCACTGTGATCCAATCCAATGGCCAGTCAGCCAGTCATGAACTCTAACTTCTACCAATCCAGGACATAGCGCGACTGGCATTAGCGAATGTCTTTGGTGGGTATTTGTCCTCACACCCGACCTATTGTACCTTAATGGTCACGACTATCCATCTTTCTTTGCACAGGATATTCTAGAATAGTAGTCAATAACAATATTGGTGTGCTTTTTGAATTATATCGATTTGTTAAGTAAGATCACAATGGAATTACAGACAGTTCACGAAAGATGCATAAATTATAATAATAAGCATAAAAATGTAATAGTAAATAGAATATCAAATAAAATGAAAGAAATTTCCATAAAAAAGTGAGAATCATTAGAACCTTCATGACCAAGCCAAGGAGAGTGTCTGAAACAACTTCTTTTGTATATATAAGTTGAGTTTCTTAATGTGGATTCCAGAAGCCAGCCTAACCAATATGTAGCAAACGAGCTCTTAAGCTGAAGGTAAGATTTGCTAGTATGCGGTAAATAACTTTGACAGCCGCCTTGTTAACATCAATCTTGTGTTCTGTATCCATGAGATGAGATAGAATAGAGCAATCAATGGATTTTGTTTGTCCTTTACTTAACCAGCCAATGTTCAGGGGGATGCTCGGAAATCCAAAGATAAATATGCCTAAAGTTGTACGGCCTATGTAACTGGCTCACTCCACAGGAGTAGTTAAATTGCTACATACACATAGAAGAAGCGAAATTAGGCAGTTTATCTTTTACTTCAGAACGCAAAATAGGGGTAGGTTATTTTGAAGATACAGCGTAATTCGGCAGCGGCACTGAATGCTCCCTTTACCGCTGTACTATCAAAGCGTTTTGTTAGGATCTCGCTGACTTTATCCCAGAGGAACTGAATTTGTAAGAATAAGGTCTTCCTTTTTCGGAACTGTTGGTTGTTACTTTGGCCTGCTTGCCTTCACTTTTGACGCAAATTCTTATCAACGAATTTATTGTTTATTAATTTTTGTTTTTGGCGGTGGTGTTGGTGTTGTCACTGTATAAGGGTTAAGGTTATTACAACATTGATTTACTTTATTTCTGTCGTCTGTGTTGTTATCATTATCCTTGATCCCTCTATCGAAGTTATTCGACTAGACAGGAGTATTTCAGGCTTTAATCCACCTCAAGATATATATCTTCAAACCACACATACACACACAATGGATTGCATTGTGTGTAGAATTTTGATAAAGTGTCACACATTGTGTTTGTTATACAGTAATATCGACTCCATAATGGATAAGATTTTATTTTGATAAATCACACAGTGTTGTACAATAATATTAACTGATGACGTTTCGAGCACAAACTATTGCTCATAATCATATCAAGTACTGGGTTCAACTTGATATGATTATGAGCAATAGTTTATGCTCGAAACGTCATCAGTTAATATTATTGTACAACACTGTGTGATTTATCAAAATAAAATCTTATCCATTATGGAGTTATACTCTACCACAGTGCCCAAGTTTTATACTTATATCAATAATAATATTGACTGATGACCACACGCTTCGAGCACAATTTGTCATTGCTACTACTCGTAATCATATCAAAGCGCTGCTCATACAACTTTCTATCTTTGTTTATATAATTCCATTATTTTTCATCGCTTGGCTTGATTGGAGAAACTGATAATGATAACATAAATAAGAAAGAATATAAGGCATCTACATTAGTTTTACCATATAAGGAGGGAGGAGACATCTGAGACCATCTCGGACCCAACGAATACTTCTCAATGACGCAGTAATTAGGGTGGTTGTGACATTTAAAACTACAGACTCACTCACAAGTAGGACAAGCTCTGTAGGTAGGTAGCTTAAAGGACCCGGTAGGTTGACCCAGTTAGACAAAATGATATAATTTACAAGATACCTTTTAATGCTGACTGTGAGTTAGGTCAACGACCTACATAGGTGAGTAAGACCAGCAGATTGGGGGTAGTCAGATTACCAGGACATGAGAATTTAATTAAGTGTGGAATGATTGACCCCATGAAGATAAGCAATTTAAAGACAGCTCAGCACTACATTGTACCACATGCATTAACACACGACGACACAATAGTGTGGGAGGGAGAGGGTTAAAATTCCAAAAAGTTATATAGATTCCACTGCTAGTCACCATCCACCAATTAACTTCTAATTATATGCCCAGACATCGTTGAAGCATCTACGCAAGAAGCCGACAGACATGTCAACCTGAGACCGAGCACTTAGGTCCAGTCAATCGTCGGGAGAAATCTAAAATTGAATTAAATAATTAATTTGACCCGTTGCACAAAAGGTGGCTCTCCTGGCCCAAGTGGTCTAGTGGATAACGCTTTGGCTGGTGTTTGCAACTATGGGCACTGCGTTTGAGCCTCCGTGGTGGGAACACCATAATTCACTGAGAAATGCAGGTACATCCAGCTGACTGAATTCCACTTCTAGTCACCATCCACCAATTAAGTCATATCGATAGGTGGAGAGAGATAGAGAGAGGTGGATTACTTACTGAATCCTTGTTCATCGAATAATCTACACCCAACACAACACATGCAGTAGGAATGACTCATCATCATCAATACCAGTACTACTAATACTACTACGAATGAAATGAAGAGATGAGAAATAATGGAATTATATAAACGAAGTTAGAAAGTTGTGTGAGTAGTGCCTTGATATGATGATGACGATGAGTAGCAATAACTTGTGCTCGAAGCGTGTTTTCATCACTTAATATTACTGTATGACAAACACTGTGAGACTTTATAAAAATAAATTTTACGCACAATAGAATTATACTCGTCTACCACCACAGTGCTCAAAAGTTCTATTTTTATATCACACATAATGAAGATTATATATATTTATAGTTATTTTGAATAAATTTTGTTAGATTACTTTATAAGATTTCACTTAAATCCTATGAAGTATCCAGCAAAATCAATATTGAAAAGAAAAAAAAGCGTTCAGCGAAGAGACTCTTTTCGACGAATTCATTCACTGAGCTGTACAATCGCATATTTATACAATTTTGTTTGTGTGTGTGTACATTAGATTTTTATAAAGTTTAGATGATTATGTAATATAAGTATTTTTTGGCTTGGAGACAAACGTTAAGATGGAAAATAAAATAGAATTGATTAAGTGAATTGGATGACGTATTACAGTTGAGTAGAATTCAGATTAGGTCAGGTTGGCAACAGTGTTAATGAGTGGTAGTTAAAATCAAATAAGGGTGGGGTTAGAGAATAATACAGTTGAAAATAAGTAAGTTAATCGGATGACGTAACGCAGTTGACTAGAAATTGGACGTGGGTCAAGTTAGTAACATTGTTAATGAGGGTAGAGATTACAAAAGGGTGGGGTAGGGATTTGATTTGATTTATTTTTATTTATTTGATTTTAAACACCACTCATTAACACTGTTGCCAACCTGACCTAATCTGAATTCTACTCACTTAATCAATTCTATTTTATTTTCCATCTTAACGTTTGTTTTCAAGCCAAAAAATACTGATATTACATAATCATCTAAACTTTATAAAAATCTAATGTACACACACACAAACAACTACATAGGTCAAACTAGTAGGTCAGGGGTAGTCAGATTGTCAGAACATAAGAATTTAGCTAAGGTTAGAATGGTTGACCCAGAGAAGATAAGTAATTTAGAAAAAAGCTCGGCAATTGCAATGCACGCATTAGCACACAACCACACAATAGGGTGGGAGAGGGTTAAAATTCTAAAAAGCAATCTAGGTAGATGGAGAGAGAGGTTGATTACTGAATCTTTGTTCATCGAATCTACACCCAACACATGCAATAGAAATGAATCATCACTCATACCTGAAATATGGAAAATAATACTACCAATCAAATCAAGTGAAAATCAAGTGAAAAACAATGGAACTATATAAATGAATTTAGGAAGTCGTGTGATTAACTTGATATGATTATGAGCAATAAATTGTGCTCGAAACGTCATCAGTAAATATTACTGTATAACACTGTGAGACTCTATCAAAATAAAATTTACCCATAATGGAACACACAAACAAAATTGTATAAATATGCGATTGTACAGCTCAGTGAATGAATTCGCCGAAAAGAGTCTCTTCGCTGAACGCCTTCTTTTATTTTATATGACTGAATGGGGATTTTCAAGTTACAAAATTGAAAAGCCAAAAATCAAAAGTTCCATAAATATATTTGAATGAGTAAGGCAGGGATTTATTTTAAGATAACAAAGATTTTCATTATATGCACAAAAGGTATACATACTATAATTTTTAATTAATGAATATTGGCTTTATTCAAAATAGTACTTTTGATATAAAATAGGTAACTTTCAGCATACAGTCTCACTGATTAACTGACTAACCGTTTTCAACTTAGAACCATGTGGGGATGTGCACCAGTTTGAGGTGCCATACTTCACTTAGCGCACAAAGCATCAGAAGAGAGTAAAGAGTGGTTCAGAAGGGAGATTGGAAAAGAATGGTAATATGGAAGAATAATAGAGTTTTATTGGATATGACAAAACACAAATAGTGAATGCATCTGCGTCACCGAGATCGATTGTCTTTAGCCTTCATTGATTTTCGACATCCCGAAGACCGACCAGTCAGTCAGGCAGTCTACACCTCCCCACACGATTGGCTGGCTGACTCAAACTAACTAACTGTTGTGGATCTCATTGACTGATGATGAAGTCATGTTTTGGTTTGATTACCACCACTAGCTAACTCCTTTCCAACCTGATCCATCCTATGTCAGTCAGTCAGTCAGCCAACATGGCCCGTCTGTCGAGGAAGGCGATGGCTAGGAAGGTAGGCATGCGCAACACATCTCCTAACTAAACATCTCAATCGATGTAACTGCCTTACAACCTTATCAACAGATTGATTTCCACGCCTCCTCCTCCTCCTTTACCTAGCACTGACTGATGCCTCACCTCAATATTGCTCACTACCGTGTCTGTTAAACCACACCTACCACCACCTAAGTAACTAACACAGGAGATAGAAGGCAGACACCTGTGATCAAAGACAACTAGCTAGCTAGCCAGTGAGGCTTTTCATGTCTTCCACTGCATGAATGGTCATGTCCCAATGATAAAGGAGGACGGAGTGAAGTGACCGCAGAGTAGTAAACGCGCCCTTCGGTCAAAAGCCAGGCAGTCAGCTAGGGAGCCGGATATCACGTCTACTAAGCTGCAGAGAGAGATGAAGTAAGTTGGCTGAAAAATGCCAAACGCGCATTCTGTATCGGTGATAAGATTTAGTTAGTGATCAACCCGCTTCCGCTGGCTGATGCAACAACTTCCGAAATAAGTGAAGTAAGTGATGAACAGGCTGTACCACCCCACTCCTGCGTGCCTATCTTTAAGCTAGGAGTAGTTGATGTAGTCCAATCCAGTCAGTCCTGTAGCATCCATCATCTTACATTTCACAGCATCAGAAGCGAGTCGCTCGCATGGTAAACACTCGAAGACTGCAGCTCAAGCTCAAGGTGTTCAAAAGGCTCTGAATTCTGTCAGCGTCTTCACCTAGTTGAGAGGACTTTATCACCGTCACCAACATATTCTAAGTCAACGAGATTATTCTCTGGTAGTAACAAGTAGATCTTTGAGTAGCTGAAGTGAGTTAAGGTTAAGTTCTTTAGTACAGCATCTGTGATGACATTGAATAGAAATGGGGACAATGGACATCTTTGACGGATACCTGGCTGGTTGCCTGTGTGAGTTGAGTAAGTGCTTTGATCAGTGCAATGTAGTTTTTCAGCATTCCCTTCATAGAAAAACATCACCATAGTACCTCTCTGTTAACGGAATATAATGCCTCTTTCAGGTGAAGAAATACAGCACTTGTTAGGTGCCGGTAATTACGCCTATGTTTGAGAATCTGTTGAAGGGTAAACATATGATTGATATATCCTCTTCATGGTGTGAAGTCTGCCTGGTTCTCTCGTGTTAGTTTCGCTGGAGCACCACTTAGTCTACGCTCGATTACTGTGCCTACATCTATAAATAAATATTGGTCAATCTAATCCCCCCCATGATTATCACAGGAAGACTTGTCTCCCCTCTTGTATATCAGGATAATCAATGACTTACACCAACTTGACGAAACTTCCTTTGATTCCCAGACGCTTCCTAGTATCTCAGTTAACCCAGACAGTGTACTGTCTCCAATGTCCTCAAACACCTCTGGAGTCATTCTATCAGGCCCCTCTTCTTTGCCTCGTTTCAGACTAGTGATAGCTTTTGAAACCTCAGTTAAGGACGAAGGACCTGAGTTTATATCCCATTCAGGAAGGTGTGAGATGCTGAGTAAGTTAAGCGTGGTTGTTTTTTTCCCTTCACGTTCCCCAGTGGAACATAGGGCTTCAAGCTAGTGGCTTGAAGTTTCTGTAGCAGTGTTTATTTTTACAGGATGGGGTTGCTAACCTCATGCCCACCCTTTCCTCTTCACCAGCATTATTTCTGGCTAGGCGAGGTAAAGGAGTGCGTCGGTCGGGGATCGAACCCCGGACCATGTGCATGGTCGACGAACGTCCCAACCGCTATTCCACCGACGCAGTTGTAGGTAGTTAAATTGCTCCTCAAAGTGTTCTTTTCAACGTTCCAGTCGTCTATCTCAGGAGCTAATTATGGTGCTACACTCACCAATATTTACTTAGACTTTATAAACACTTGAATGAGTTTATCCTTGTTATTATTATCATTGTTATTTTGATCACCTCGGTTGTTATCCGTAATTTAATTCACATCCCTGAACTCTCACCCTACACAATCTGATTAACCACATTAATTTAAATCTCGAAATATACCCCCATTAATTCACAATGAAAAAAGCAGTCTTTTTGTTCAGTGAAGAAATGCTATTTCCTTGCAGTGAATTTATTTTCAACCAGGTTAACAGCAGTCATGTTTACATTACGGAGAAAGGCATTGAGTGGAACTAGAAATTGCTCAGCAGTCAATATTACACATATGATGATAGGAATAAAGATAATTAAAATGATGTACTAAGGGTAATGTGTGCAGTAGAGTTGAAGTGAATGAATTACAAAACGTTTAAAGATTATTAAATAAGTGAACTGGTATATAGGCATTTGAACTATTAAACCTAAACAATGCGTTCAATAGAAGTTCTTGCAGCCATTATCCCTCCCTTGTTGGTCTGTTAAGACCTAACCAACTGATGACTTCTCCGTCACCACCCTTTACTTTTATCTTCAGCCCCTCTCTAATCACTCCTTAATCTTTTCTCATCTTGATTAAAACGTATTTGATTTACTTCCCTTACAATCTGGCATTACGTAATCGATTCATTTGTTTTTCTTAGCCTTTATCGACTAATATGTCTACCTGAACACATTTGTTTGTTTAATTATTCTGTCTCTCGTTATTCTTGTCATTACAGATCGCCTCACTTTTTCATCCTCATTAGTGATAGTATTATTATTATTATTATGACTAATTGCACAGTTTATATGCACCATTTTATTATCCTATGGATAAAACACCGTGATGCTTGCTTTATATTTGAATTTTTATTTGTATAGTAATGTAGGAATATTAAAGTTAAGCCTGATGACACCTGTCTGATTGAAAGCACAATATTGTTCGCTAAAATGTGTTTTTCTAAATTCTTGTTAAATTCTCTAATGTCTAATTGTTTATCTAAGTGATGTAATTGAAGCGTAATGCAATTTATCTTAATTTTGATCTCCCATACTCTCTCTCCCCTTATCTAATTGAACATGACCTGGAAAAACATTCGCACCTGTCTTTCTGCATGATTAATTCAATGTAGTTTGTTTACTTATCAGTCCTGTATCTCCCAATGTAATTTCAAAAGTATATACATCCGTGTATGTAGAGTATTCAGTCCTATATCTCCCAATATAATTTCAAAAGTGTGTATATCCGTGTATGTAGAGTATTCAGCTGACGAGTTCTGCCGAAATTTGATGAATTCATTAAATCCTGCTTTATTTACCTTTATTGCTTGTTTTAAAGAATATAAACTGTATAGATATAAATGCAATTAGCGGTTTGATCAATTGAAAATAAACCTTGGCTTCCAAGTATTGCCTTATGCTTTTACCGTATGTGTTCATGATGAAATCCACAAACTAATCAAACGAAATCCGTACAAAAACCAATACTTGAAAATATTAGAGCTAAGCCTAATGAGATCTAATTGAAAGCACAATATTTTTCGCTTAAATGTCTTGTTCTAAATTTTAATATGGGAACATTTAATATTTATTGTTATCATCATTATCGTACACTTAATTTTTTGGACAATAGTTGACCTACAATTTAAAAAAAATCTTTATACCAATTCATTTATTTAATACACTTTAAAAGTTTTGTAATTCATCCACTTCAACTGTACCACGCCCCCTCCCTTAGTACATCATTTTAATCATCTTTATTCTTATCATCATATGTGTAATATTGACCACTGAGCAATTTCTAGTTCCACTTAATGCCTTTCTCCGTGATGTGGACACGACTGCTGCTAACCTGGTTGAAAATGATTTCGTTCCAAAGAGATAGTATTTCTGAACGCTGAACAAACAGAGTAAAACTGGGTTTTTGGTGGGAGTATTTCATCATGAGCTGAAATCAGTTAGAGAGAACGATTGTATAACCCCCCTTGGAGTAATGCCAGACAGCTGTTTCCTCCGTCCTAGTGTTTGTGACTGGCTCTTCATCAGTACGCACCTACCCCACCAACAGGGTTCGAACCGACGACCTTCTGGTTACAAGAAGAATGAGCTACTTCATAGACCATTAAGCAACCACTCACTGATACCCGACCAGATCCATGGTCCGTCAGCCAGTTAGTGGATGAATTCTAACTTCAGACAAGTTTTCCAATGGTTCTCTAACCAATCGATGTTAGTGCTAATGATGAAATCCTCCAACCAATCAAATCAAACAAAATCCCTACAAAGCTAATACTTGAAAACTGTGACTAAGAATATTTTATTCATTATGTGAATGCAAAGCCAAAATAATAATTCACCTTAAAATACGTATATGTTTCCTCAAATCGTTATAGTATATTTACTTGACTGTATTGGAAAAAACTTAATTTAAAAAAAAATAGTTTTAATGATTGAATATAGTGATGTCTATATATTAACAGCCTACACTCATGCTCATGAATCGTATAAATTCATAATCTATAAGGCATGAAATTCACACATCATATGACTGCTACTTATCCTGCATTTCTGTTTCTTTATATATACATAAAAATAGTGTAAGCTTTCAATCAGAAACGCATTTTACACAATACGCACAGAAATACGCATGCAGGTACACATAAATATTGATAAATAGTTGTGTTTTAAACACTTCTATTCTCCTATTCAAGTGTTAGCTTTATGGGGATTTGATTGATTGGTTACAAGACTTCATTGTAAACTGATATCGATTAGAGAAGATTTGTAGATCAGATGGATGATTTAGGATTCGTTGTGTTCTTTGAGGAGCTGGTTGATGGTTTAATTGTGAAGCTTTCATCGTCGTTCCCCCCCTCTCACCTACTGGACAATATCTCCTTTCAGCGCACGTTTTAGTACTAAAATGAACTCATTTACAGGCAGAATCCTTGAACTGATGGAGTTTGCTTCTAATTGAGTTTGTGGGGGGTTTCGCATGCCAGCCACTTTTATTCCTGCCTGCATTGTTAAGATTTCTCCGCCGTGAGGTGGTTTCCGAGGTTCCTTCTTTGTATGAAAGTACGCACTACTGATGATATAAATTCTTTATTGTTGGTAATGTCATTATTCTGTGCATGTTAGATGACATATTCGCCGTATTCAGAACACAGGACATAAATTGGTTTTTTTCCAAAATCTCAACTTGAAGGTGGGAACAATTCAATTCACTTATGAATTGGAAAGTCAAGAAGGGGAGCTTCCAATGGTACATTGTAGCGTAAAAAGGAGCGAAGATGGGAAGTTAAACACTAGTGTTTACAGGAAACACACATTTAAACAGATATCTGGACTTCCGATCATCGCATCCAATCTCAGTGAAAATAGGATTCATGAAATGTTTAAGTGAAAATAGAGCACAAAAACTAAGTAGTACTATGGAAAATCTAAGACAGGAAGTGAGGCATTTAAGAGAAGCTTTGAATGTGAATAATTAGCCTGATAAATTCATCAGGAAGTATTCAGGAAGACGTAAAGTAAAATTAATTATAATAGTGGTGATAGTGATAATAATAATAATGACGACACATATGTCAAACATGCTCAGGATAATGACGACACCAACAATAGAGAATTTAAATCACCAATAGTGCGTGCCTCCATAGAAAGAAGGTACCTCGAAAAGCCTACGGCGGAGAATTCTTAACAATGGAGGGAGGAATAAAGGCAGCTAGCATTCAAAACTACGACCTCAATTAGAAACAAGCTTATTTGGTCGAAGTATCCTATCTATGGAGCCTGTTAAACAAAACAATTTAGTTTATCTAATACCCTGCTTTGATGATTGTCAGGTTAAATAATGCATAGGGTCAGACAGTCACACTAATGGAGCAGAAAAATCTTCCGAAATCTTCAATGAATTATTATATTATTGTGTGTCTCCCCTGGCAACCATTTTCGTGATTTGAATTTGAACTTTCTTGTCATGGGATGATCTACTTTTTATTAGCTGGTAAATTTGGTCTATAGTAATGTGTGTGTTTGTTAGTCGATGGCTGATTCACTTGAGTACCAGACAGGCTTCTAGGAATTCCCTGACTGCATTTTTGTTGTTTCCTCTATTTCAAATTATTCCAATAGGCTGTACATTCGTTTGTTTATATTAAGTGGGTGAGAAAGTTCCAGAATTATCTCCGGTTAGTGGTCAGATTAATAAAATTACTAAGTGTAATAAACAGAAGATAGATAGTAGTGGTAATACTCTAGAAATATTTCAGGTCAAAGGTCAAATTAAAAATTACAATGTATAATAATCAGGAAGATCGGGTAGAATAGACAAAATAGGATTAAAATTACTGGAAAACTCGTTAGTTTGCATAATTAAGGGTTAAGGACGTAGTATTAACGAAATGGGCAGGGGGTTCTGTCATATAAAGACAAAAACAGTAACCATATCTAATAATGCAAATAGGGATTTAAAAAGGTAAATATAACAGAAATAAACGGGAAGGTTGGACAAGAAAGGTAATAGGATAACCATTATTGGTGAGACTGACTTTTCATGATGGCCATGGTAGGGACAACGGTTGAACGTATTTATTTTTGGACACATAGAGTAGGCTTGAGATTTCGGTTCGCCAGTGCTTTAGATTTTCCTATATGTTTTGATTTCACTCCCTTTGGTAGGTTGGATCGGATCTTTTATATGGCTTTGAAAGATTTTTCAAATGGGGCTGAATGTCCAGAATTCACCAGATGTTCTATTATCGAACTTTATACCCCTTTGCGTTCTCCGTTTGCTAACCATGCTGGATAGTGGCCCGCGCGCATTTTACAAGCAGACGCATGGTACGGCCAATGTACTCAGCTCCACAAGAGCAAGTGAACTTGTATACACATGTTGAAGTGGCCCAATACGACAGCTTGTCTTTCACGCTGTCCACCTCATGGCCCGAATCAACAAGATGTGTCTGGCAGTAGATAGCACTGTTCAGAGCATTTGTTCCCTTGAGATGTAGGCCTTTTGGTACATGTTCAGATTATCTGAGATATTCGCCCCATCTTCTTTCTCTTCTCCCAATGTAGTAACTGTTCCCGTAGATACAGGTATATTTGTTTACTCAATTAGAGTAAAAAAGGCAAGGGTATTTATATCAATCTTCAATAAACGGGGGAACCAATTTAGCCTGCAGGCTATACGTTGGGGCTAGAGAAGTTTTCAGTCTTCTGTTAATTATTCCTGCGACATTATCGATTTAAAGTCGAGTCGGATGAAGACAGGTTTCTTACTCATCAATATGGTTTGTTTCATCTTTAGATTTTCAGATCTTCATTGCAGGTAAAATATATTTTGATAAAGTGTCACACACAGTGTGTTTGTTATGCACTGATATTAACCGATGCCACCACACGCTTCGAGCATAATTTTTTGCTGCTCATCGTCACCATCTAAAGGAACTACTCACACAACTTTCGAGTTTCGTTTATATAATTCCATTATTTTTCATCACTTGACTTCTTTTTTAAATTTTACTATAGCTTGACTCCACACAGTATTTTTGATACAAGTATGAAATTTTCAGGCCGTAATATCGGTAGCCGAAATTTAGAAGCCTGACCATTGAAATCAGGTGTGCGTCGGCTGGAGATGGAATCCCGGACCATATGTATGGTCGGCGAGCATCCTAACCACTATGGCACCAACACACTAGATTGGTAGTAGTATTTTCCATATTTCCGGTATGAATGATGAGTCATTCCTATTGCACGTGTTATTTTGAGTGTGTAGACTCGATGATCCAGAATTCAGTAATCAACTTCTCTCTGTCTCCACCTACCTGTATTACTTTTTAGAATTTTGACTCTGTCACACCCACCGCACTGTGTGCTTGTGTGTTAAGGGATGCAGTGCTATGTAGTGCTGAGCTGTCTTCTAAATTACTTATCTTCGCGGGGTAAATAAGTAATTTAGAAGACAGCTCAGCACTACATAGCACTGCATCCCTTAACACACAAGCACACAGTGCGGTGGGTGTGACAGAGTCAAAATTCTAAAAAGTAATACAGGTAGGTGGAGACAGAGAGAAGTTGATTACTGAATCCTGGTTCATCGAGTCTACACACCCAACACATGCAACAGAAATGACTCAATGCAAATACCAGAGAATTACGGGGTTATTCATACTATACACATGGTAATCAAACTTTCAGTTATGCAGAAGGAATTACCTTGCACAGACAGACAGACAGAAAGTTAAATCGTTAGAGTACAGCAGATTGAAGCAGAGTAGAGTAGAGAGTGAAGATTTTCTGTCTATCTCCCAGCATCCAGTTGACTCCGGAAACAGGCAGAATCAGATGTTGGTGAACTACCATTTCTAGACTGACTGCCTAGTTAAGAAGAGGGAAAACTGACATTTTAGTAAGTCTACATTCAGGAAGAAAACCAACTCAAACAACAAAATATTTAAATTGTGGAAAATACCCATCGTGACATTATAGGGAAAAGAACAAGAAGTTTTAGACTTTTTAGACTTCCCAGTGTCCCACCGACGACATTAGTTGGGGTCGCGCTAAATCACGAATTGGTAGAAGTTAGAATTCATGGGCTGGACTTTGAGGTGTCGGGTCCCAGTGGCTGAATGGTACACGAGCTTACCTTGTAACCGGAAGGTCCTGGGTTCGAACCCCAGTGGGTGCGTACTGCCCATGGTTTCCAAACTAGGATGAAACAGCTGTCCAGTACTCCCTGGTTTTCAATGGTTCTCTAACTGATATCAATCCATTATTATGAGTAGTAGCAATGATAAGTTGTGCTTGAAGCGTGTGGTCATCATCAGTAAATATTACTGTATAACAAACACATTTTGAGACTTTATTAAAATAAAATTTTATCTACAATGGAATTATACTTTACCACCACAGTGCACAAAATCTCTTCTTATATCATATCTTCAAACATTATTTTCAAATTTAGTTTTCTCCAGTCTTTCTGTGGCGCGTATTCTTCTGACTCTGTAAAAAATAGAGTTTTGATTAATGCTCGTTTGTAGCTGATCGGAAAAAAAAACTACTGAAATTTAAGTATACTCCATTTGCATGTGGATTTTTGGTGAATCGATGGATCTTTGTAGACTCCCATCTACACCAAGCGTTTTTAAAGGTAATATTTGGGAAATAGAACTTTCCATCAAATTTCATGTACCGTTGTGAAGTCAGTATTCTCATATGCGTCACTGAACAGTTGAAGTGAATTAGATGAGAATCGCGATTCTCATTATCACAGAATATGAAAGTGTCATCACGATATATCGACAAATATGGTAGTTTAGGCCCAGTGGAAGTTAAAGCTCATTGGTACCATAAGGGTTATTTAGAAATTCAGTTTTCACATACCTTTGATAGTCAGATTAAGCCTGAAATTATATGCAGGGATTATTATTATTATTCTCTTGAGTTCCGAGTGGAACATAGGTCTTCAACAACACGTCCCCACTCTGACCTATTCTCTACGGAACTCTTCACCTGCCTGAATTCACGATTCCCCATAATCTCTCATCTTCTCCTCACACGATCTCTTCCATGTCACCCCTGCACCCACCACTCACTAGTCGCTTCCCACTGTGATTTCACTCGAGCGATGACCTGCATGTCATTTGACGGCCTCCCTCCTCGATGTATGCCTGATCAACCGATCTCCATTTTCTCCTAAATCTTTGGCTAGCGATCGGCCCTAGGTTGGTTCATTCATTGTTACAGTTTCTTGTTACTTTTTTTTTCTTGCGATTGGATCTTCAACATGGAGCTAGCCAGCCATCGAAGGGGGCAGCTGTTGATAAAATTCTGCAGTAGCCTGTTGGAAATGTTTTTCATGAAACCAACGCCAAGATTCTAACCAATATAGAAGAAGTGACTGACTGACTTATTTCACATTTGTGTTTGAAATCCGAATGTTGTACTTCACGCTGAAAGGAGTGAAGAATAAAATTTTTCAAGTTGATTAAGGCTTATCTTGCTTGTCTTTCCGATTCTGGCTGACTGGCTGGATGATTTTGACATCTTCATCCGTGCCATCGCCTGTGGTTGAAACGATGCTGGCTGCCTAGATAAGTGAATGAGGTGACCTCTGTGAAATCTCTCCTGTTGATTGTGATTGGCCTGGCTGTTGTTGTTGTTGCGGTTCGTTGATTATCTTCATCACCTCCATCTCCACCTTCTCTATGTTCACCTGGATGGAGTCCTGTCTTCTCTGCCAACGTCTTCAGCCAGTTTGTTGCTTGTCGCCTGCAATTCTTCAAGTTTGTGTGAAATGTTAACGACATAAATCATCCACACGTGATATCCAGATCATCTAGAGTCTTCTAATTGGTCGGTGCAGCGTATTCCTCTCTTCTCACTCACTCACTCCCGACACACAATCTTACACATCATACAGTCCACCACAATTAGGAATATCATCGTTGGTGATAATAGGCAGACTGCCAGCCAGTCTGGTTTTACTCTTGTATTCACTATTTCGAAGGCATTACTGAGTTTTCCGTTGTGGATCACCTGATACGTGACATTTTCACATAGCCAGCTGTTGAGTGAGGTTGATGAAAACTTCGAAACTGCACGCCGTGGTGTTGAAGCAGTTTCTAAATTACTTCTCAGTCAGCACTGTCTGTCGAAGGCCTTTTTGAAGTCGATGCAGTTGTTGAGGTAGCGAGAGAATGAGGTATGACTTCCATTCTATTCTGTGTTCTGTAATGACGACGCTTCTCTCCAGGATGAAGTGACTTATTATCTTACTTGGCGTGAAGAAGAGCATTATTCCACGCCAGTCAGTTCTTGCAGAGTGAGGCGTATGTCTCCCTTCTTTGATAACTTGACAACTTGAAGTTTCTGTAACAGTTTGATATATTTTATAGGACTGACTCGCTAGACTTACACGCAGCCATCCCTCTTTCCGCAGGCCTGCGACCGGTCAGAAAACTAGCGAGTTAATAAACTAGGCGAGGTTCCTAAAATATGTTAAGCTAATTCACTGAACACGATAACTCATCGAAATACTTTGAATTTTTTCTACCATCAATTCATTCAAAAGTAATGGATACAGACTTAATTTTCTACATGCCCCTCTTACATGTCTGTTTGTACTTCTCTCACCGCCCACACTTATTGATCAACAGACCTGATTTTCTCTCATCCAACTACTTGTCACCTTTGAAATCCTATTGGTTCCTCATTGTCTTAGTTCGTCAAGGACATTAGTCCTCCTCAAGGTTATTTTAAAAACACATATATGTATACGCGAGCACTGTCAACCTTTTAATTAGACTGTTGTTTTGAGACAGCAAAAATCTCTCTGACCAATCAACGTCCACTTTTCTCTTCTACCTTTTGGTGGCGCGGCTGTAATATTGTTGTTGGCGTGCGATTAGGGCAGTTCAGTCATCGCATTTTTACGAGTTGATCACGAATTTATTTATTTAGTTATTCATTCACCTGTTTCACCTACCTAGTTTGGGAATTATTGGCAGTACGCACCCACCCACCACATTGGGGCTCGAACCCAGGACCCTGGTTTTCAATGGTTCTCTAACTGAGTCATCAATCAATTCGTGGTCAAACTCGAAAAAACAAATCTAACCTTTACAAACGAACTCCTGAAAACTATTCAGATGCTCGGTATTGACTGCCTGGCTACAGGATGGCATTTCCTGGAGTTCTAATGAGAAGTTGTAAAATGATGAAGTGTATATATATTTTACATATCTTTTATTTATTTATTTTTCTTCAGGAAATGAATACTTTCCGTGGGAGCATATTAAAAATGATGTTGATGGATGCTATATGTATTCCACTTGTTTATACTCAGGTTAGTGAAATGAAAGTGTCACCTCTCTCTCTCTCTTTTATATCTGTCTTTCTCTCTCCTACTACTTTTATGCATTTATATAAGTAGTGTAAGTGTCAACTGGTTAGAAATCAATAAATCAGTTTTATTCAGGATTGATCGTGAGCTGACGTCAGTTAGAGAGAACCATTGGAAAACCACCTGGGTGTACTGCCAGACAGCTGTCTCTGTTGTCCTAGTTTGGGACTCTGCTTCAGCAGTACGCACCCACCTCCCACTGGGGTTCGAATCCAGGACCACCTTCTTGTTACAAGGCGAGCGAGGTCGTAGACCATTGGCCAAACCATGCATTCCAACTTCTGCCAATTCATGATATGAGTATTCAAAAGTATTAAATATTAATCCAATGCTCACTACTGACTGGCCCTATTCGGGTAGGCAGTTACCTGGGGTTCTAGTGGTAAGCCATGACCAGTAGGGTGAGGACAAAAACTCATCGAAGAAGACATTGCGAAGTGATCGTGCTATATTATACGTGAAGTGACAGAAGTTAGAATTCATTGACTGTCTAGCCATTGGATTCGTGGGTCCCAGTTACTGGCTGCTTAATGGTCTACGAGCTGGCTCGCCTTGTAACCAGAAGGTCTTGGGTTCGAAACCCAGTGGGGTTGGTGCGTACTGCTGGAGATCCAGTCCCAAACTAGGACGGAGGAAACGGCTGTCTAGTAGTACTTCCTGTGGCTGGTTTTCCAATGGTTCTCTAGCTGATGTCGCCTGATGATGAAGTCCTCCAACCAATCATGATATGAATATTTAGCGCAACCGCCAGCCATTGTCACTGGCGAGTAACTGTCCTCTTGCTTAACTTGCTGGACTACGCTAGTTGGTTACAACTTTTCGCACTAGAAATTCAGGTGTACATCCTGGATACTGTCAGTCACTAGTGAGCATCAGATCGGCTATTAAGTGCTGTGGGTTTTTCTCGAGTGATCGAAATTAACGTTATATAGACTTATTCGTGTAAGTGTAGAACTTGACCACTGTGGTGGTAGAATGCGTATTCCCTTGGGTTCCAAGTAGAACACATCTCCTAACCGCTGTGCCACCGATGCACAGTTTGCCTGTTACTTCAATAAGTAATTCACTATTATCACTCTCATATGTTCCTTTTTGTACATTTTCACACCCTTTTCACACTTGTTAAATTGAAAAGAGTCTCTTCGCTGAATCACTTGTTTTGATTTTCTATATGTTACAATTTTTTCCATATATATATATATATATCAACGCTACAAGATATGCCCTCAAAATCTCAGTATTTATGGATTTTTTTACCAGTTTTATCTGTCTTAATTGTCGGTTTTTTTGTTTTTTGCTCTTATTTAGGTTGTAACATTAGCAGTGTACTCTTATGTGATCGCTTCCCTTATCAGTAGTCAATTTATCATCAGCAGTTCACCTCTTGCTGGAATGGCAAAATCAAAGGATTTATATTTTCCATTGTTCACACTATTAGAACTTATTGTCTATGTTGGCTGGTTAAAAGTAAGAGTTGAAATATGACCAGTTTAGCTCTTCTTTTTTTTCTACGAAAGTCTCATAGTGTATTCGTGTTATATGGTAAAAAATATGTATTGATGACTGACTACCGAGCTTTGAGCACAACTGATTTATTGCTGCTCATTCACCATCATTTCAAGGAACTATTCATAGAACTTTCTAACTTCGTTTATATATATATATATATATATTATTCCATTATTTTTCATCGCTTGATTTGATTTTTTAGTAGCAATGTAACGACAGAAGGTAAGGGTCAGGCGACAGATCATTTATTGAGAAAATCAACAGATATTTATAAGTTTTTATGTACACTATTATTAGCGTTATTGTTAGCAGAGAAGCAACCTCTTCTGATTGGTTGTTTTCTTGCTGTGAATGTTATTCTGTTATCTCTTTGTGGCTGTTTCTTAGGAAGTCAGGCTATATATCTGCGAATCGTATCCGCCCACGTTGTCTGCTGTGATTGATTCTTGAGTTCTCAGTTAGTCTTTGTTCGTTTGTTCTCTCATGGCCCCGATTTGGGACACAAACATTGACGTAAATTGTTGTCTACCAATTTCGGCTAGCAGACAGCTCTCATCACAGCTTTAGAAGTAAAAAATAAAAGGAGAAGAATGCTTATGCAGAACACTGAGGAAAGCCTTCTTTACGGCTAAGCTACGGATCAATTTCTACAGCCGACTAATGATCAATGGATATGTGAAGCATAAACTGCCGCTTTGGATGGGCCACTTCAGTGTGTGTGTTTATAAATTCACCTCCACGTGTGGAGCTAGTTATATTGGCCACACAGCTTGGCGCACACTTTCCAAATGCATCTCTGAACATTATCCGGCATGATTAGCAAAAGGATAATGCAAGGCAGTTACTTACTGGTTCAATTCTTGAGCACTTGGTGAACTCAAGCCACGTAGCCTCAGCACAGTCGTCTTTCAAGATCGTCTACAAGGTGAGGCCAAATGGTACAAAGGGCATCAGGTTTCGGCTTTTATATATGCCGGAGGCGTTGGTGATTCGTCAATACAACCCCGAACTTTGTATACAGAAAACGTTTGACCAGTCTCTTATTCTACCATGGTCTTAACCTCTTCACTGGTCTTTCCCTGTAAAAAATGTTATATTTGATTTTTTGATTTTCAATTTTACTTTAATAATTAATTCACTATTATTACTCTCATATGTTACTTTTGGTACATTTTCACACCCTCTTCACACTTGTTAAATTGGCACTCAACTTCCCCCTTTCTTCTCACCACTCAATAACAATTTTAACCTCATCACATTTCTAATATAGATGTAGTTGTGTTCTTTGAGCTAGCTAGCTGGATGGATGGTTTATTTGACAAGCTTCCATCATTGTCCTCCAACTAGGCAGGTAGCATCTTCAGAGTGCATACTTCAATATGAATTGAAGTGAGCTTTAAGATTTCTCCACGAGTTTATTAAGCATCTCTCCTAGTGGCTGGCAGCCTTGAACATGATTGGTTATTTTTGTGTGTTTTCACACCCTCTAGGCTACTAGTTGTGTTGGTATTGATGTTGATTGTTTCCTTGACCTGAAGTCTAACCCCTTTGTGCATGAAATTTCCTTCTTATCAATTGGTAAACTGGTAAAACCAGCACCAGTCATCATCAGTGGGATAAAGAGGTTGATTGGGGTTACTTCCTGCCTTCATTTATCTGACTAGGAAACAAAGTTTCAACCACAGGCAGTCGGAAAGGATGAAGATATCAAAATCAGGCAGCTAGCCAAACAGAATTGCAAAGGCAAGATACGCCTTCATCAACCTGAAACCAGTTTGGAAATCTTCCGCCTCAGCCAGCGTAAACAACAAGATTCGGATTGTATTCAATACAAATATCAGTGAAGTCAGTCAGTGAGTCAGTCACTTCTTCTATATAGGTCAGAAACTTGCACTGAGTATACCTCACGAAAAGCATTCCCAACAGCCTATTGAAGTCTTTTATGAACAGCTGACCCCTTCGATGGGTGGCTGCCTGGCTCCATACTGAAGATGAAATGGCCAGCCAGTCGGCCGGCCGGCCAGAAAGAATTAGCAACGGGGAACTCTGGCAATGAACAAGCCGACCAATAGGCGATTGATCACCAAATTTGCAGGAGAAAGTGGCGATGGATCGACTATGTGTTGAAGAGGCCACCGAATGACATCGCGTGCATTTCAGGCCATCGCTCGAGTAGAAAGTGAATGGGAGACGACGAGTTGGTAATCGGTGCCAAGGTGGCATGGAGGAGATCGTGTGAATAGGAGTTGACAGATTATGTGGAATCGTGTGAACAGCCAGCTGGAGAGGACAGCAGAAAGGGGCAGAGTGGAGTTGTGTTGTTGAAGCTGTATATGTTTCACTTTACAATCCAAAGGAATAAGAGTCATGATATTAAACCTAATACTGACTAACTAAAATAACCCGCATGATTGATCAAAATGTTTTGATGTAAAAGAAACTACTGGATGTTAGTGTAAAGCACCCAGCCAGTCAGTTGATCAGGGTGAAGAACTGATTGAAATATAGGTATATATATGTCTATTTATTTCTTCTCTTAATCTGTTGGTTGGCTTTGGTCTAAATATCTAGAAGTACCAAGAGCGATGAATTCCTAATCCACTAAAGTGTAATATTCATTTTTCAAGTGTTGTTTTTTTCTTTAGGGATTTTGTTTGATTTGATTGGTTGGAGGATTTCATCATGAGCACTGACATCGACTGGTTAGAGAACCATTGGGAAACCAACGGCCTGAGAGAACTGCCAGACAACTGTTTTCTCCATCCCTAGTGCTTGTGCTGGACTGGCTCTTCATGAGTACGCACCCACCACACCGAAAGGGATCGAACCCAGGACCCTCTGGTTACAAGGCGAGCGAGGTAGCTCATAGATCATTAGGCACCCACTCACTGGGAGCCGATCGGATCCAATGGCCAGCCAGTCCATGAATTCTAACTGCTGTCTAGCAGTACTCACAGGTGTTTGGTTTTCCAGTGGGGTGGTTCTCTAACCACAAACCAATTTCAGTGGACATTATAAAATCCTTCAAATAAATATTCATTTCGCATTGTTTCTCTGTTGTTGTCTCTTTTTGCTTTGTCTTATTATTATTCAGGTTGCTGAAACATTAGTCAATCCGATGGGTGAAGATGATGAAGATATTGATATGAATGAAATCATTGACTTCAACTGGAAGGTATGCATATCTATCTATCTCTATATCTATATAGTGTGTGTTGTGTTGTCTGTATATTTTATTTTATTACAATGAACATAGTGTAGTACAGTTATTGATCAACATTGGGTTGGCGACTTCTCATTACTCATCTATGCATAAGCCTGGTCATCGTCATCGTGGTAGTGCTTCCCTACTGAATATGTACATTAGATTTTTAAGTATTGGTTTATAGGGATTTGATGGATTCAAGGGTTACAGGATTTCGTCATGAGCACTGACATCGGTTGGTGGTTAGAGAACCATTGGAAAACCAGACACTGGGAGTACTGGAGAGCAGGTCGGGTGTGTGAGGACAAATACTCGTCGCATGGGCTTAATGGTCTACGAGCTAGCTTGCCTTGTAACCAGAAAGTCCTAGGTTCGAAACCCGTGGTGTGGGTGAGCACTGTTAAAGAGCCAGTCCCAAACTAGGCTGACGAAACAGCTGTTTGGCAGTACTCCCTGTGGCTGGTTTTCCAATGGTTCTCTAACCAACCGATGTCAGTGCTCATGATGAAATCCTGCAACCAATGTACACTAGATTATTATTATCATTATTATTCCCTTGGGTTCCGAGTAGAACATAGGGCTGGTTTCAACAACACATCTCCAGTTTGTTCTATCTTCTGCCGTCCTCTTCAGCTGGGTATACGATTGACCATATTCTCACATCTCCTTCGCTTACTCTTCCTCACCATACGATCTCCTTCATGTCACCCTCACGCCGACGACCCACTCGTCCGTCGCTTCCTATTAGGATTCCATTGGGGCAATGACCTGCATCGCGCGCGATGTCATTCAACGACCTCCGTCCCTAACGTATCCCCGATCAATCCATTTGCATTTTCGCCTACATATTTTCGGAACAGTCGGCTCTTGGTTGATTTGTTCCACTTTTGAGTTTCGTGTTGAGTGCAATCCGAATCTTGTTCCTTATGCTGGCTAAGTGATTGCAGAAGATTCTTGTTAAACTGAAAATGCACATTCATCGTACGACGGAATAGTAGCATTTCTCGTAGTGTTTGAGGTGTTCTACCTACCTACGTCCATATTATTTTCTATAAGAGATTCACAAATAAAGTCGATGGTCTCTGATGTGGGGATATTGGTGAACACAGGGAGGAGATATCCATAGAGATCATTGTTTCATCATTGATCTTCTACCTCTTAATTTGTCTACTATCTCCTAAGATTAACTTCCTGATTGTGGTAGACTGGATAATGCGACACTCAGCGGGCAACCAGGAGGAGGACATAAAATGGACCCGCACAAAAACAACTTGATGGATCTGCACTTAACTGATGATATATGTCTGATTCCCTACAAACTAGAAGACATGCAAATGAAAAAAGCAAGAAGTTGGCAGAAGAAGAATCCAGAGAAGACAGGACTTCAGGTGAACACAGAGAAGGCAGAGATGATGATGAAGACTCCTGCCTGCCAACAGCAACAGCCACAGCAAAAACAGCAGACAACTGACAACAATCGCCAGCTAATAGGAGGAATCTGAAAGAAGCCATCTCATTTATGCCGACCCGGGAAGAGTCGTTTCACTTAGAGGCAAAAAAGATGAGCAACAGGCAGTGATCTCCGGCAATGAACCAACGAACCAACCCAACTCAACCCAGCAGGAACCAATTGTGCAAGAAATATGCAGGGAGAAATGGAGGTGGATTGCATTGTGGCCATACTGTGAGAAAACAAACCACCAAGTGAGTAGTGACATCACACGTCAGGCTCTCTCTCCGTCGAGTGGAACCCGAATGGGAAGCAGCGAGTTAGTTAGTCGTCAGTGTGCGAGGGTGACATGGAGGTGAGTGAGGAGGAGGTGATGCGAAGAGGAGATGAAAGTATGTGGTCAAACGTGGAGGGAGATGAGAAAACGTTGGCGGAGAACCGAACGCAATGGAGATGTGCGGCTGAAGCCGTATGTTCCTCTAGGAACTAAAGGAAACAATAACAGTAATAATGTTTCACTACTACTCATATGTTGTCTTCTGTGTTAGCTAAATTCAGGCTTCTACTTAACAACTAATGAGAATCGATCAGGTCCATTGTAGCCTTTTTAATGACTGAATAAACTTCTTCTTAGACACGCACAGGTCAGTATTTCACATGTGAATTGTTACCATTGCTTCTGCAGTTAGAAGAAGTTTTTTCCGTACTCGAGGGTGACAAAGACAACCAATCACCGCTCCCTCCACCACCACCAGCAACAACAATAACAAGTGCCAATCCCTATCAGTGGGGGAAATTCCGAAGAGGTTACTTCCTTCACTTATCTAGGCAGCCGGCACAGGTCAGAATGTTAAAATCAGAATCAGAAAAGCTATACAACCCTTCATTTTTCTTAAATCAGAACAAATCACATAAAAGGTGAACAATATTGTTGTTTTCAAGTAGATCCTCTTCAGGCTTTACTCTAATTTACATAGATTTATATATAAAACAAAATTAGACCAATGACGATGAGTTTGTGGATCAAATACTAATAATAATGTGGTAATAACGATGATTATAATGATAGCAAAAAGAATAATGATAATAAGGTTTATGCAGTAGGCGGCGATAAGAATAACGAAGGTAGTGAGTGATATGTGTGTGCATAACGTAGACAATTCAATAAGTAAATAAATTAGGTCAAATCTTAAAAGTTATGTAATACTAAATGCGGAGAGGAAAGATACTCCGAACTTGAATAAATATCATAGAAATACGAAGGGAATGGAAAATAAGAAAGAGTGGGAGGTTTATTTTAATTAGAATTTGCCTATGCCAGGCTAGGGAGAGACAAAGGTAGAACAAATTTCTTTTGTTGTGTGCAAAGACACTAAGATTGTTCTTCAGAATTCCGATAGCAGGTTTGAATCTCATTCGAAAGACTCGATGGAATGCGATAGATAACTTTGAGGGCACTTCTTCTTCTGTCCACTTGATGACCGCTATCATCAATGAAATGAGTCAAAATGGAACTTCTTATAGATTTTCTTTAACCTTTTCCTAAGCATGAGGGAAGCAGGATGTCAGTTAAGGGCGCGTTTATTGAGCTGTCCAGTTGTTGTTCGCCCTGAATAGCTAAATTTGTAGATACACATAGAAGTGGTGCAGCTAGGTAGGTAGCTTGTCTTTCTTTTGAGCAATCAAAATTGATCGGCAAATGGAAAATGACTAACAAAGGGTGGTGGCGACAGTATAACTCCGTTTTACTGCTCTCAATAATCTTAGATGTAAGACTTCATTATCTGTCCACTTCACCTACCTTTAGTATTACGTAACTTTTAAAATTTGACCTAATTTATTTATTTTTTATTGCATTGTCTACATATACACACACGTATTACTACATTCGTTATTCTTATCGCCACCTGCTGCACAGACCTTATTATCATTATTATGTTTATTATCATTATAATCATCGTTATTACTGACGTTCAAAACATTTACCACATTATTATTACTATTATCATTATTATTATTTGATCCACAAACTCACCGTCAATGGTTTAAATTTTGTCTTATACATAAATCTATGTAAATTAGAGTAAAGCCTGAAGAAGATCTAATTGAAAACAGCAATACTGTTCGCTTATTATATGTCTTTTTCTAATATTATTAATAATCGTGGGAATATTTAAAGATTTGAAATCTGAAATCATTTGTTGGGAATCTACACTCTGTAGTATAACGAACAAGATTCAAATTTTCAACACCAACGTTAAGTAACTCAGTCAGTCAATCACTTCTTCTATATGTGGGCCAAAAGTCATGAAAGATCTGTCTGACTCTTATCAACAGAAGGCTCTAACGTTTTAGCACCAAGAAACTCTTTTAGAACGAATCACTCAAATATTCCGGAGAAAATACAGATGGATGAATCAGACACACGATGAGGAGACGGTTGACTGACTGACATTGCACGTCAGGTTCTCGAGTGAAACGATGAATTGGACGTCGGTTCGAATGTGAAAAAGGGGGGAGAGGAAGGCTTATAGGCAATCAGTGAGCCAGCTAATGAAGAAGAAGAAGAACACAACAGAGAATAGGCTGAAATGAAGGGTTGTGCTGCTGTTTTGAGACCTTATGCGCTCCACTCCAAACCCATGAGAATAATAGAAATGTGATACAATTGGTGCAGTGAATGCATCAGATGCGGATTGATTACTGATTCCCTGGTTAGTGTTGAATAGTAATTATATAACCCTACTTGAGTATATCAATATAATAATAATAATAATTGAAGTTGAGTACACTTAGCAGAAGACGTGAATTTTCTTGATTTTTCACATTATACTAAAAGAAAAAATAAACTTTTATAATAAGGATGTGTGTATTATTCACTAGAGAATCTCTAAAAAACATTTTCTTATTATTTTATAGCTTTTATTGGACACTAGTCAGTCAGTGTGATGTGTGCCTGGCTAGTCCTTGGTGTTCGTGCAGACTGAATTCTATCAGTCAGTTAGGCAGTCAGTCAGATTTGCAATGTGGCCGTTATACCACTAGGTGGCTAGCTCGCTATCACGGTGTACATTGATTTGATAAGGCGGGCTCGAATCTCAGAAGGAGGGACATGAGTTGTTCCTTCGATGTGGTTACAGATATGCCCTGATGACGAGTGCCAACTAACAGGAAACCTAGGTCTAGATCCAAGGCTTCGTGTGGCCGATTGCCTCCAACCATCTAATATTGTATAGCTTTCTTATAACCTACAAAATGGTCAGTCATATTTGTTCTGAGTGCGTTTGTGTGTGTGTGTGTTTACGTGTTCTTCTGCCTAATTTGATATGCAATTTTGATGCATGATATCGTTTTACATCTTAATTTTATTGTCTTCCCTGGTGTCACCAGAAGGCATTTCAGACAGGCGTTTGACTTTTATCAACAGATACATTCGGCTAGCTCCATTCGGAAGATTAGATGGCCAGGAAGCCTTTTAGAACAAGGAACTCTTTTGGAAAGAAATGACCAAGGGCCAAAAAAGAGAGGCGATGAGTTGTGCATACGAATGTTACGTGGAAGGGAATCATGTGCATAGGTGGTGACAGCTTATGGGCATGCGTGGAGCCAGCTGAGCCGGCTAGTTCTGGACTCTTCATCAGTGCGCACCCACTGGGGTTGGAACTTATGACCTTCTGGTTACAGGGCAAGCGAGCCAGCTCGCAGACCATTGAGCCTCTAGTACCTGATCCAATGGCTAGCTAGCCAACCGGTGCATGAATTCTAACTTCTGCCAATTCACGCACAGCAATAGCGTGATGAATCCGCAATGTCTTCTTCGATAATAAAAATAAAAACTTACTTGATTTCAGATTGGAATTCAGGTCTTCAGCATCAAATCTCCATTTCATCCTGTTCTCTGTGGTTCTTTCTTCTAACTGGCTCCACGAATGCCTATAAGCGCTCTCGGCTCCTTCCTATACGATATTCTTCATGTCACTCTCACACCCATGCCCAACTGACTGTTTCCTATTCGGATTCCACTCGAGGGCCTGGTAAACGATATCACCCAATGGTCTCCTCATCATGTGTCCAATTCATCTTCGTATCTTTTGGCATATTTTTAAAGGATAGACTCTGGTTTGGGTTCATTGTGGTAATCCTTTCTGACCGACTGACCTTCAGTGTAGGGACAAGAAAGCTGTTGATGACTATTTGTAGTTGTCTGTTGTAAATGCTTTGCGTGTTACGCCAAGTCTGTGAACTGTCTGACATTAGTGTTGGAAAATCTGAATATTGGGCTTTATGCTGAGTTCAGAGAGCTTGTGGTGAGTTGTCATCTGAGGTGGTGGAAGCTATTGGTGTCTGTCAGGGATGCCAATTATTCCCACTTCTATTCAGTTTCATCACATATGTACTAATGGACTTAACCCTAAGTGGCTTCAGCGACTCAGGGATTGACTTGTTACCAGGGGATAATCTCGTTGACTTAGAATATGCAGATGATTTAGTCCTCCCTGCTAGGTGAAGACGCTAAAAGAATGCAGAGTCTTCTGAACACCTTGAGCTTCAATCTGTCAGTGTTTTGCATGGGATTCGCTTCCGTCAAGTATAAGATGATGATGCTAGAGAACTGGATTGGACTAAATTGACCCCTAGCTTAGAAATAGAGAGTGAAGTGGTAGACGGAGCGTGTTGACCACTTAACTTATCTGGAAATTTGCATCAGCCAATGTGAACGGGTTAATTGCTGATGAAATTTCACCAAGGATACAGAAGGCTCGTTTGACATTTTTCAGCCAACTTACACCATCTCTCTCTGGCTTAGTAGACGTGATATCCGACTGGCTGTCAACCGAAGGGCGTGCGTACTGCTCAACAGTCCTCTACATCTTTTTCCATGGCTGTAAGACCTGCCCATTGAAAGTGGAATACATAGAAAGACCCGCTAGCTGTTTTTGATCATAGGTGCATGAGTTCATTCTGTCTCCCGTGTTAGGTGGTGATATAATGGGGTGAGTAATATTGAGATTAGGCTTCGGTCGAGTGGTATGTAAGGAGGGGGGAAAATCAGTTGACGAAGTTGTGAAGTTTTATCGATTGAGATGTTTATAACACGTGTTACGTATGCCTGCCTGCTTAGCCATTCCCTTCCTCCACCGACGATCAATGTTGGCGCACATAGGATGGATCAAGTTGGAAAAGAGTTAGCCAGTGGTGGTCAAACCATAACATGGCTTCATGATCACTCAATGAAATCCACAACAGTTAGATCAAGCCAGCCAGCAAGCCACTTAGGGAGGTGTAGACTTCCTGACTAGTTGGGGTCCTCGGGATGGTAAAAACCAATGGCTGGAGACAATTGGTGCTATGGCTCAAAATAGTTCTCAATGGCACAGATGCATCCACTCCTTGTGACTTATAATATCCAACAAAACTACTTTGTTCTTCGATATTCCTATTTTTTAAACTCATATCTCTGTTTACTGTCTCTATCTTGCGTTTCTTTTTACTTTCTTCTCTAGCTTTGTGTGATGAGTGAAGTGTGGCGACTCGAACTGCTGCTGCACATCAGTGCAAAGTTGTATGTTGAAACCAGTTAGTCAAAGAATTTGCTAACTGATTTTTAGATTTTAATAAAAGTCTGTCTTGACTTTCTGATGTTGGTTGACTTTGCCATTCTCGTCAATGAAGTCAGACTGTAACTGAAACAATGGTTCCTAGATAATTGAATGAAGTGACTTCATCACCACATTCTCTATCTTCATTTGAATTATTGTCTTCATTGTCTCTTCTGACAACCCTTGTTGGTTTTGCACCTATAGTTCTTTGAATTTGTTTGACATGAGGCATAAACTGTCTGCAGAATTCAGATCTTCTGTAGCCTTCTCATCGGTCTAGCGTATGGCTTATTTTAGTCTTCATCCTTCCCACGGTTGGTTTTATGACCCAGCCTGGGTGACGCAGTTTCGAATCTCAGAAGGGACATGAGTTGTTCCTTCGAGGTTGCAGATACGCCTTGTTGATGAGTGCAAACCAGCACGAGCAAGCAAGGCTTCCTATGGCCTTTCGCCTCCAACCATCTAATACGAACAATTCACAGTGCACCATGATGGCGAGTCAGCCACCTAGCCAGGTGGTAGCCACATTGCAAACTTGACCGACTGAGAGAATTCAGTCCGCACCAAAGATAAGAATGGACACATTACACCAGTTACTGACTAGTGTCTAATCAAAAAAGAAACTAAGTCTAACACAAAAATGCCTTGGTATAGTTCTATCCTGTGACCTCACTTGGTCTATCATCCCATATTTTATCGATCTTCAATAAAATGTTCTATCTAAGCTACTTCATTAAGAAGCTGAAATCATATATAATAACTCGACCCACTCTATTTTTAGAATTAGTTAACTCTTGTTTCTTATTTATTGTACTTTACTGCCCTACACCTCACCCCACCTAAGTCTTTCTTGGGCTACTTACTCAAAAAGGACTATGTCATTTTGGGAAGAAGGGTATTAAAGGTTGTCAGTAGGGCGAGTGGTGTGCAACTTAGTCAGTCAGCTTGTTGACAGTTGACAGACAGCTGAACAAGTCATGCGTGAGAAATGGTCTAAATCCATATTGTTTGACCTTTGACACCCAGTCCCTCTAATCTCAACTGTACCCACCTCGCTGTATCTCATCTGGCAGAACTAGAAGTCAGTAAAAAACGATTATTTGCTCGTATTACCAAGTATAGGAACTCAACGATTTGGCTCATATTTGGTCAACCCGTGTTCTATGCAATAGAGACAATGTTAACCACGAAACCTATGAATGACTATGTTGTTAGCAAAATAATCGGCTCTACTATTTGCAATCTCCTATTTGTAATTCATAGTGAGACTATCTCCTTAATGAAACTGACAATCTTGCCTACTCATATTATTATCATTATTATTTACAAATTGTTTTTTGTACTTATGTGTGTATGACTTCACTGTTGGCACAAATACCAAATGTGAGCTGCCATTAACAATCTCAATCAATCCATCCCTGTAATATTACCTTTATAATTGTTTTGAATATTATTCGATAAAATGAGATGCAATATTATTCGAAATGCTGAGAATTCCAGATGGTGTAGCATTAGTATTATATTATTATTGTTACCTTGGCTTCCGAGGGGAACATAGGTCTGGCTTCAGCAACACATCTCCACCTTCTTCTATTTTCTGCTATCCTCTTCAGCTGGCTAGTCCCACGGTTGCCAAAACTCTCCTCCTCTTCATATGATCTCCTCCACATCGCCCTCGCAACGATGACTCACTCATCGCTTCCCATTTGGATTCCACTCTAGGGCCTGGTGTGCGGTGTCATTAGACGGTCTCCTCAATGTATGCCCGAAACCATTGGAAGGAGGCAGTGCACCAACGATATGTATATGCATTTGGTCAAATCTTGAGTCAGGATTAGTGAAACGACCAAACGGTGCACTGAAAAGACATGTAATTTCGTGTCCACTACTTAGCATCGCTGTTTGCGCTTGGTCATTTAAGTCTTTCCTTCGGCTGCTTGGTAGTAGCACTAACTCCGGGATGTGAGAGATTACTTAGTTTCTGGGAAATTATACATCTAATAGCTGCTGGAAAAAAAACAGGTCTACATCTATAAGTAGATGTTTCACAGATTACTTCGGTGAGTTTTAAGAATGTCATTTTAGAAGACATAATCTTCTTTAGTTTACCATCATTCTTCTTTACGGTTGCGAGATGTTCGTAGTCAATGCGGGGTGACATACAATTTTGTCAATGTGCATACATGACAGAGCGTCTGGAACTTCATTGTCACTTCACTTGTCAAATGTTTGATGTAATCTGGGATATAAATTCAAGATGTCTTAGCTCATGAGGCGAATAGTTATGACTTGTTGTCTGACAAGGCGGCTTTCATAAGAGCTTTGTCATCCGTAATGACAGTCAAAGTTGTCTGTACCTTTCAGCATGTGTCTTAAGTGTTTGTTTGATGGCCAAATGAACTGCTAGTCACTCTCTACCATCAGTGAACAAATCATTATTCTGTGATACTTCTGCTGTTTTTCTTTTTTATTTATTCAACTTTGTATACACTTTAGATAGCATGGTGTATAGTCGATGGGATGAGAACAAGTGCACCGGCGATTGTACGAGATGTCCACTGGAGCCAATCTGTTGTTGCATTACCACATACAGAAAGATCTAGACGGTTAACTGTTGGCTCAATGAAAGGATCTACGCACGATTTGAGGTAGGTTTCTTTGGATTCCGAGTGGAAGATAGGGCTGGCTTTAACAACATCTCTCCACTTTGTTCGATTTTCTGCTGTCCTCTTCAGCTGGCTGACGCCACGACTGCCCAGAATCTCTCATCTCCTGATCCATATCACCCTCACACCGACTGACCACTCGTCCATCGCTTCCCATTCATCTTCCACTCGAGGGATGACTTGCAATGCACGCATTGTCATTCGACGGTCACCTTCCTCAACATATACCCGATCAATTCATCTTCGTTTTCTCCTAAATATTTGTTTAATTGGTTCGTTCATTGTTAGAATTTCTTGTTACTTATTCTTCCTGTCAGGCCATTTGATCTTCAGTATGGAGCGAAAATGGCAGCTGTCGACAAACTAATGGGAATGCTTTTCTTGACACGCTGGCCAAGTTTCTGACTCGTATACAAGAATGACCTCATGACCTTGAAATCCTATTGTTTGTTATACTATTTTAATTTATCAGTAGAATTAGTGTCTCTCAAGGTTATTCAGAGCATATATATGTACATACATATACGGAAGCGCTGTCAGCCATTTCTTACTGTTGATATAAGATACTGAATGCTCTCCACGTCAACAATCAGTCTTCTCTTCTTGGCTTCTTGCATCGCGTTTTCAGTGGTATCGTATCGTCTTGTTTATGCTGTTCTTAATGGTGTTTATGTAACGACAGAAGACAAGGGCCAGGCAACAGCTTGTTTATTGAGAAAATCAAGTTTAAAATCAAATTTATAGATTTTTATGTATATTATTGTCAGTGGAGAAGCGACATCTCCTAATCTGTTGTTTTCTTGCTGAAAGTTATTTTGTACTGCTTGTGACCGATTATCAGAAAGTTAAGTCATTTTTCTGCAAATTCTATTTGAAGACGTTAAGTCTGCTGTGATTGGTTGGTGAATTCCTCAAGGTTAAGCTTTGTTCTTGTTTTTCTCATGACCCCGATTCGGGACGTAACATTGACGTAAGTTGTTTTCTACAATTCTGGCTTGTCGCAGCCAGCTGTCACCACAGTTACAACAATAGGCTCGCGAATCGACTAGACAGGAAATGCTTAAGCGCAAATTGCCAAGTGTATTAACGATCTTATGAGAATTTAAGACGCCAAACGATATTCCTTAAGCGAATTTGTTGTATGAAATCAAGTTTCCTATCACCAATGACGGTGTTAACGATATGACCCCTAATGGGATACCACCACTTACCCCCTACTGACTTACAGTTTTTAGAATTCTCCGAAGTATGATATCATCATTTTGCTTAAAGCAACTCAGGAACGAACAAGTAAGGGTGAACAGTATAGAAGAAAAGGTAAGATGCTCAAGATTTGATAAACCGTAAAAGGAGGAGTGGGGGTTGGAATAGGTTTTTTAGAAATCAATAAGACATGGGAAGACTAGGATAGATCAGAAGATAGACTTAGTCGAAGATACTTCACGTCTGCCTTGACTGATTTCTATACCACTATCATCTCAATTTTACAACGGTTATAACAATGAATCTCTTCATTTATTAACGGTCATATCAATTAACAGTCATCAGTCAACAATTTTTATTTTTTTGTAACAATTTTTTATTGCTAACACGTACAATGAGACCACCGCTTTTATTTTTCTTCAGTGGAATTTCTCCAATGTGTGTTATAGAGTTGTGTTTGCTAGAGAGATAAATTTTTTGTTGTTGGTGTATTTCTTATATTTATGGTGTTCACTTTAGAAAGTCACATTTTTTTAACAAAAATTAATCATACTACTGAATTCATAGTCCTCATTGAGACATAAAAACAAAGAATTCAACGGAGAAAATTTTCTTTTCGAAAATTACTTCCTCACACAAAACTACTAATGAAGTTGGAAAGTCTTGGTATCAAAGGCAGCTTACTAAAACTGGACTAGGGAATTCCTCATAGATAGAAGGTATCAGAGTCAGGATAAACTGGAAACTCTCCTCCTGGACAACACTGCGTAACGGAGTGCCACAAGGCACTGTACTCATATCTCTCCTATTTATTTTGTATATCAATGAGTTATCTTTGCTCACCGATTCAGATCAGATTTATTAGGTGAGGATAGAATGCTTGGAACCTATGTTAATCCCTTTCTAGTAAATTTCTGTGCTTGTCGAAACCATTCTTGAATGAATCAGTTGAGGTTGCAGGTACCACTTCTTCTGAGAGTCAGTCGGTTCCAGGTGTTTATCACTCAATGTGAGAACCAGTACTCAACAACAATATGGTTTCTCCATGGCTTTTGAACTCTTCTGCAATGTCGCCTAAGGGAAGGAAAATAGAGAATAAATCAGGTCCGTAGTCATTATTTACAATTTTAAACATTGTAATTAAATCTCCTCTCTGCCTACTAAGCTATGATAGGGAGAAGAGATTTAAACTGTCTAGTCTTTCGTCGTATGATAAATTAGTCATGCTGAGAATCATATGTGTTGCCTTCCTTTGAACCTTTTGTAGAATATGTGAGTCCCCTCTAAGACAAGAAGTGGCTGGCTGCCTGGATACAGTTTTCCAGGAGGTGAACATATCTGTGGTGATTCTAGTAAAGACTCTGCGAATTGCCCATAAGGATGTGAAACTACGTGCAGCCACGGCGCGACAGTGTGCTGTAGTTTTTAAATTGTGACTTACTATGACACTTAAATCCAAGTGAGTCTGAACTGATGGCAGAGTTATTCCCTCTATTTTGTAGGTGCTGTTGCTTGCGTGTCCGATGAGCATGATTGCACATTTCGTTACATTGATGGGAAGCATCCATTCTCTGAACCACTCTGACAATTTGTCGAGGTCTTCTTGCAACGTGAGTATATCACTGTCGCCCTTCAACTCTCTTCAGATTTTTAAGTCATCTGCGTATAAAACCATGGGGGCATCGGTGAGCAGAGATAACTCATTGATATACAAGAAAAAATCAGAGAATTCCGAGTACCGTGCCTTGTGACACTACACTACGTACTGTTGTCCAGGTGCACAGTTTCAAGTTGATCCTAACCCTCTGCCTCCTATCTATGAGGAATTCCCTAATCCAGTTTAGTAAGCTGCCTTTGATACCAAGAGCTTCCAACTTCTTCAGTAGTCTTTTGTGAGGAACTTACTGTTATTGTCTATTGTAATTCATTATGTATATATATATATATATATATATATATATATATATATATGAAAATGAAATTATTGATTCAGGCATCTATAAAAAATAAAGTAATTGAGCAAAGAATGTCCTTTTCAATAATTTCCTCCTCCTCTGGATCTACACATATATATGCATCTTTATATACATAGAATAGTCATCAATAACAATATTGATGTGCTTTTTAAATACTACCGATTTGTCAAGTAAGGTCACAATGGAATTACAGACAGTTCACTAAAGATGCATAAATTATAATAAGAAGCATAAAAATGTAATAGTAAATAGAATATCAAATAAAATTTCGAAAATTTCCACAAGAAATTGAGGATCATTAGACCCTTGATAGCCATGGTAAGGACAATGTCTGAACTAGCTTCTTTTGGACATAAATTAGGCTTCTTAATGTGGATCCCAATGGCCTCAGCAATATTTAGTAAACGAACTCTTAAGGGGAAGTCAAGATTAATTGATATATAGTAGATGACTTTGAAAGCCTAGTTGGCATCCATCTTGTGTTCTGTATCTACAAGATGAGATAGAATAGAGGTATGAATGGATTTTGTTTGTCCTTTACTTAACCAACCAATGGGCAGGGGGATGTTCGGAAATCCAACGAGAAACATGTCTAAATGTATGGCCTATGCAACTAACTGGCTCACTCATCAGGAGCAGTTAAATACACATAGATGAGGCAAAATTAGGCAGTTTATCTCTTACTCTTAAACGAAAAATAGTGGTGAGTGATTTTGAAGACATAGAGTAATTCAGCAGAAGTAGGGAATGCTCTTTTCTTCACTGCATTCCTAAGACGTTGTGTTAATATCTCGTTGATGTTATCCCCAAGGAATTGAATTTGTAAGCATAAGACCTTCGTTTCTTCGGAACTGTTGTTTGGTACTTTGGTCTGCCCGCCTTGATTTTTTTGATTCATATTCTTATCAATGAACTATTCTGGGGTAACCGTTCTCACTCAGCAACCATTGATGAGAAAATTTTCTTCGCTGAATTCTTTGGTTTTATAATACTTATAATAATAATTATTCGTCACATTTTCCATATATATTGTTGTTGTATTATTTTTATTTTTGCGGGTGGTGTTTACAAATAGTATGCCTTGTGGAGTTTCTCTATATTATGCTAACCAATATTCAATCTCCTTCTGCATCCTCTTACAGATTACATCCATTGAACGAATATATATACAGAATATATGGTTATATAATTCCAAAAATGGTGTAACTAACTAACTAACTCACCAACTAACTAACTAACCAACCAACCAACCCATCAAGTGAGCTTCGACAATGTGTAAAGCTGTACAAAAGGAATTTAGTTCACAATAAAAACTTGATGAAGGTTTTTAAAAAAATCGACAGCATCTAAGCGTCAATGAGAAAACGATTTCCAGTCAATATTAGCTGAATGATCTTCAGTCGATTAGTGATTACTGAGAATTCCCTGCGGAGAATGACAGTTTACGCCCCCCCTCCCTACCTCCTTATGGGATTGACTCAAAGCAATTGTCAAAAACTGGATAAATCAATGTCAGAGTTCCATATCAGGTAACGCATTATTCCACGTTGAGAAAGGTGGTACCTTGACAGACAGACAGCCAGACGAATGATGTGATTAGAAAGTAGAGAACACGAAGTTCAGCAACACAGATATCTGTCATCTTTTCGGCGATTTTATTTTCAAAAGCAACTGTACAATCGCATTTAATTACATAATTTTACATAGATACAATTTTTATTTGATTCCACATAATTAGGAAGGCGAATAAAAAGTGAAAATCATTTTCAACTTGATATGGTTTACGAGGAGAGGCTTAGAAACAAAATGACACAGGACTAGAACAAATTACAGTTGTGAACAGAAAGAGCATGGAAACAAACTTAAAATAATCATAATTTTCAACTTGAAATGGAAGTTAGGAGGTGTGTATATATAGATTACAAGAGGCTTAGAAGCAAAAATTATAGGGAATAATAAAAAGACAGTTGCAGCGAAGAAAATTTTCTTTTCGAAGAAGTCATCTTCAGCTAGGCTCTACATTAGTGTATTTATAATTAATGGGTGGGAAAGTTCCAGAATAATTTCCGGCCAGGGGTAAAATTAATAAAATTACAATTAGGGATTAAAATCCCATAATGAGCACGCGGTGTGGAGGGTGACGGATAAAACTCAAACAAAGTAGCATCATAATTACTGAGAAGAATGACATATTGTGCAATTAAGGGGGTTTGGAAATGTAGAAATGGGAAGATAGACATGATGTTTGGATAAAAAATCTAGTGGGATCATAACTAATGTGACGAATAGTTGTTTATGCAGTTAGGGATTAACTATGTAGAAATAATAAAATGACAAAATAGGCAGGAAGTTCGGATATGAATGTATGGTAGTGTAAATAGGAGGCATTAAGAAAAACTTAAAAATAACATGAATAAACAAGAAGTTTGGATAAGAAAGGCAATGAGATAGTCATTATTAAAAGAAAAAAAGAATTTTTTGACCCTAACCAGAAATTATTCTGGAACTTTCCCATCCATTTGATATAAATACACGAATGTACAGCCTAGATGATGACTTCGTAGAAAAGAAAATTTTCTTCGCTGCAACTGTCTTTTTATTCCCTATGATCAAAAAGAATTATCTGTTAATGATGACCATGGTAGGGACAAGGGTTGAACCTTTTTCTTTTGGATACGTAGAGTGGGTCTGAGCTTTTGGATGGCTAGTTCCCAGATGTCTTAATTTTACTCCCTTCGATAGGTTTGATCGAACCTTGTATATGATTTTGAAATATTTTTCAAATGGCGCTGAATGTCCTGAATTGGCTAGATGTTCTGTCACTGAACTATATACACGTTTTCGTTCTCCTTTTACTAGCCAGGCTGGGTAGTATTCATGAGCGCATTTTTCAAGTTGGTACGGCCGATGTACTCAGCTCCACAAGAGCAAGTAAACGGGTATATGCATTTTGAATTGGCCCAATGCAACAGTTTGTCTTTCGCGTTCTGGCTGAACAGCTTCTTGTAGGAAAACGTCAGTCGTAGGCTTGCGGTGGAGTATGTTTTCCTCAGAGATTTGCAGAGGCGTTTACGAAAGATTTCTGCTTCAATGTCACCTTTGAATTCTAGATTAAGCAGAAGTATCTTCTTCGGGACGGAGTGGACTTGTTCGGAAGTCTTCTTTGATTTGAGATTCTTGTCTATAAACCTAGGCGGAAAACCATTTTCCATCAAGGTACCTCGGAGATTACGCAGTTCTTCGTCAATCATTTCCTCGCTGCATATTTTCCGAATCCTCGAGGAAAGGATCAGAATATAACTGAAAAATAGTTATTATTTCAAACGAATTACAAATGTGAGCAGGTGGAGCATGGAAACAAACTTAAAATAACTGTTCTTATAACTGAAAACAAAAATGGGATGAATTGAATGAAGACAATGAGAGAAACACCATACACACACAGCGAACAGAACGAAAAGCAACCGAAGGCTAAGGGAACATACCGAACTAGGTCCATATTATTTGTAAAGGTTGAACTAGTTTCTTTTGAACACTGCGGATTTTCAATGCATTTTGCGAGGGCTATGTAGATTTAAGCATTTAAACGCTATTGTACAGATGCTTTTGAAAATATAATCACCGAACTGACAGATATCTGTGTGCTGAACTTCGTATTCACTTGTTTCTAATGTCCTAATGGGTATTTCCCATGATCTGCGAATGATGTGATGTCTGAAAAGACATCAGATGGCTTCATCTCCTCATGAATGAACATAGCGTCAAAGATGTACTTGAATTCGTAGACAAAAATCAAAGATATTAATATCAAGGATAAAACCTCTGATATCTTTGGACATAACATCTTTATTCACAAATGTACCTCTAGTAGAAACAGTTAACTACATATGTGTGAGCAAGTGTATAACCAACCAGTCGACAGAATATTGTCATCCCAATGGAAATCCTAAAAGAATTGTTATTAAGGTGTACACCATGAATGTAAATTTCAAATTTGATGGCATTGGCCTCCCGATTGGATCCCATTCTGGAGGTTTGTTTCTAATTAAACTAGAAAATGGACCTTTGAACACAACCTTATCAGAAAATTCTCATTTTGTTGTCGGTATATGGATGACACCTTCATTCTTTGTGATGATGATTCGGATAGGAAGACAATAATAACTGAATTCAATGAAGTACATTCTGCTGTGAAATTCACGTGAGAAGAGGAATCCCAAAACAGAATTGTCTTCCTACATGTCCTGCTTACAAGAAAACAAGATGGTGGTATAAAGAGAAAGTCTCATGGGAAAAGCACATGGACAGGACAATATTAACATTTTCATAGTACAAAAGAAATTTAGTAAGGACCTTCACTCAGTCACAGGGTTAGAGCTGTATGCTCAAAAGAGGTAAGTAAAGATGAACTTAGGGTTGATTGTATATGATACCTTGATTGAAAATATCTATCCCGATAAATTTATGAGGAAACATATGACTAAGAAAGTTGAAAAGGACTACTCACTATCCGTAAACAAGAAGCCTTTATACATACGACTAAAATTCAAGGGTGATATACCTAGTGAAATAATTACGAAGAAGTTAAAAAAACTTTTAATGCTGGCAAACTACAAGTCTTGTTTTCTACACGACTCATGGTGATTCCTCGATTGAAAGATGAAGTACCAATTCAACTGCGCTTGTGGTGGAGCGAGTTATATTGCCTGTTACTCCCTACAAACTTGATTTTTTGTCCTCGCTCAGGAACATCTACCAGTGTTGTGGTTAAATAAAGGTATAGTGAAAAACATCCACAGCCCCCAATATTAGACCACCTAGCCCAAACCGGCCACAAAGCCAGCCAGCTAGCATTGAAGAATCCTTCTCCATCATCATCTATCGGGTACTAAATAAATTGCCAGAAGCATCCAGGTACCGCATACTCCAAACAGCAGAGGCTATCGCTCTTCACCTGAAACAACCAGTGGTCTGTGTGTGTGTGTGCAGAAGAAGCAAATCCAACCAGCCACTACTACTGCCCTGGTCGGCCTTCAGTGAAGACTATAAATTCATCAGTTTGTATTGTTGTTATTGTCTCTACTAATTTTTCTGATATTCATTCAGTGTGTAGTGTAATGCTGACGCCGTTGAACTGTAATCCACTGGTATTATTATTTTTATTCTCATTAATTCGATGTTATTTAAAGGACGACATTAATGTTGTTGTTAATAACATTAATTCATTCATTCACTATTATGGATGGATGCATATATACCTGTTGATTGCATCAATATAAAACTGCACACTGAATGAATATCAGAAAAATTAGTAGAGACAATAACAACAATACAAACTGATGAATTTATAGTCTTCACTGGAGGCCAACCAGGGCAGTAGTAGTGGCTGGTTGGATTTGCTTCTTCTGCACACACACACACACAGACCACTCATTGTTTCAAGCGAAGAGCGACAGCCTCTGCTGTTTGGAGTATGCGGTACCTGGATGCTTTTGGCAATTTATTAGGTACCCGATAGATGATAATGGAGAAGGATTCTTCAATGCTAGCTGGCTGGCTTTGTGGCCGGTTTGGGCTAGGTGGTCTAATATTGGGGGCTGTGGATGTTTCTCACTATACCTTTATTTAACCACAACACTGGTAGGTGTTCCCGAGGGAAAGCACAAAAAATCAAGTCCCTAGAGCATCGACCAATATAACTCGCTCCAGCACAATCACAGTTGAAATGGAAGATACAATTAGAAGTGGCTAGTCGTGTCTAGGTACTTCATCTCATCAACTGAAGAATCACGCTTGTAGATGCTGTAGAATCCATTGACATTATTATTAATGATTGATTCGACGTTATTTAAACAAGAACATTAATGTTGTTCATAACCCTAATCCATTCATTCAGTATTATGAATGGATGCATATAACTGTAGAACCTGGCGATGATGAAGAGAAGGTTATCGAAAAGTGTGAATATTCTTTGTTCAGGAATCAGTCTTTCGAAAAATTTCAAAATGGGCATTTTTAATCAGTTAAAATTGAAGAGGATTTTGTTTTGCATAGGCTTAGAACAATTTGTTGTTCTGCTTAACAGATTCGTTTTATTTTATTTTTTACCTTTTTGCGTTTCATAACGAACATTGCTAAATGTTTGTTTTTTTGCTTTTGTTATTCAGATCACCATTTTTTGCACAGATCTTGCTTGCCGTTGTGCTACTTCTGACCTTTTCCTTCACATTTGTGTTTCTTTGTGAATTCCTTTCACGTTTCCCATCTGTTTCTCTGCAACGCTGAATCATTTGTCTGTTTTTCTTCTGACAGCGAATTCGGCTCCTTGTTATTTGATGTTTTTTATATATACTACTGACAAAACTTATCAGTAGCACACATGCCACAATTGTATAAACTAACTAATAGGACATGAGGTACATGAGATTCTCATCCTCTAATTGGTATAACCCTAATCATGCTAACAGTGTTTGGTGACTTCGCTTACTTACCTATATACTAACTTTTATTATCTTATCAGATTATTTTAGGATGTTTTTTCAAGTATTGGTTATATAGGGATTTTGTTTGTTTGATTGGTTGGAGGATTTCATCATGAGCACTGACATCGATTGGTTAGAGAACCATTATTGGAAAACCACCTGGAAGTACTGTCAGACAGCTGTTTCATCCGCCTAGTTTGGGACTCCGCTTCAGCAGTACGCACCCACCGGGGTTTGTGTGAGCAGCTTAAAAATTCCCATTGAGTCATAAAAAAGAAGAGGCGTTCAGAGAAGAGTTATTCGTCATTTTGGCAATATCATTTTCAAACTGTACAATCTCATATATGCATAGTAAACTGTTTTAGCAACAAAACGAATGTCTCCAAGGTTGTGTCACATTAGAATTGAAAATTATTTTACATAAAAAATTTCGTTAATCAGTTATAAACTCACTTACTTAGGAGAAGCTCTATAGGTAGGTTAAAGGAGCCAGTAGGTTGACCGAATTAAACAAAATAATATAATTTACATGGTACCTTACAATAGCTGTGAGTCAGATCAACTAACTACATAGGTGAGTCAGACCAGTAGATCAGGCAGAAGTAGTGAAACCGCCTGTCAGAACGTAAGAATTTAGCTAAAGTTAAAATGATTGATCCCACGAAGATAAGTAATTTAGAAAAAATAACTCAGCACTACATTGCACTGCATGCATTGACACACAACCAAACAATAGGGTGGGAGTGAGAGGGTCAAAATTCTAAAAGGTGATATAGGTAGGTGGAGATAGAGACAGATTGATTACTTACTGAATCCTACCTGGTTCATCGAGTCCACACACTCAACACAACACAACACATGCAACAGAAGTGACTCATCATCATTACCAGCTAATACCGCGGATAATAAATAATCTTAAATTGTATTCTATTTCAATTCAATTCACATACACATTATAACATTCTAACAACAAGTTATTTATTTATTTTACTATAAAAACACTCGTCTTATTTCCCTTCCCTTCCCATCATCCCATTGTATTTGACTGATTGATTGATTGATAACACTAATATCATTATTATTATTTTCGAATGTACTTTCTTCTCATCTTATATTACTGATTGATTTGATTCAATCAAATGTTGTCTAATCATCATCAATTTTTACTTATGCATGTATATAAACGACGAAGCAAGAAAGTTAGTAGTGTGTGTGAATACTGTGCCTTGATATGATTATGGGTAGTAGTAGCAATGATAAACATTGTGCTCGAAGCGTATGTGTGGTGGCATCATCAGTAAATATATTACTGCATAACAAACACACTGTGTGATTTTATCCATAATGGAGTTATAGTCCCCACCAACGTGCCCAACAGGTAGAAGATTCCTTCATAAGATGACGACGTTTCATAGTCCTTTAGGTGTAGACTTGTGACTTCATTATTCGTTTGCATTTGAATTAAATGAGTTTCTTAAGTTTCTTGACTAACCACATATTTGTTTTCTACGCTAAAATGTTTATTTTTAGTTTTCCTGTCAACCCAGAATTACGTAGTCTATTGGCAGCGATAACTGCTCGTCATTCACAAGTGGTAAGTTTATTCAAATATTTCAGGAGTAGCTGTTTGTTGATTTTCTAAAATGACTACAGGTTGTTTTGGAAAATACAATACAGAGTGAAAGAGTATTATTGTTTACTGGATAACAACGCCTTTCAAACACAATTTATTCATTTATTGTTCATAATCACATCAATTATAAACATGTTACTTCGTCGTAGGGGGCGGACAGTAGTAGAATTTTCCAGATTTCCCGCTGAACACGTGTTGAATCATTCCTATTACACGTATTCCCCGTCCCAGTTGATTCGATAAATAAAGCCTCAGTCAAGTATCAATCCCACCCACCCACCAACCCACCCTGTTATATGAGATTTTAAAATTGCCATCTTATCCCATCATCTTATATTTTATGGTGGTGTGTAATTGCATGTAGTCAGTGATACAGCTGAATTATTCTCCAGATTTCTTACCTTTTTTCAGGTCAACTAATCTAGATTATGCCAGGTTTTCGCGTGCCACTAGTGTGACTGACTCTGTTCTATTACTCTGACCTGACAATCATCACAGTAGGGTATTAGATAAACTAAATTGTTCTGTTTAATGGGCTCCATAGGCAGGATCCTTTAACCGACTAAGCTTGTTTATAAATAAGTTTGTGGATTTGAATGCCAGCCACTTTATATTCCTTCCTGTATTGTTAAGAATTCTCAATAGCATTCAAAACGTCAAAGAATACTCAAATCAAAAAGTTCAATGAATTATTGCAGGGGAAATCTTCATCCCAAGAACGATAAGATCAGTAATCTAAAGTCAACAGCGATCGATAAAACAAAGTGTGTTATTAGTCTCTCAACACGTGTTAAGTCGCACAGAAATAAATGTATTAGAAAAGGCATTAAATTTCAATGTATCACGGTAGACATGCTGAAACCTGAGGATATCATCCCTTAAATGGAAATAGCACTAAGTGGGATAGACAAAACAACAACTAATGAAGTACAGACACAATGTGCACTAACATTGACAAAACGAGGAAAGCGTAATCTGACAAAACCAGAGATAGAAGCCTTAAAACCAGACTTAAGAATAACAAGGACATTATTATTTTTTTATTTTGATTACAGCTTGATGCCACACCGTATTTTCAGTACAAGTATGGCATTTTCAGCATGGATATCGGTAGCCCAAATTTTGCAGGCCGACCATAGATATCGGGTGTGCGTCGGTAGGGTTCGTTTCCCGGACCATGTGCATGGTCGGTGAGAGCCCTAACCATTGTGCCACCGACGCATAGTAATCACTAAATTAGATCAAGGAAATACAACAGTAATATTAGACAAATCAAACTATTTGGACAAGGTGAATGACCACATAAAAACAGAAGTATATGAGGAAATTAAGAAATCAATAGACACCGTTATGACTTAGCTTAACAAATCCACAGCGGACTTTATATACCTAGTGACGCCGTTTCTAGGTGAGTCTAAATGGTTTAATTTAGTGCCCAAAACTAATAACCCCAGTAGGATGTAAGGTGTTGTTAAAGTTCATAAGTCAGGGTAAGCTATTAGACCTATAGTTGATTTTAGAAATTCACCTACTTATGAATTATCTAAATATTTAGCCATGGTATTAAATCCCCTTAAAAGCCACTCAAAATCTAGACTAACAAATTCTTATGAACTAAAATATAGATTGGATAGTTTAAAATTAGATAATGAAGAAAAAATGGTTAGTTTTGACATTGTCAGTTTATATACACGTATACCGATAATAAATATGGCTATAGAGGCAGTCAGAAACGACCTCATTTCTGATCAAGAACTCGAAATTAAGATGAAATTGCCACTTGAGATCATAATACTGGGAGTGCAGCTATGCCTGACTACCATAGTATTTAAATTCCAAGGGAAAATATACAAACAAACTGAGACAGTCACCATGGGGTCACCAATATCCTCAATAGTATGCAGATACATTCACATGGATAGGTCGGAAAACTTAAAGATTGAGACGTTCAGCCCCATCACAAAAGTATTGTGGAGGTATGCAGATGATCACGTTGCTTAGAACACGAGATATAAATAAATTTTTAGAACACATCAACTCAACGTACTGATAAAGAGCCAGTCCCAAACTAGGACGGAAGAAACAGCTGTCTGGCAGTACTCCCAGCGGCTGGTTTTCCAATGGTTCTCTAACTGATGTCAGCTCATGATGAGATCCTCCAACCAATCAAACACAATCCCTACAGAACCAATACTTGAAAGCACACGATTTTCTTTATGCTTAAACATAAATCTTAAGCGCTTAATACAAATCAAGGCTAAACAAATCACCTCAACTGCTTCCTATCCATCATCAATCATTTCTGTATTATCATTATTAGTGGTGCGAAAATCTTCGAATCTGTCAAACACCACGTCCTGATACTGCACCAAAATCAAACCCACTAAGGGTGTTGTCCAATAAGAACAATGAAAACTTGTCAAGTAAATTATTCAGTTCAGAGAACACAACATACTATAACTATGATGTGTTGATTTTTGGGGCGATTTGATTGGCTACAGGTTTGATCATGAGCTGATATCAGTTTTAGAGAAGGTATTAGGAACTAATTAGGAGCACTGTACAACCATTTCAATTGTCCTAGTTTTGGGACTCTTCATCAGAAGTACGCATCCACCCTACTGAGGTTCGAACCTAAGAGTATTTTTAGGTCACAAAGCGAACTTATAAACTATTCAACTACTGGAACCTGATCGAATGACTCATGAATTTCAATTTCTCTCCATCTTCCAGATTATGGAAGAGGTGAGTAACTGTTCCCCCGGTGGGTGAGTACTGATGATGAGTCACAAACTAGGAAAACAGAAACAGCTTTCCAGTACTCCCTAGTTGCCTGTCAATGGTTCTCGAACTGATATCAATTCGTGGTTATTATTATAATTGTTTCCTTTAGTTCCTAGAGGAACATAGAGCTTCAGCTGCACGTCTCCATTACTTCCAAGGTTCTCTGCCAACCTTTTCACCTGGCTCCATGTCTGACCACATGCTTTCATCTCCTCTTCATATCACCTCCTCCATATCACCCTCGCACTGAATGCCAACTTGCCGCTTCCATTTCGAGTTCCACTCGAGAACCTGGCGTGTGTTGTCACTCACTTGATGGTTTGTTTCCTCAGAGTATGGCCACAATCCAATCCACCTTCATTTCTTCCTGCATATTTGTTGCACAATCAGTTCCTGCTGGGTTGGTTCGCTCCCAGAGATCCCTCCCTGTCGCTGATCTTTTCTTGCCGGCCATCTGATCTTGAGCGAGCGAACTATTGAGCGAAGACAGCTGTTGATGAAGGTGTGTAGTTTGGCCATAGCATGGAGTTTCCTGGAGTTCCAGTGAGAAGTTATGACCGGTATGGGACTCATTCTGTCAGGAGTGAAGATAAATGTTCGCCACAGATGACACTCTGGCTGGTCCTAGTCACATTAACATCACGAATTGGTATAAGTTAAAAATTCATGGGTTGGCTACTGAGTTGAGTCTCAATGATTGAAAGATCTACAAGCTTGCCTTATAAACCGGAAGGTCATGAGTTGGAAACCACCCGATGAGTCACAAACTAGGTCGACGCAGCAGCTGGATGTCTCCTACTCCCAGATGGTTAATTTTTCGTATTTTCTTTATTTTTACTTTCCAGGGAAGTACAGAGTCATGTAATGCTAGTGAAAGTGAACTTCCGCATAGTCAGGAATCACAGGATCGTCGAATATCACACACATTCACTTCAACAACTAATGTTGTCCATGAACCTATCAAAGAAGAAGATGAAGAATGCGAAGAGGAACTGTCGAGTAAGGAAGCAAAACCAAATGATGCTGAAAATACAGATACAAATGTTGGTAAGCATGACGTTTTTATTCGTAATAAATGTGAATGCCGTCTTCATCAAATATTGATATTTAAGTATTGGTTTTGAAGCGTCCCGAACTAGGCTGACGAAGCAGCTGTCCAGTACACCCAGCTGGTTTTCCAATGGTTTTCTAACAAATATTGAGTTTCTTTTTGAAAATCTGTTCATCACATAGGCCTATGAGAGTTGTGCATGATTTTTTCTCAATGGTGAGGTGGCGGGGGATGGGGTGGGGAGAACATATTCAAATTTTCATTGACGCCATTCCTCAAAGAGGGATTATTTAACTAATTTTCATATTTGCCTGAATACCGACAAACTGGAAGATATGCGAGCGAAAAGCAACAAGTTGGCAGAAGAAGCATCAAAGATAGGAAAGGCCTCAGGTGAACATAGAGAAAACAGAGGTGATGATGAAGATTACTGGCAAACAGCAATAGCAACAACAACAGACAACATTCAGCCGGCATAAATGGGAGAAATCTGAAAGAAGCAACCTCCTTTACGTACCTGGGAAGCACCGTCTCAACTACAGGCGGGACTGAAGTGGAAATCAAAGCAAGTCAAGCTTTCATTACTCTCAAGTCTGTGTGGAGGTCGACAGCACTCAGCATGAAAAATAAGATCCGAATGTTTAACTGCAATGTGAAGTCAGTGCTGCTTACCATACGGATCAGAGACTTGGCGCCACGTCACGAAGATTACTTCGAACAAACTACACACTTTCATCAACAGCTGTCGTCGCTCAATACTCAAGGTCAGATGGTGAGAAGAGATCAGCAACAGGTAGGGATCTCTGGGAGCGAACCAACCCAGCAGGAACTGATTGTGCAACAAATAAGCAAGAAGGAATGGAGGTGGATTGGATTGTGGCCATACTCTGAGAAAACAAACCATCAAGTGACATGACACGACAGGCCCTCGAATGGAACCCAAATGCGAAGCGGCGAGTCGGTCGTCGGTGCGAGGGTGATATGGAGGAGGTGATATGAAGAGGAGATGAAAGCATGTGGTCAGACATGGAGCCATGTGGAAACGTTGGAAGAGAACCCTGAACGCAATGGAGACGTGCAGCTGAAGCTCTATGTTCCTCTAGGAACTAAAGAAAACAATAATAATAATTTACCCGAATATTTTTACAATACTGAATGAAGCCTATTCCTCAGTCGTATCCAACATATATGTGTGTGTTGACTTGTAAGATAAATGTGATATCCTTTTTTCAATAGTTGTTCCAGTGTACATCAACGTTTTGTTTTCTTAAGGTAGCTGAAACAGAAAGAGATTTGGAGACGTTTAACCTCAGAGCCCATCCCGTATATACATCCTATTTGAATTGGTGTTTTTAGAGTTGTTTTCGCATTGATAACTCACTGCCGGTTACGCATTACCGTAGGGTAAGTTGGGATATACAATTTTCGGAGTCGACCTTTTCTAGCCAGCTTCCCTTCTCCCCTAAACAAGAATGGAAAGGCAATATAGCTGGCATGCTGGTCATCTGAGTGAGGGAAACACTTTACTGCTGTTTACATTGCTGTTCGCCGGAAGTATGAGTTCTTCCAACGACTCTCAGCATGGTGTAAAAATCTTTTCCACTATGCCAGTAACTGCTTTGAGTCTTATCGCTATCCTAACAACCTTTCTAGTATTGTAGCACCTGGAGAAACCTCGACTAGTTTACTAGCTTGTTAGTTTTCTAGCTGGTCCCAAGCCCGGGTAAAGAGGGAGAGTTGGGCGTGGGGCTAGAGAGCTTACACCACAAAACCAATCAAACTGCTAGAGAAACTTCGGAGAGGAGAAATGACACAGTGGGATGGTGAAAGCCAGCCTTCGGGAAGCCAGTCAGTCAACCGACGTTTCTTCTCTCGATGAAGGCTAGAATAACAATCGGGACGTGGAATGTTCGTACAATGTAGGAGACTGGGAAGGCTGCCCAGGTAGCCGAATAAATGTAGAGATATGGTATAGAAGTGCTGGGAATCTTCGAGAGCAAATGGATGGAATGCATGTGGATTGTCAAAATTTTCAACTGGCGAGTCATTAATCTACTCCGGTCTGATCACTCACGCAGACGACAACCACGAGGACACTGAGCTAGTGAGTGCCTATCTATCATGATGTCACCAGTGGCAGCGAAAGCCCTAATGCAGTGGGAAGCAATCTCCTCATGCAGGATGATGACAGCAAGATTCAACTCAAAAGGAAGGAAGGTTACAACTATCCAATGCTACGCACAGTGCTACAAACAACGAGGAACAAGAGAAGAAGGGAGATTTTTACAGACAACTACAGGCAATAAAGCGCAACATCTCGAATAGTGACATCAAAATCCTCATGGGAGATAGGAATGCCAGCCGAAATGGGAGCAGATAATACAGGAGGAGAAGTCATCATGGGTTGAGAGGCTCTGGTGGAAAAGAATGAGAACGGAGAACTCTTCGGAGACTTATGCGCCTTCAATGCTTTGGTGGTCGGAGGCAGCATGTGCAAGCACAAGGATATACACAAGGCCAGCGACATGGATTTCGCCTGATGGACACGCCACAAACCAGACAGATTTCATCTCAGTAGTGCTCAAGGAAGTGGAGACGCACTTAACCTGCTGGACACAAAGTTGAGAAGGGGAGCATATGTGGACGGAGACCATTATCTAATCACCTTCAAGGTGAAGCTGAAATCCTTCAGAACAACTGGAGACAGACCACAATTCAAGTTCAACACTCGGAAACGGAAAGATGCAAATGCAAGGGATACCTTCACTGCTGCCATCAGAGCAAAGTCGGATACACTACGTAGCATCACTGAGGAAACCTGTGTGGAAGAAAATTGGAACTCTCTGGAGGTGGTGTTCCAGGAAACGTGTACAACCGTTCTAGGAAGAAAGAAGCGAAGAGACAGAGAATGGCTCTCAACAGATATCTGGAAGCTAATAGAAGCGAGGTCAGGAAGATGGTGAAAGAGAAGGTGACTCAATGCAAAGATGGGAAACAGAAGAAGCTCATTTCGAAAGTGTTGACCAAGAATTAATTTTCAAACTGCTTCAACACTACGGCGTACAGTTTCCAAGTCTTTATCAACTTCATTCAACAGCTAAATGGCTATATGACAATGACACGTGTCAAGTGACCCACAACGTAAAACTCAGTGAGGTCTGCCTTTGAAGTAGTGAATACAGGAGCAAGACAAGATGGCTGGCCGGCTGCCTATTATCACCAATGATGATATTCTTCATTGCGGTGAACTGGATCATGCATCATACTGTGTGCTGGGAGTGAGTGAGTGAGAGGAGATGAATACGCTGCACCGACCGATGAGAAGACTCTGGAAGATCTAGGTTTCACGTGTGGATGATTTATGTCGTTGAATGTCGAACAAACTGGAAAACTCACAGAACATAGAGAAGGTGGAGACTGAGGTGCCGAAGATAACCAACCTACCAACCACCACCACCAACAGCAACAACAACCAACACCAATTACAATCAATAGGAGAAAGAAGTTGACAGAGGTTACTTCCTGCCTTCACTTATCTAGCCTAGGCAACCATCATCGTTTCAACCACAGGCAGTTGGAACGCATGAAGATGTCAAAGGCAGCCAGCCAGCCAGTATTGGAAAGGCAAGATACGCCTTCATCAATTTGAAATCAGTTTGGAAATCTTCTGCTTCACTCCACCTCAGCATGAAGTACAAGATTCAGATTTCAAACACAAATGTGAAATAAGTCAGTCAGTCACTTCTTCTATGTGGATGAGAAACTTGCACAGAGTGTGCGTCACGAAAAGGATTTCGAACAGGCTAGACTTTTATGAACATCTGTCCCCTTCACTGGCTGTCTCCATACTGAAGATCAAATGACCAGACGGCCGACTGGCCAGAAAGAATTAGCAACAAGAAACTCTGGTAATGAACAAACCAACTAATGAACCAACCAACATACCGGCTCTACTACCAGTGTAGCGAGTGAGTCTTCCGGGGAACGATCCCTGGACCACATTAGGCGTGGTTGGCCATAATTCTACTGTTGGAATCACTGACCCAGCTAATGGATACCCAACTGTAAAAGTTTTTCGTCCATACTTTCTAAACATTTTCTAAATTACTTCACCCTCAAATTTAAACTTACTAGTCTTCGCCCCCAACTCTCCCGCATCCTTGTTACAGTGTTGCAGTTGTACAACTAAGTGATGAATGAATTCACCAGTAAAACAGACTCTTCGCGCTGAACCTTTTTTTTTGACTGAAAATAGTCTATATTTGAAGCATACTCACCACATTTAACTTCTAGTAATTCGTTGAAGGACTTCATCATGAGCTGACATCAGTTAGAGAACCATTGGCAGAAGTTAGAATTCATCAGCACTGGCCAGATGGCCATTGGATCAGGTCCCAGTGAGTGGCTGCCTAATAGTCTACGAGCTCGTTCGCCTTCTAACCAAAAGGTGGTCCTGAGTTCGAACCCCACTGTGATGGGTGCGTACCGCTGAAGAGCCAGTTCAGCCGAAGCACTAGGACAGTGGCTGGTTTTCCAATGATGCTTCTCTAACCAACCGATATCAGTGCTCATGATGAAATCCTCCAAGCAATCAATCAATTAATCAAACAATAAATCCCTACAAAACAACCAATACTTGGAAATTCTAGTAATTCGTTTGTTTGTTTTTATCTCTTTTTTGCCTAGACGAACAACATGAGAATCATTATTCCAAGCTTTAGTAGCCTATCTGTGCTTATCTCAATATACTATGTCACAATGCTTTACTCATCCTCATTTCATTGTGTACGTTTGCCTTACTTCGTGTATTGATTTATCAGGATTGAAAATCTTAATGGAATCACTTTCATGCGTGTATTCCTACAACAACAACAAAATCTTATTTCTTCTGGTAATCTGCTTATCATCAATGTCTTCGTCCACTTCCTCCCCCTTCTCCTCGTATTTAGTCTATCTCTACAGTGTAGAGTTCTATGGAAGCCTCCTTTATTTTGGTGCTTTTTCTACAACTCTTTATTGCCATGACAACTTATTTTTCATTTATTTTGTCATTTCTAAATAAAGCTATTTCAGTTTATGTAATCTTTCCTTTGATAATTTAATTATTCCCATTGTAGGATTAAGAATACAATAATCTATTCTCTGAGGAGCTGGTTGCTTGTTTATAATTGCTTTTGTCGTCATCTTCCCCTCCCATATATTCTGGAAAACATCCCCACTCAGCTCAAGATTTAGCATAAAATGAACTGATTTAAATTCTCCCTCCATGAATGATGATATAACTGTGTGTCTCGCCTGGCAGCAACCATCTTCGTGACTGACTGGTAGTCGATTTACATCTGTATCGATTGTTTTTTATTGGCTTGGATTTCGAACATTCTTGTTATTTCATGTTAGTTGGTAGATTTGGTCTATGGTAACCTGTGTGTTTGTAAATCGACAGCTGACTCACTTGAGTACCAAACAGGCTTCTAGGAATTCTCTGGCACTTTTGGTGTTTCCTCTGTTTGAAATGTTGACATTATCCCAATCACTACATTGATGTCCATAATTATCTACATGCATTGATATGAAATAGGAATATATATCATGTCATTTTACAGCTAATTTGTGGTGTTGTTGGATTCGGATTCGAAGAGGACGCCCACTTTCACTGGTGTAATGTCTGTTACAGTTCATGCAGGCAATTAATTTTGTAAATGGTATTAATTTTATTTTCTTTTTCTGTTAGATGACTCTTTCGGTTTGCACAACATCGAATGAAGTGATTGTGCTGGCTGGTTTGTGTGTTGTATCTATTTCAAACGGTATTAATATTCTAGCTGTTATTTCAGAGATATTCCTTCTAAAATATGGTAGGATGAATTTTCTTGGGGTCTTTGATGATGGTTTCTTGAGACTCTTCTCAACGAATTTATTATTAAGTTGTACAATCGTATATAGATATGGTTTTTAAGAAATTATATCCGATGAGGGAATTAGTTCAAAGGTGTGAATACATGAAATAATAATAGTAGTAGTAGTATGAAATGCAATTAAATAGTTGTCATCATAATCATGGTTAAATGTCAAGTAGCAAAACAATTAATGTCATATATAGAATAATTCATAAGATGGATGTATAGATATTGTTGGTAAGGGGTGGGCAATTATAGGATTAGTAGGCTAATATAAAATGTTACATAACATGGTGAAAAATTTGATAAGATAGAATTCAACAGTGTAAAGTCAATTTTTGAATTTAGAATGACTAGTGGAAACGATTCAAAGTGAGAATGGTAATAATAATGATAATTCTAGTAATGAGGGAAAGGTACATAGAATAACTAAATAAACATAACAAATAAATAAAATAAATGTCTATCCCTCTACAGCCGAGGCAGAAGTAAGGATCACACATACTTCTTTTGTACACAAAGGTCTGGCTGTCTTAAATTGATGAATGAATGACCAAGGCCTCCACCATCTTTAGAAGCTAATAACGAAGAAAACGCGGCTTCCAAGCTAGCATGCATTCGATAGGTGATAATTTTCAAATCATGGTCAGGGTTGGTAATGGAGTGACACAGAAGTCGATCAAGTGTTGTTCTAGAATAGAGCTCCTCACACAATTCCTTTCTCCCTCGTAAAGCCATACTGGAATAGGTTCTCGTATCCGTGTGGAAAACAGCGTCCTCTTGCTACAGCCAATGTACCTTGCTTCACAATAGCAGGTGAACTGAAAGATGCACATAGAGGCGACCAGACGGGCAGGGGCTTATCTTTTACAGAAATGGAGAACAACTTGCACCTGAAAGACTACTGCTGTTTTTGTCAGAGGGCTGGTGTCCAATGGCAGTTTTATTTCCACTAGTGGCGTTTCCAGTAGAGTTGCAAGTGATCATCTGTGGAGTTGAATTTTGAAGTGGCCAGTATGTCATAACTCTACAGCTGTTGTCTTTCCTAGTACTTTTTACCGTGTTCATCTCTTCACTGGCTTATTTTCTTGATATATATACAGACCTAATTTTCTACATATCTGTCTTACATGCCCGTCTGTACTTCTCACAGCCCACACTTACTGATTTATAACCTGATTTTCTCTCACCCTACTTATAACCTCTGGAATCCTATCGGTCGTTCACTGTCTTAGTTTACCAATGACATTAGTGCTTCTCAAGGTCAGCTCTGTCCAACTTTTTGGGGAACTGTTGTTTTGAGACAGCAAGAGCTGTCTTACCAACGTCGAGTCTTTTCTTCTGTCTTTTTGTGACCCGGCGGTGTTATTGTTTCATACATTTATTCCTCTTAATAAATTTGAACAAAGCAACAACTACAGTTATTGTTGTTATTGTTATTGTGATGGTGTTTGACGTGCGATTAGGACAGATTAGCCAGCGCCTTAAAGTTAGTAATCGTTCATAGTCTACTCTACTAGGTCGTTTAGTTCAGGTCGTAACATTTCAATTCCAACATAATTTCTTTCTTCATTGGTCTCGTTGTGTCCATAGTAAGGCATATCTTCTCCTGCCCCATTGTCCTGCCTCAGATGATTGTGAAGTTTTCCTTGCGCATCGATTTTATAGAGTATTCCAATGTCCTTCCACCTTCCTATTCGATGGTGTTTAACCTCGTGTCACGATGTTCTTTGTATTTTTCTTCCCTAATTCTAATTCGTCATCGTCATCATCATCAGCGTTGGTGAAACAGAGGTAGGATGCTTGCCGCCAACCACACCGCATGTGGTCCAGGGTTCAATCCCCGGCTACCAACGCACTTCTTTACCTCGCTAAACCAGTAATTAGAGTGGTAAGGATTCAGATTCAGATGATAAGGATAGAAGGCTCTTGTGGCCTGTGTTAATCCTTAAGGGAAGGTTGTGTATGAGGCTAGCAGCCATCCCATCCTGTAAAAATAAACACCACTGCTACCAAAACTTCAAAGACCAAGAAGCTTGAGGCCCTATGTTCCACACTGGGAACGTAAAGGAATAATAAAATGACCACCATCAGCCTGAAAGAACAGAAGCGAAACAAAAATGTTAAACGGGTACGGGTTTTGTGATGAAATGTGAAGAGTGATGGAGTTCAACACTAAAGTTTACTGTGACAATCTAATTAGTTAGACTAATTGATCTAGTGGCAGCGTGACGCAACAATAGGAAAAAGACGTAAACAGAGAAAAGAATTTTATTTTTTGGACTACTCATTTTCAATCAGAAGCTGCTGTACAGTCGTAGCTATATTTAACAAAAAACTAGTAAGATGGTAAGATTTGTTCTAAAATTGGTTACCTATGTGAGGACAGAAGACAAGGACCAGGAAACGGATTGTTTATTAAGAAAACCAGAAGGTACTTATAGATTTTTATGCACATTATTGTCAGCGGAGAAGCAACCTCTACTGATTGGTTGTTCTCTTGCTGAAGGTTATTCTGTATTGTTTGTGACCGTTGCTCAGAGAGTTAGGCCATATATCTGCGAGTCGTATTTGCACACGATAGGTCTGCTGTGATTGGTCGCTGAGTTCCTCAAGGTTAAAATTTGTTACTGTCTTTCTCATGATCCTGGTTCGGGACGTGAACAACGACGTAAACTGCTGTCTACAATTTTTGGCTTCCCAACTCTCACCACACCTACTTATGAAAAGATCTCGATCAATTCAAAGCTTCAGTTCTCGAAAGCTACTACAATTACATTTGTACACAATCGAACCATCCTTATCTGCTGACCAAGGAACACAGAAAACAAATTAAACAACTTCGAGAAAATAAAGACATAACCCTCGTCCATCCAGATGAAGGCAATTGGATTGTGGTAAGGAATAGATCCGACTATAACGAAAAATGAACAAACAACACCAAATTCTTCAAATCACCCAACCAGAGAGACACAACGGAAAGAACAAAACACCTCATTTGCGAAATTGCTGAAGAGAATGAAAGAAGATTCAGTCACAAAATCAGAGGTATATGAGCAAATGAAGGCAGAATAAAGGCTGACTAGTTTCCGCGTAGTGTGCGTCGGTGGCATAGTGGTTAGGACGATCGACGACCATGCACATGGTCTGGGGTTCGATCCTCGGGCGACGCACTCCTTTACCTCACTAAGCCACAAATAATGCTGGTGAAAAGGAAGGGTTGGGCATGAGGCTAACAACCCTATCCTGTAAAATAAACACTGCTACAGAAACTACAAGCCAATAGCTTGAAGCCCGATATTCCAACGGGAACGTGAAGTAAAAAGAAAAAGAAGAAGATTCCGCATAGCACTTTGCACAGATGTGCAGCAGTTTAAGTCACCATACTCCATGTAGCACACAGAGCAAGAAAAGAAAGTAAAAAGAAATGCAAAATAGAGACAGTAAACAGAGATATGAGGCAAAAAGAATAGTAGTATCGAAGAACAATATAGTTTTATTGGATATTATAAGTCACAAGGAGTGGATGCATCTGCATCATTGGGAACGATTTTGAGCCGCATCACCGATTGTCTTCAGCTATTCCTGGTTACCGTCCCGAAGACCCCGACCAGCCAGTCAGAAAGTCTACACCACCCTACGTGGCTGGTTGGCTTAAACTAACTGTTGTGGATTTCATTGACTGATGACGAAGCCATGTTTTGTTTTGACCACCACCATTGGCTCTTTTCCAACGTGATGCGTCCTATGCCAGCTAATATTGCCCGTCAGTCGAGGAAGGTGATGGCTATGCATGCGTTACGCATGTCCTAACCATACCAATCGATGTAACTGCTTTACAGCCTCGTCGACTGATTTCCCCTCCTTACCTAACACTCGACGCCTAACCTCAATATTGCTCACTATATTATACCACCTCACACGGGAGATAGAACGCAAGCACCTATGATCAAAGACAGCTAGTCTTTTCTTGTCCTCCACTCTCAATGACCGGGTCTCACAGCCATAAAGGAGGGTGGAGCAGACTGCTGAGCAATACACATGCCCTTTGGTCGACAGTCAGTCGGATATCACGTTCGGTTAAGACAGATGTATTTATTTAAAAACTTAAACCATAGTGATGTAAGTGACAATAAACACACTTTATTATAAGCAATTAACCAGACACTAAATGTCTTACTAAAACTTCAAAATATTCGGCTCCGATCCTTCGTCAGAAACAAACAGTTTATCCAAAAGCTTGAACATTTGGATTAGGTAAAGGTGGTGAGCCACTGTGAAAATATCGGTGACTGGTGGAAATTCTCTAGCAACCGAAGGCATCAATATACAAAGATTGCAATCAGTAAAAGCACTCAAAAATGCACCAACTCATTCATGAAGAGACAAAAAACAACAATCATGACAAATAGGGCACTTAAGCATAGGCATCTGTGGTATGAAATATTCTTGTTGAATGGATTTCTAATATCGATAAATATGTCCATTAAAAAAGAGGGTGTATATTTAACCAGCAAGAATATTCATGCACATTTCATCAACTAATTCCATACGTCCATACAACAAGACATCAGATGTGCCCTGGTATCATAGAAAAATGTTCAGTAATAAAAACCGCCTAGTACATTTAAAAATTATTCTACATCTCACTTGTAAAATGAATAAGATTAATAACCTTACTCTGATACCTTCTCGCTTCAGGCAAACGCATAAATAATCTAAATAAATGTGTATTCAACTGGATCTACATGTGATGATACCACATTCTACGAATACAGTTAAGTACATTTTATGAAATTTGCAATAAACACTCACAAACTAAGCTATTCAGGTAAAAACGAGTGGAAAACAACCAAGTAGCGAAATACTCCGCTATATAGCCGACTAACCGATTCATGGGTAATTTCACCTAGAGCAAGTAGACTCATAGCAAACTCCAGCTGGTCGGAAGCATCTTCTTTCGAATTCGACTTTCCTGTACCCCAGCTGTTGTCACTTTCCCAGTGTGATCCATTGCAGTCTATATTGGAGTTAAAACGTGATGAAACTGTTTTGCCACCACAATCAGCAGGTCTTTTCCTTAGATATTCCATCATTTTCTTCATTTTACAACGTCTGCTCTCCAATACGTTTTGTCGTAAATTCTCTTCACGTGCTTCGTACTTCTGGACTTTGACAACATTGTCTCTACAGCAACTTAATCCAAAAATATTTCAAGCACACTTGCCTAAGGCGCCTATTTGTTTCGTATGAATGTTTTTGTAACTGACTCAATGGTCGTTTACTTTTCGTCTGATTCATAAAACTAAAAATGATACCCTTCTTATAATATACAATACAATGCTTTGTGTTTTCAGGCCTGATGTGTTAGTGTTGAAATATTTAAAATCTGAACCTAGCTAACCTTTGATGTAATAGGCATGTCTTTACAACGTTCGAAAAAAATGCACGCGAAAATATCGGTGTGAGCTTTGCATGTGGATAAATAAAACAAACACAAGGTCACGTAACTTCAGGTGCATATTTTTGCTTCTGGACAGTGTTCTTCGAGCTCATATGAATATTTTTGTGCTGTTAATCTGCACTTCTATATTTTCTCGCACAACGAAATCATTCAGAACTCAGACATCACTCTGTTTTGGATACGGTATGGTGACTCGGTGAGAAAACCAATTCTCTACAGCGATGTGGTCCTTCAAAGGCCCTTAAACTCTCCTGATTCGTCCTTTAAGATGTCTGGACCATGTGGAAGGGAAAACAGAAGGTAGATTAGATCTGTTCTCCTTCCTTGCATTGTGAACCCTGCAATTTTAAAATGTGCAGAAACATATCCATGGGCGCTAATTGAAGAGAGGAGGTTTGTGAATTTGGAGGTGAGTCAATGTTAAAATGCAACAACAGATGGATAAGCTAGATTCGATGTACACCTAAATGAGTGAAGAAATGAGAAGAGTTCTAGGGAAGGCGAACGACAAACACACGACATACCGACATCTGAAGCAAAAGAGCACTCAAGTCAAGGGACCTCAGAACATTATATCGGATAACCGGGTCTCTATCCAGATAAAGATCAGAGGAAGTAAATCCTATAAGAGGTGGTCAAAACTAAAGTGAAATAATCCTCTCGTCATTCTGGAGAGAATACAAGATGCAAAGAATGCTGAACTCCGCCGGCCAGCCTCAACAAGTTGGCTCCATTCATGAAAGGCAAATCATGTGCTGGTCAATTTGCAGCTCTACACATCATCATCACTACAGAACAAAGCATAGAATAGCAGGCGAATCTCTCTACCGCGTAAATTCATCGACTTCAAAAAGACCTCCAACAGACAGTGTTGAATGAGAAGTAATTTGGGAGCTGCTGCTATACTACGGTGTGCAATGCCCAGGTCATTACCAACCTAATTAAACAGCTAAATGGCTATATGAAAGTGCTACGTGTCAGGTGATCCACAACGGAAAACTCAGTGAGGTCTGCCTTTGAAGTAGTGAATAAAGGAGTAGGGAAAACAAGCCGTCTGGCTGCCTATTGTTACCAGCGGTGATATTCTTGTTTGTGGTTGACTGGATTATGCATCATACTGTGCGTTGTGAGTGAGTGAATGCGTTAGTGAGAAGGGAGATATACGCTGTACTGGCCTACGAGAAGACTGTAGAAGGTGTGAATATCGCGTGTGGATACTTATGTCATTGAATGTCACTCAAACACATATTTATTCCCACATAGACAGGAATAAATATAATAACAGTAATAGTATCTAAGACTTGCAGGCAGGCAGGCGAAAACTGGCGGAAGAGGCTGACTGACTGGCTTGCAGCGAAGACCAGTGGAGACGGTGGTGATGAAGATAATCAATCAACCAGCAGTAACAGCAACAACAGCCAACACCAATCACTATTAATGAGAGCAGCTTGACGGAGGTTACTTCCTACTTTCACTTATCTGGCTAGGATGCACAGTTTCAACAACAGGCAGTCTCAACGGATCAAGATGTCAAAGCCGGCCAGTCAGCCAGTCAGAATTGGAAAGACAATCAAGATACACCTTCACCAACCTGAAATCTCCTGTATATGTAAAGGAGGAAATGGAGACTGGTTGGGCACGCTCTGAGGAGACCGTGGAATGAAATTGCGGGCCTGTCCACCTCTCTATTGGAACTCAGATGGAAAACGACAGGTTGGCGAGTGTCCAAGTTTGATACGGATAAGAACGTCTGGGGGGGGAAGAGGTGATAGATTATGGACAATTATGGGTCCATCTGAATAGGAGAGTTGAAAATTAGACAAAGTGGATACGTGTTTTTGAAGCCACATGTTACACTCGGAATGCAAGGAGTAATAACAAAATAAACTTAAGGACATCACTGGGACATTTGCTGACCCGAATGGCATCGTTTCAAATTCACACACACAAGCCGAACCTAAGGTAGTCAATCAATTCGATCCCCTATGACACTTAAATTATGGTCTTAGTTCGGCAGTCCCGACTGATTGGCTGATTCAGTTGACGATAATCTACACATAACTGAAATATTCCATTCCATTTATTTTTCTGCAGTGACTAAAGGAAGCCCATGCAGATTCCAACCTTTTTGATAACTTTCTCTCGCAGTAGTTCATTTACTAATTTATCCAGTTGCCTAAGATGCTTGTCATTCGTGTTTTCTGTAGGATAGAACGTTACAATTATCGATACGGTTTGGAATCTGTTTTGTTCCCCCCGAGTTTTTCAAAGACGTCTATGAAATTATCCAGCATTTTGTCGAAGTGGACTATCGTTTCCTAAGTTAGAGGCTTTAGAGTGCACGCTACACTTGCCTTATTCTGTTTCTTTTCCTCCCAAAAATAGGATGAAGCTATCGTTCATTATAAGGATATTTTGTTTACAACCAGTTATCCCGGGCAGCTTTTCCAACAGGTACATAAACGTAGTACGTTCGATATTGGTGACATTTTGCACGTGTTTTCTTTGATATTCCTTTATTGTTTGCGGATATGTAATCCTTAAATTGTAGTCCGAATTCCTAAAATCCGTGTTTTTAGAACACAACTGTTTCGGATAGTGGCTCAACGTGGTTATAACTACATTACCGCCCTATAATACAGTATCAACTACTAGCCCACAAAATGGCTCAAGTGCAATTCTCACTCCCGTGACACAGGTGAAGGATGTCCTATTACAGAACTCTGATTTCTGTAAATTAAACCGCCCTGTGAAAGATATCCAGAGGCAAGTGAACCACAGGAAAAATTAGGTCAGTTTGATAGCATGACACTGCCAGTCTCAAATGTCACGGAAAACCGTTCTGATATCCACCAGATTAAACCTTTACCGTATGTGACACGGAAAAAGGTTAGATCAATAGTCTTTAAAAAATGCTTTAATTTCTCCGGACAACCCAAAACAAAGCCGGAAATCTCATCGACTGCTTGGCTGCCGAAGTGGTGAACCACATGGCCTCTTCTCATCAGGCTATAGTTTACAATATCCCTGACTCAATGCCTCCAAAGTCTATAAGAAACAAAATCCAGGATTGTTGTAGCATGTCCAGTGTGCCGAGTGAATGCAAACGACTTCGTAAAACGTCAACCCAGTCTAACTCTCCCATCATTTATGGGTTAGGTAATTCTCTTGATGCTGGTAAGTTTACTTAATTCCGAGATCCTTTAAATCTAAATAGCACTTATAAATCTGTAACCATAGATCAGAACAAAACGCAGTTTCAACGCAGAATAATGCATAGTAACAATTTGGTTACCTCCTCCGGCTTAAATTTAAGAAAGGTGGGTCGTGTAAAGCAACAGTCACCTAGTACTGACAGTAGCATACAGCGAACTGCACAACAGATATGCCTGCAGATGGAACCGGGAACTGATTTAGATATTAGTATCCCTGTGAGCAGAGCTACACTGAAAGGCACTAAAATAACCAATACAGCTGCAAGCTGTCCTTAAAAAATTTCACCTGAACGTAGTAACCTCCCCATGGTGAACAAATTTTGCGGGATTGAGTATAATGATGGGAAGGAACACTTCGTGTTCAATAAGCTCGTGAGAGTAAGCGTGTCAACAAACTCACACTGGATACAAAGAAACCCTCTCAAGACACATATATGGGTTGTGGTCCTCTACGAACTCCACCTTACAGAAAATAGGGTTTCAAAATCCCCAAAGTTCTAAGACTGAAGCACATTCCCCCACAATATTCTTCCGTTATAAAAACAACAACAAAGCACTTACAGGTATGCTGAATAACAGGTAGGTTTATAATTAGTCGTCTTGTCCAGAGTGGGTCAAGTTGTAGAATCATGCACCGTGAGATGTAGTCTTTCTTACATTCGTAGCCAAGTAGTTATGAGGTAAAATATCGTTGGATACTTTCTATTCTTAGCTTTTCATGTGCGTGAGTGCTGCTAATAATAAATGGATAGTATTCTAGTAGTGGACTCACACAGGTTTTGTACAGAATGAGCTTTGCTTCGTTGTCATTCGGTTACGCAGGTTATAGGAGCCTTTCGGTGAGAACTGTATCTCCTTACTGTCTGAGAATGATATTTTATGCAAGACTTTAAAGAAGAATGTTAGATTAATGCTTAATCGTCTCAACCAGAGTGGGTCGATACCTAGAGTTATACATCTTGATGTGTACTCCTTTTCGCATTCAAATCCTAGTAGTTTAGACGTGAAGTATCGTTGGACACTTTCTATTTTAAGCCTGTCACTTACGCGACTGCTGCTGAGAATAAATGGACAATATTCTAGTGGTGGTCTGATACATGTTTTATTAATGTAAGTTTCGCTTCGTAGTTGTGGAAATTCCTGAGTATGCATCCTAAGAGCATCCTCGATTTACGCGTCTGCGTTGCCACTTGCTCAGAAAATATCAGGTCACTAGAGTACCTGAGTCCTAGGTCAACAGCACTTTGGAGTTTAGGCAAGTCAATAGATTCAAGTACCAGTTTGACATTTATTGAGGGTCACCGGAACAGATCCAACCACATTTTTTAAGGTTGAATTTTAGGTTCCATGTGGAGGACCATGCAGTTACTCTATCTAGTTCTTCCTGAGCAGCTTTATGAAAGTATCCTAAGTCATCACAGTGGAATGTGTAAGCTACTTGAAGATCATCTGCAAAGATGAATGGTTTACCAAGTAAGAAACAGCTGCATGTGTCGTTGACATATAGAGTGAATAGGAGGGGGCCTCAGACGCTACCTTGAACTACTCCAGAAGTGACTGGGCTAGGCTTAGAATTTACAGACCCCAGTCTAACTACTTGGGACCTATTGTTAAGGAATGATTCAAGCCATCCTGATAATGGGTTACGTATTGCTAAGGAGTTGAGCTTATTTATTAGAAGCAAATGGTCAACGTGGTCGAAAGCTTACAAACTAATAGCAGGGGACTTCAGTGTTCCAGACGTCAACCTGTTAGGTAGTTTCGGCCCCCTACGCTTCGAGAAATTACTTGCCACCATAGGTTGCTATGGATGGTAACAATAAGTTCAGACACCTACCCATGGTGACAACATGTTGGAACTTGTGTTTTATCATCACACAGTCCCAGTCACTACCTATGGTGGTGACAGATTTCCCAGTAGTGTCCATAGAATGGTACTCTGATCTCTGCCTTTCCCACCACTAAATACAGGGAACAAACAACATTTAGGGAGAACAATATGCCGTAGTTACAAACCTGCAAACATACGGGGGACTACTCCAAGGAGTCATCAGAATCTGTCAATGGGATGAACATTTTACCTGGGAGCTGTAGTATTCCTATTTTACCCTTTGTCCAGACACTTTTGCTCCTAAGAAGGTGGTGAAATTAGGTGGACACCAAGGTGAATACATTCCAAGGGCATATCGCGATAAGTTAAAGCAGTTGATGAAACAGTACTATTCCACTGAGGATATATGAATACTGCACTCAACCCACGAGTCACTTGAATATATCAAGCTCCTACGCTGTCAAAAAGACCTCGACGAAGAGTTAAGTGCACTTAAAAGTACGTGACAACACTTCTTAAAAGACTAATACGGTCGACGAGGGACATTCCCTACTTCACAAGGGAGTAATCTACAGTAAGCCTGCCATCATCTATGAACTTTTCATTGGGTGGCTTGTGAACTATAGTTTAGAAACGCGCATCCCTGGTAAAACCACACCCCTTACTAGCTCCTTCCCCAGGATCATAGTGTTCACCGGTCAACTAATAAGACAAGCAGTTAAAAGACTGAGACCTGCTACTAGCACGGGACCGGTTGGCCTTGCTTCTATGATTTTCACAAACAGTGGGTGTGATATTACCCTATTAGTTCCTAAATTCTCAATATCTGTGGACACGGGCACTTATCCTAGTGAGTGGAAAACCAACCTCATAATTCCACACTGCAAATCTGGTGATAAGGCAAACGTTTGCAATTGCAGACCCACAAATATAACCCTAGTTGTCTCGCGAATCATCAAGAAAGTTGTCAAAGATCAATTGTCAGACCATCTTCTAAGGGAATATCTTGTTACAAGATCTAAGCGCGGATCGCTCGAAAATGGTTACTGCGTTACTTGTCACTTCGACATTTTCAACAGCATCACCAGTAGTCGTGAGGCACGTAAGCTAGTCGTTGTTCTCTACTTCGATATATCCAAGGCATTTGAAGTGGTACCTCGCAGTATTCTCTTTGAGAAGCTGTCCTCATGTGGAATTCGCATTCCATTACTTGACTGGTTAAAGTCATTTCTCAGCGACAAAATACAAATAACCAAAGTCGGATCAGTATTGCCTCATCCTAGGCAGATCACAAGAGGGATTCTGCAGGGTGGTGTCCTAGGACCACTTCCATTTACAGTCTACATCAACAGCATTTGTAACTGCTTAGCCTCGGGTAAACCATTCCTACATGCTGACTACCTCAAAGTCGTTTACCTATGCTACAGCCGTGAATTAAACGATATGGAAAGTAAAATACGTTATAAGTATAAAACTTGGGCACTGTGGTAGAGTATAATTCCATAATGGATAAGATTTTATTTTGATAAATCACACAGTGTAGTACAGTTATATTAACTGATGACGTTTCGAGCACAAACTATTGCTCATAATCATATCATAATCACAATCATATCATATCATAATCATATCATATGATTATGAGCAATAGTTTGTGCTCGAAACGTCATCAGTTAATATAACTGTACTACACTGTGTGATTTATCAAAATAAAATCTTATCCATTATGGAAGTAAAATACGTCTTGAACTAAGTAGTCTCGCATAATGGTGGGCTGAATCCTGTTTAAATTTTGACAATGACAAGTGCTGCTAGATTCGCGTCTGCAACAAGCTTGACCTAACACTTGAGGTAAATGGGCGAAAACTAGCCAAGCTCAACTCGGTCGCAGATCTCGGTATCAGATGCTCTAGTAATTTAACACACTTTGAACAAACCAATTATGCTAGATGTAAAACACAGACCCTCAGGATGCATAACCCGCAATTCCTCTTGTTGTGACACTGGGGTTTTACTATACACAGTATGTGTCCAATCTATGTTAGAATACTGCCCGTTTGTTCTTAGAGGACTCCAACAGAATGACAAGCTTAAATTAGAGGGAGTGTTATGGCAATTTACTCTAAGAGCTCTCGGTTTACAATGTAGTCTCGACTACTCTGAGCGTCGCGACGGACTGACAACAGAACCACTCTGGAAAAGACGTATTAAGCTAAACCTAATTTTCTACTACAAGCTAACTAATATTCTCTTGCACTCCTCCGGGCCAATAACTAAATCTACCGCTGTCATAAGTTACAATCTTAGAAATTATGACAACCCACTTGCTCTAGAGCATTGTCAGACTCACATGCGATAAACTTCTTCTTAAATAAGTTTTCAGTCATTCAGAACAGACCACCAGCTAATGTACGTGATGCAAATACACTTCCAGTGTTCATCTCCTCAGTCACTAGACTGCTGAAAGATGACAGTGCAGTCCTGCGCCTGACTACTACACCGTCTTTTTCACCCCACATAGATATTATAAGTTCACTAAACGTATAAGGTACAAAAACTACAGTTATAAATGTTAATGTTATTGGAAGGACACGATAAATATTTCTACACAGGACATTAATATTAATTCACACACATAGGATAATTTAACATGACGGGACTATTTAGTTAGTGTATTGACATAATTGTAGCCTCTACACAGAATATATGTATATGTATGTATTGGAATTTATAAATCACTCCTCGAGGACTCCACTTGCTTTCTTCTGTGCTGCCATTGTTTGTCCTCTTAATTTCTCCCGCCATTTCGGCTTCTATATGACTTTCTGGATGAGAGTAAAGAATGTGGATATTTGGCCATTTCCAATGACAAATGATCTGTAAACATTACTGGTCACATATCCTACAACTGCCCAGCAAATTACCTATAACCTTCCTCCGTGACGCATCCTGGATGACAGCTGTGGAATGTTACCTTTATACCGATATAAACCCCGATAACTGCCTGTACGACGCCAACAAATCTTGTCATTCAAGAAATAATGAACACATGATGATTGTTGCATTTGAAATCTCACTGACTCGCGCGATGATAATTTCCAGCTCCCACATGCTCCAGTTGCCATTCTATATGGACTAGTTCGCCATTATTCTGGTTCCTTGCCGCGTATAGCCTGAAAATTACCTATTGCTGTAACAACACTTCTTTGATTGACAGCGCCTGCTTACATATACGTTTTTCATGACCCTTTGAGGTACTGTTTACATTGATAAATTAAGACAGTCAATGGTAAATAGGATTCCAATGTCATAAGAGGGATGAGAGGAAATTAGGTCTGTAAATCAATAGGTGTGGGGGGAGAGTATTACAAGCAGACGTGTCAGAAGGGCACGCAGAAAACCAGGTCTATATATCCTCTCCAGAGTCCACCAACTTCATATACTTTCTGTTACCTGTATACCTTGCCACTTTCGAAAACGAGCTAACGCCGATTAAACCATCAATGGTGATTAGTTGTTTATTAGCTTGCGAATTAACTATACTGTACTGGAGAACTTACCAGACCGTCTGCAGTGGTAACAGTACTTCTTTGATGCAGTCTGTGGTTGAAAGCATTCTTTCCACTGCTGTGTCTGCTCCCCGTGAGTATTTTTGTTATTTTGCCAATCCGTTGATACGTTGGCACATGGTTTCTGTAGCCTCCAAGTTTCCAAGTAAATGCTTACTGTTTTTCTACACTATTGTGGTCTGTGGGGTAAACATCGTAAACATCATCGTAAACAGGGTGCGAGTAATATTAATGGGCACATGGTTTGAAGGATAGCGTCTACATCCTCTTTAGTGTTTGAGGGATACCTCTGCCACCTTTCAGTCAGCCATTTACACTAATTGCTAAAGATCACCTGAATAAACTAACTGCTCCTCGAGAACCTTTGGGTAAAGTTCAATCAAGTTCGATTAAGTGCATGTGTTCTGCCTATGCATTGGAACACGAGGCTTCTGTCAGTACACACAGAACAAATGCCAACTTCTATTGGTTACATTATAGCTGGTGCTACGTGTGGTTGTGATTGGTGTTATAGCCATATATGCTGACAGCGTCACTGGTTCCAACTGGAAATTCTGAGATATATCTTGGACACCGAACAGGTCATGGAATTCATAATGTACTAGTGAAATTTTTCCCAATTCATTTACACATCTAATGAGATTGAAATTGGAAAACATTACACTTACTACCAGGCAAAGCCGAAGAAACCAATAAGCAATGTGATGAGAAGTTCTAAGGAGGGTATCACATGCTATTTGACGTGCGAAAAACGCAGAACGGACTGATTATCATGCTGGTTTTGTAACGCAGCGATGATCAGATTTATTCACGGAGTTCCTTAACACAGAGAAGGAGAACAGATCTAATCTACCTTCTGTTTTCCCTTCCACATGGTCCAGACATCTTAAAGGACGAATCAGGAGAGTTTAAGGGCCTTTGAAGGACCACATCGCTGTAGAGAATTGGTTTTCTCACCGAGTCACCATACCGTATCCAAAACAGAGTGATGTCTGAGTTCTGAATGATTTCGTTGTGCGAGAAAATATAGAAGTGCAGATTAACAGCACAAAAATATTCATATGAGCTCGAAGAACACTGTCCAGAAGCAAAAATATGCACCTGAAGTTACGTGACCTTGTGTTTGTTTTATTTATCCACATGCAAAGCTCACACCGATATTTTCGCGTGCATTTTTTTCGAACGTTGTAAAGACATGCCTATTACATCAAAGGTTAGCTAGGTTCAGATTTTAAATATTTCAACACTAACACATCAGGCCTGAAAACACAAAGCATTGTATTGTATATTATAAGAAGGGTATCATTTTTAGTTTTATGAATCAGACGAAAAGTAAACGACCATTGAGTCAGTTACAAAAACATTCATACGAAACAAATAGGCGCCTTAGGCAAGTGTGCTTGAAATATTTTTGGATTAAGTTGCTGTAGAGACAATGTTGTCAAAGTCCAGAAGTACGAAGCACGTGAAGAGAATTTACGACAAAACGTATTGGAGAGCAGACGTTGTAAAATGAAGAAAATGATGGAATATCTAAGGAAAAGACCTGCTGATTGTGGTGGCAAAACAGTTTCATCACGTTTTAACTCCAATATAGACTGCAATGGATCACACTGGGAAAGTGACAACAGCTGGGGTACAGGAAAGTCGAATTCGAAAGAAGATGCTTCCGACCAGCTGGAGTTTGCTATGAGTCTACTTGCTCTAGGTGAAATTACCCATGAATCGGTTAGTCGGCTATATAGCGGAGTATTTCGCTACTTGGTTGTTTTCCACTCGTTTTTACCTGAATAGCTTAGTTTGTGAGTGTTTATTGCAAATTTCATAAAATGTACTTAACTGTATTCGTAGAATGTGGTATCATCACATGTAGATCCAGTTGAATACACATTTATTTAGATTATTTATGCGTTTGCCTGAAGCGAGAAGGTATCAGAGTAAGGTTATTAATCTTATTCATTTTACAAGTGAGATGTAGAATAATTTTTAAATGTACTAGGCGGTTTTTATTACTGAACATTTTTCTATGATACCAGGGCACATCTGATGTCTTGTTGTATGGACGTATGGAATTAGTTGATGAAATGTGCATGAATATTCTTGCTGGTTAAATATACACCCTCTTTTTTAATGGACATATTTATCGATATTAGAAATCCATTCAACAAGAATATTTCATACCACAGATGCCTATGCTTAAGTGCCCTATTTGTCATGATTGTTGTTTTTTGTCTCTTCATGAATGAGTTGGTGCATTTTTGAGTGCTTTTACTGATTGCAATCTTTGTATATTGATGCCTTCGGTTGCTAGAGAATTTCCACCAGTCACCGATATTTTCACAGTGGCTCACCACCTTTACCTAATCCAAATGTTCAAGCTTTTGGATAAACTGTTTGTTTCTGACGAAGGATCGGAGCCGAATATTTTGAAGTTTTAGTAAGACATTTAGTGTCTGGTTAATTGCTTATAATAAAGTGTGTTTATTGTCACTTACATCACTATGGTTTAAGTTTTTTAAATAAATACATCTGTCTTAACCGAACGTGATATCCGACTGACTGTCGACCAAAGGGCATGTGTATTGCTCAGCAGTCTGCTCCACCCTCCTTTATGGCTGTGAGACCCGGTCATTGAGAGTGGAGGACAAGAAAAGACTAGCTGTCTTTGATCATAGGTGCTTGCGTTCTATCTCCCGTGTGAGGTGGTATAATATAGTGAGCAATATTGAGGTTAGGCGTCGAGTGTTAGGTAAGGAGGGGAAATCAGTCGACGAGGCTGTAAAGCAGTTACATCGATTGGTATGGTTAGGACATGCGTAACGCATGCATAGCCATCACCTTCCTCGACTGACGGGCAATATTAGCTGGCATAGGACGCATCACGTTGGAAAAGAGCCAATGGTGGTGGTCAAAACAAAACATGGCTTCGTCATCAGTCAATGAAATCCACAACAGTTAGTTTAAGCCAACCAGCCACGTAGGGTGGTGTAGACTTTCTGACTGGCTGGTCGGGGTCTTCGGGACGGTAACCAGGAATAGCTGAAGACAATCGGTGATGCGGCTCAAAATCGTTCCCAATGATGCAGATGCATCCACTCCTTGTGACTTATAATATCCAATAAAACTATATTGTTCTTCGATACTACTATTCTTTTTGCCTCATATCTCTGTTTACTGTCTCTATTTTGCATTTCTTTTTACTTTCTTTTCTTGCTCTGTGTGCTACATGGAGTATGGTGACTTAAACTGCTGCACATCTGTGCAAAGTTCTATGCTGAACCTAGTCAGCCAGTCAGTATTGACTGAAGATATTTATGATTTCGTTCATCTGAACAGCAGGTAGCAAAATTTTGTATGCCTAGCAGAATTGATTTTGCATACTTTGCTTGCTTTTCAAAGTGATAACACACATGCCTGGTTGACAATTGATTTCACGAATAATCGTGCACATTATAAGAAAAGGCACTTCGCTGTAAGCACAGTATACACATGACTTTGTTCCTATTCACTCTGTTATAACTGGTGAATCGTTTTCAACCTGTTAACGTAAACGTCATTTAATCAGTAGTATATTTCATCATTCAAACTATTCCAGTACAAAAATGTTGAGGACTTTGATGTCTACACCAGTGGCAAGTTTCCTTAACATTTCAACCGGAGTTTCCGCGTGTTTATTACTGATTACGATATGAGGCAAATGGTCAACATTGGCTACCGATAATACTTAATGCGCGCGAAGAACGCACACAGCCATGCACACCTTGCAGTATGGGTTGGAAACAAATGACTCCTCATTGCTTACCATCAAGTCATTTTCCATATATTATTCTTCAAGTTATTAGGGCAATATACTTTTGGAAAACAGCCTCCCGAGTTTGAATTAGTTTTTATTTTAGTCTTAATTGAGGCTTATAAAATTTCGGAAATTTCTAAACACCTTCAGAGTTTCGGATATTCCGTCTTGATTCACACTTCAAGGTGTAGAACTCATCTGTATATTTTCGCTTGTTAATATTTGTACAAAGTCAGTTATGAGAACAATGAATCAGTTAATATGCTTCCTCTGCATACTTGATAGTGGTGTTACATGCGTAAACTGATATTGTCTAATTAACTAAGAGGCAAGTCTTCACGACTGCCTTCGTCACTATTCAAACACTGGTCGGAGTGCATGGATATTCATGAAGACAGCGACGACTGGTAATACTCTAGACATGAAAATAGCACTGATGTGTGTCGACTCAACAGTAATCCAATATGTCGTTAGAAAGGATAACTTCTCTCTTCTGACTAAATGATTTGTCAAGCGGGGACCAATGATATTGGATGCTGTTATACTTCAGAATGGGAGTAAAGTTGAATAGACACCAGTGGCCATCATGAATGAGTTGTTTGATTTGAAATGTGGATAACATGTTCAGTGTAAAACTAAGATAGTTTATTGACTGGAACTCGAGATCTGTGTGATTTTGAATGTGGAGAAGGATATTGATTCAGGAGTTACGTTGATATAAGTGACTGATGACGGTGTATGATAACGATTGGACAACATCGGGGGATATTTGTATCAGACCATTCACACACACTATCGTTCAGGTTCCATTTCATTCGGATTATGGTGTCGTGTGTGACAAATAATCTATTGGGTTGTCAGGAGGAATCTTCCTAACAGGATTATTTTTTTGATCTTCAATACAAAGTTCTAATCTCTCCTTTCAATATCACCCAGTTTTTCTGATCACCAGCCTGAAACAAAACACGGGAGTTTTCATTAAATTTTGTTCTAAGTGAAACTCTGACTTATCCATGGTATTGTGTTGCCAATATCTGAAGTGTTTTCAGTCTTATTGTTTTCTAGCTTCCTTTCTTGACAAATTAGCACTGAGGGAAATATATTTGAGTTTACTCTAGTATATCGTGGGTGGATGATTGTCACTAAAGGTGATCCCAACCGCCAAAATAAGTAGTGGTAATAGTACTGAGCTGATGAATGCTACTACTGTTATCATGACGAATAATTTAAATCAAATCTCTGGTAAGTGCCTCATCTGATGCTGTTGTACCTGTACGAGTGTGAATTATTCATCATAAGAGAATCATTTTGTTATGTTATTATTATTATTGTTATTATTGCCTTGGGTTCCGATTGGAACATAGATCTGACTTCAACAACACAACTCCACTTTCTTCTATTTTCTGCTATCCTCTTCAGCTGGCTCTCTCCACGATTGTTTATAATCTCTCACCCCCTTCTCACGCGATATCCTCCCTGTCACTATCGGACTGATAACCCACTCGTCCGTCGCTTCATATTTGGATTCCACTCAAGTGGTGTCTTGCATTGAGCGCGATGTCATTCGACAGCCTTCCTCCTGAATGTATGCCTGGTCAATCCATCTCCATTGTTTCCTGCATATTTGTTGAGCGATTGGTTCTTGGTTGGTCTGTTCCACTGCAGAGTTTCTTGTTACTAAATCTTTCTGGCCAGCTGGCCATTTGATCTTCAGTAAGGGGCCAGTGAAGGGGCTATCTTTTGATGAAAGTTGGCAGTTGCCTGTTGTAAATCCTTTTTGTGACACGCTGGTCAAGTTTCTGACCCGTATAGAAGCACTGACCGACTTGGCATTGGTGTTGAATAGAATCCGAATCTTGTTGTTTATGCTGGCTGAGGCGGAGTGAAGCAGAGGATTTCCAAACTGGTTTCAGGTTGATGAAGGCGTGCGTGTCTTGCCTGTCTTTCCGATCCTGACTGGCTTTGACATCTTCATCGTTTCAACTACAGGTGGAACGGATGTCCAACAGGTCAGTGTAGGCTTTTATCAGCAGATGCCTTCGCTGCATACTGAAGATCAAATAGTTTTTTTGGTATGTGGATATCATGATTATTTATTTGATTTTTTTTATTTTTGATTGTAGCTTGATTCCACACAGTATTTTTGGTACAAGTATGGAACTTTCAGCATATGATATCGGTAGTCCAAATTTGCAGGCCGACCATAGATATCAGGTGTGCGTCGGCAGGGGATCGAACCCCGGACCATGTGCATGGTCGACGAGAGTCCTAACCACTCTGCTACCGACGCACAGTAGTTGGTTATTATTCATTTCAGTGAGACATTTTGCAGTTGGAATGTGTATCACTCGAGAAAGCGATTCAAAGCTGAGCATTTTTCACAGTTATAATAGGTTTCTTCTGTAAATTACTTAACTGTTTATTATGTACTGCATTGGAATAAAAGGAGTCAGCCTACAACCTGGGGTAGACTACTTCGTCGACAATTGTTCAATAGATCGTTTGCCTTCTAGTGTTTTGTGTCTGTGTTGGAACAGCATGCTGGGACTGGTTGTCTTTCTGTTGCCTATGAGCCATTGCAGTTTAAATACGCGAAAGTTCTAACTGGCTTGTATAGAAGGGGGATGAAATTAGTACTTCCAGTAGAGTGTCATTTGGTTGAATAAATTTTGACCAAGTTTTCAACAGGTTGATGTGTAGACAGATACCCTCTCCCACAGTGTCACACAAAGATTTGTACAAATGTATCTTATGTTAAATGTCATTGCATAAAGTTGCAGTGTGACCACTAATCTGATTTCACGAGTCCTTAGAAGAATAGAATAGAGTAGGATAGTAAGTAGTTAGGGGGTTTACAAAAGGAGCATGGAAAATACCATAAGATCGTGTGGTACTTTGTAAATTCAGCAGAAACAGACTCTTGTCGATTTCTCTTCAGCTACGTACAAGCTTAAATTTTTCACCACTTTTATGTAGAGAGAGAGTGTGTGTAACTTCCTTGGAGATGTGATGTGATGCCAGTTCACAGGGAACTCGAGAAATAGTAAACAGTCAGACTTGTAAAAATGATGCACAGAAATTTCAAATGTAAACGAAAATGTTCCCTGACAATAGAAATTAAGTTGATTCATAGTGACGGGGTGAGTATTAGTTGGTGGTGTGTAGCTGATAAGCTGCGTGATCTAATGTGTTGAATTCAGATTGTTACAAGAAGAGACAAGCAACATCACCATATAGTTGAAAGGAATCGATCAAAGGAAAGGATTATGTATCTAAGTAACAGGGTAGGTCACAACAGTCACGAGTTATCACAGCACGGAAGGATTGATGCTGACTACATCTTTCTGAACAGATAAGTTGGGGTTTTGAAGGTTTCATGGCAGTTTTGTTCGGCGAACTTGGTGAGAACTTAATTATATTGTGTATTTCTAATCTTGAAGGATTTTAAGGTGTCCTTCTCATGAATCATATCAACGAGATGCATGTCTGGTAATAGCACTGTGGAAATACTTTATTCCTTTGAGGAATAGACTTCTCGACACATTTACAGATAATCTAAGGTGTGGTTGTTGCTATTGCATTATTCAGAGAGTCGAGATTTTATTGATTGGACACCGGTCATTCCTAGAGGATGTCAATAGCGAGCCTGAATAGCTCAGTGGTGGTAACGTCTCTGGCTCACTGCAGGCGGCACTGGATGACGTGGGTTCGAATCTCAGAAGGGACATGAGCGGTTCCTTCGAGGTGATAGATACGCCTTGATGACTGGTGAGTGCCAACTAGCACGAAACCTAGGTCGACCAAGTCTTTCTGTGATTGATTGCCTCCAGTCATCCAATAGTCCAGATTCTTCATGAAATCGATCAATATCTTCCGTCGCAAAGTGACAGGGTTGGAAAAATAAAGGCGAATCATTGTGATGATACTTTGTGACAGTGTGATTTCAGTGTTATGTGTATATATTGAGAGTGAATGAATAGGAATTTATGTGTTCAACTTAAGCTTATCGTTGTGGATTGTCTACGTTGGTTTGTAGTAATAGTCGATGCTGATTAGATCTACTGATGTCTAGACTGAACTATACTGGCGTTATTCTCCGATGCGAAATAAGTTTGTCGTAATTTAGAGAAACCACACGCTGGTGAGTATGACTACAGTGGGAAGTGATTTCAAACAGTATTTACCAATTAACGACATCTGATGTGATATCTGATGAATGGTATATGAAAGAGGAATGCAGTGGTGTACCAATGAACTTCATCCAGACTACGTTGGTAGACTTTTGTCGAGACTAAGGCTGTGTGAGCGAAACTGATTATCATGGAGAGACGCCTTTGAGCTTTCAGACAGTGTGTAGAAGGCACATGAGTAGTGTGTTGTTACCATATGTGTTCTGAATATATATTCTCCAATGTTTTCAGTAGTGCGTTTGATGATATTCGCCTGTTAGTAGCTACAAGTATAATCTAGGAGGCGTTTTTATTGTGATTTGGGGGGGGGGGACACTAGATGCCCCAGAATCCTAACTAGTATGGGTATGTTCCCGTTGAGAGTATATTTCAACCCGTCGATCACCACGAATTTCAGCACAGTAGGATCATCAATTCCCAGTTGAATCTCCACGTCAGTTTCATCAACTTTGGAAAAGCTTTCAACAGCATTGACGGCGATATAATTTGGGAGGGCCTAAATCTTTTTCAACCTCATCAGCAGCCTCCTATATGACAATTCTGCATGTCAGATGATCTACAATGGAAAATTCAGCGAAGCCTTTGAAGTGAAAATAGGAGTTAGATTAGTCTGACTACTCCGACCGATGAGACTCCTAACTGTGGTAGACTAGACTATGCGTCATACTGTGCATTGGGATTGAGAAGATAGGAGTACGTTGGTGTGATGAGGAGACTCAGAAAGATTTGTAACTGGTGGGTGATTTGTTTCTAATCTTTCAGAAACCCAAAGACATACAGGTGGAAACCAACAGACTGGCTGAAGAATCAGCAAAGACTGGACTTCAGGTGATAAAATCAGCCAACCAACAATAACAGCGACAACAACAAGCAGCACTATCAAGTGGAGAAGTTTGGAAGAGCCACAAGAAACAGGATTTGTTTCGTTTTCTCAATTTTATACCTATCGGTGGTTATTGATTTTATGGTGTAGGGTTGTTAGCCTCATATCCAACCTTCCCGCCTTACCCGACATACCACTGTTTAAGCTAGGACTGAATAATCTATCAGCTGGGAATAAAACCCCAGACCACGATTATGGTTTGTCAGCATTGTTGAACCGATGAGGCAAAAATTACAGGAGTTACTTGAGAAAATTACATCATGGCATGAATAGGAAAAATTTTTCAGAATCTTTTCTAAGGAATATAAAGACGTCTACCACAATTAGCCTAGGCTGTTGTTTTCCGTTTTTTACTGGTAACTTAAGTTAGCCAAAACTGAGGGGGACATTGATTGTCTCGGTATCACTAGCCATCTCCAGAAAGTACTCTGAATTACAAAGAAATAATCTTTGGACTTCATACTTATTGCGTTGTAGATCGGTGACAAGAGCCATAGAAACTATCATACTAAGATAGTTTATTTTTCTTGGGATTTATTTGATACCTCTCACATGATATGAAATGGTTATCTTTATTTTCTGTAACGTACAATGGTAAAGTCTATGTAACTGCCCATGTGGCCAAGATTTTTATTAATTTGATGATACTGTGTGTGTATGTGTGACTGTGAATCCCACCGAATAAACTTATCTAACATGGAAACGTATATTAAATTTGATTGGTTGGAGGATTTCATCATGAGCACATTGGTTGGTTAGAGAACCATTGGAAAACCAGCCACTGGGATTACTGCCAGACAGCTTTTTCGTCAGCCAAGTTTGGGACTGGCTCTTCATCAGTACGTACTCACCCCCCTGGGACTTGAACCCAGGACCTTCTGGTTACAAGGTGAGTGAGCTCGCAGACGATTAAGGCACTGGGACCCCCGGTGGGCGCGCACTGATGAAGAGTCCCAAACTAAGCCGAAACAGCTGTCTGGCGGTACTCCCAGACCAACCAATGTCAGTGCTCACGATGAAATCCTCCAACCAATCAAAAAGAAAATCCCCTACCAAAATCAGTACTTAAACATATTAAATTCCTAATTTTTCTATAATTTACTGCCATTTCGATATTTTTACATATTTTTTTAGATAACCTCAAAAACGCCAACGCCAACAAGTAACACTCACAGAGCACCATTAAAGTTTGTTATTTCATCACAAACCACCTGTCCAACAAAATCCCCTACCAGCCAATCAATACTCACATCAAACAGCGCATCATTATCAATTCCTCAAACAAAGAAAGATTCAATTCATTCAAAGACAAACATCCCTTCTTGGGGAGCAGAAATCCATTCTGACCAAATCGATTGTAGCAACATGAAAAAGTCTTTCCAGGAAAATCAAGCTAATTTATCTGAAACCGATGAAGAGATATCAAGTCTTAGTTCCGATATGAATGCCTCGCCTGTCCCGTGTGTTGATGTCTCCAGTGTCAGTTTGTCAAGTTCACAAAGAACAACACCAATTGAAGATCTCGATGATTCTATTAGTCTAACTGATATGGAATTATCTAATGAAAAGGCTGAGATGAATTCTGTTCCAAAGTCTACCAGAAGTATTCTAAAATCAAGATCCATATCGCCAAGAATATGTGTTGATCATACAACCTATGAATTTTCTCCGGAGGATTTTATTGATCCATTATATGGACCAAGGGATAGTGTGGAATTAGCTTCAGTTAGGTTTCAAATTGGTTATGCAGCGCCACCGCCACTACCAGCACAGCCACAGCCACCGACAAGCGCTTGTGACACAATTCCCAAGTCGGAGGTCATAGAATCACCACGTACATCACGGAAAACAGTACGATTTGCTGATGAAACAAACGATATTTATCAAACGGTTATAAATCCAATATTTTCAAATGTTTTCCCACTGAAAGTTACCTCTGAATCGTCAGATTTCATTACATCAGTATATAAAAATGATTCAATAATTCCTTCAGCGCAAACAATGGTAGCCGAAAATGAAGCCATAGAAAACAGTAGGTTTCATGACTATGGTATGTGTTTTATGACTGACTGATTGACTGTCAATAAAATTCAATACTGAGACACCCTAGGTTATCTATATTATTATTATTATCATTATTATAATTATTATTGCTAAGATTAATTACCTTGGAGAAATTATGTGAATGAAATGCTTTAAATCTCAGCTAAACTTTAAAAGCTCTTAAGGCTGTTTAAATGCGACAATTTTATGAGATACAGCGAAGATATTCATTCATTCAGACATTCATGAAAAACAAAAATTAAATGAGCAGTAAAGAGCATCCTTTTCGATAATTTCCTCCTCTTCCTCCTTTTCTGGCTCTACAATTATACATCTAGGTGCTTGTATACATGGAATGATATTCTAGTGTAGTAGGCGTCAATATCATCATCGATTTGTTAAGTGAGATCACAATGGAATTACAGACAGTTCACTAAAGATGCATAAATTATAATAAGAAGCATGAAATTGCAATAGCAAATAGAATATCATATAAAATTAAGAAAATCTCTACAACAACAGATTGAGAATCATTAGAGCCTTGATTGATGGCCAGCGGGGTAAGGACAATGTCTGAACTTCCTTCTTTTGGACACATAAATTAGGCTTCTTAATGTGGATTCGAACAGCCAGTCTCAGTAATATTTAGTAAACGAACTCTAACAGTGAAGTTAGGATTAATTGGTATGTGGTAAATGACTTCGAAAGCCGCCTTGTTAACATCAATCAATCTTTTGTTCTGTATCCACGAGATGAGTGAGGTAGAATAGCGCTACGAATAGATTTTGTTTGTCCTTTACTTAACCAACCACTGTGCAGGATGATGTTCGGAAATCATACGAGAAACACGCCTAATTGTGCGGCGTGTGTAACTAACTGGCTCACTTCATAGCGAAAGCAGTCAAATTGGTAGATACACATCAAAATGTTTTACCAATCAAGTGGTTATTTTAGTTAATCAGTTTTAGGCAGGGGGGGGGGTTAAATTAAGAGGTTGAAGGCCATTAAAACATCAATTAACTAATGGATGTTAGTAACGAGATATTTAAGTTTTGAAGGACGGGAAAAATAAGTCAATTACAGAATTTAAGATAAGTTGATCCTTAGGCGTTAGCAGCAACTTATTACATAATCAACAAATTTGTCAAAAAGCAATGATGACTAGGAAGAAGAATAGGATGACTCAGAAGATTCACGTAAAATACTAACACAAGTTGAAAGAATTAGCTAGAGTTGTAAAAATTAACAAAATCAAAAGATAGTTACAAGGGGAGAGGAAAAATCGTCCTAAAATTCTTAATACATACTATTTAGTTGGCCATCGTAAAGAAAGGGCTGTACAAATTTTTTTTGGACACACACACTGATTCAGCTTGTTCAGATGAATTTCGATTGCCTCTACTGTATGTATGTAAAAGTAGTACTCGTAGACCATCCGGTGAGAGGTTGGGTGAAATAAGATTAATAAATAACTTTAAAAGCTTTGTTAGAGTAAATCGATTTGATGTGCATTCACTATCGACGAGATGAGCTAGTAGTGAGCTACTTTATTCGAACTAAGATGGGAAGTGTTAAGAAATTCGATAGTGACCTTGCCTGATCGTACACCCGATGTAACTAGCGCAGCATGGGCAATTAAGTTGGTAAATACACCTTGGAAGAGGCGAAACAGGACGGTTTATCGTTATTTTTTGAACTAAGTATTGGTCGGCTAGTGAATATACAGCAGCAGCAGGTCGGGCGTGAGGACAAATACTCGCCGAAGACATTGGCTAGGGGTCGCGCTATGTCGTGAATTGGCAGAAGTTAGAATTCATGGACCATTGGATCGGGTCCCAGTGGCTTAATGGTATACGAGCTCGCCTTGTAACCAGAAGGTCCTGGGTTCGAATCCCGGTGGGTGCGTACTGTGAAGAGTCCCAAACTAGGACGAAACAGCTGTCCAGTACTCCCAGGTTTTCCAATGGTTCTCTAACTGATGTCAGCTCATGATGAAATCCTGTAACCAATCAAATCCCTACAAACCAACACTTGAAAATATACAGCATAGCTGAGCTGCGTTGAAAGTCCTTCTGAAGGCCCTTCTCACACGTTACAATAAGATCTCACTACTGACATCACCCATGAATTGGAATCTTAGAAATCGTGATTTTGTTTCGAGAACGTTGGGTGCTTTTGTCTTTTTACTTTCTGATTTCATGTATTTGTTCAAAAATTTAGTTGGATATCCGTTTCTACTTGATAGATCACGATTATTACCGAGTTCTTCGTTCATCACTGTCTCATTTGAACAGATTATTTTAGCCCAGTGAAGCAGATATCTAACCAGATTATGTTGGTATTGTAGACGACCTGCACAAAGTTAGCGGATTTATATTTTGATGTAGTTGTATTCTCTGAGCTACGTGGATGGTTTATTTGCCAAGCTTTCATTGCCCTACTGGACAACATCTTCAGTTGATACTTCAATTTGAATTGAAGTGAACTTTGAGATTTCTCCACGAGTTTATTAGTCATCTATCCTAGTGGGTGGCCTGGAACGTGATTCATTGTTTTTGTGTATCTTCACAGCCTCTAGACCACTACTTGTATTAGTACTGATTGTTTCCTTGACCCGAAGTTCCACCCTTCTTGTGTGTGTGAGGTTTCCTCCTAATCGATTGGTAAATTTTGTATGTGTCAATGTGTCTATTAATTGACGATTCATTAGAATACCAGGCAGACTTCTAAAAATTTTCTAGCATTCTTGGTGTTGTTTCCTCTGTCTAATATTTGAACACTGGTTGTCCCAGTCGAATTGATGTCCGTAGTTGTCTGCATGCAGTGATATGAGGGATTGGATGTCATGTTTTTTGACGGCTAGTTTATGATCACTTTGGCCAATGCAGTGGTTTTCGCCATCGTTGCAATTTATTTTGTAGATGATGTTGGTTTTATCTTCTTTCGGTGTTGAGTCTGTTTTTCGGTGGACACAGAACCAGTTGAGTGAAGTGATTTTGTTGGTTTGTGCGGGACGTCAGTTCCTCATCAAGGTTTGAAGAGTGTTACAGTGATTTCTGAGTTATCTATTATACATAGGGCGATTTTCTTTGTGCTTTCTTCAGGGGGCCTTTGATTTGGTAGTTTGGCTTGGTCTGGGGTAGATGTCTCTTCATGAAGTTCCCTGGACATCCATTCTTTAGGAAGATGTCCATAAGATATTTTTCTTCAACTTTCCTTAAGGTAGGAGTGCTGGAATGTGTCCTAGCTGACTGGCTGTCTTGAATAGTGTTTGTTTACAACTCCTTTTGTGTGTTATTTGATTGTTGCTGTTGTTGACATTGAGTATTCGATCTGTGTGAATTGATTTTCTAATTTATTTGTGGTTATTCGCTTGACTAAGACGTCCAAAAATGGAATTTTATTCTAGGATTCCTCTTCTCTTGTAAATTTGATATCGTTGAAGACATTGTTTATTAAGTTGTGACTTTTATCCACCTCGTTTCTTTCGATTATCACGAATGTAACGTAACGTATTCAAATTTTGGGTTTGACTCTCGTTAGGATTATGTTTTCGGATGTGAAGACACACAGAAACAACGAATCATGTTCAAGGTCATCCATTAGGAGAGATGACTAATAAACTCGTGGAGAAATCTGACAGCTAACTTCAATTCAAATTGGAGTATGTCCTGAAGATGTTGCCTTCCTAGAAGGTCAATGATGAAAGCTTCACAAATAAACCATCCAGCCAGCTAGCTCAGGGAACACAACTACATCAAAATCATCCAACAAAGCTACAAATCTTCCCCATCATATCTAATGAATTTATAGTTCAAGTATTGGTTTGTAGGGATTTGATTGATTTGTTACAGGATTTCATCATTAGCTGACATCGGTTAGAGAACCACTGGAAAACCCCGGACACACCGACAGGGTTTGAACCCAGGATTTTCTGGTTACAAGGCAAGTGAGGTAGGTCGTAGACCATTAAGCAGCCACCTACTGGAACCCGATCCAATGGCCAGCTATCCAGTGCATGAATTCCAACTTCTGCAAATTCACGCACGACATAGCGCGACTGGTACTAGGCAATATTATCGCTGGTGGCGAGCATTTATCCTCACGCACCCTACTGTTTACAACTTCTTGCTAGAACCCTGAATAGGTCCAGTCTCTAATGGGCATCTCATCGATATTCAAGTGTTGGCTTTATTAGTGATTTGATTTGATTGATGTGTGACAGGAGTTGTAGTTACTTATCCACTTTCTATACATTTTTTCTCTGTATTGAGATTCTACACCGCCAACATCTTCACAATTTATATCCGTCAGTATTGGATTCCCACAGAATGAATTCTTCAAATTTATCAACACGAATACAATGAATCCAACGACTGATGATACTGAGGTTTATTCCGAAAAAAATGAATATACCACCTTGAATAATACTCCAAAATTAGATGACAGGGAAGACATATACACAAGTCAGTATGAAACACTCAAGCCATCGGAGGAGGTCACCACCACCACCACTCCTCTGCCTCCTCCTGCTTCTAAAACACAATCTAAAGTGTTGCAAATATCTTCAAAACGAATCAACAAATTACAAGGCTATGCTGATCTTATGATAGGCAGACCGAAATTGAATAAAGATTTTCTAATACCACGTCAACAATTACTTACATACAGAGTTTCAATCAGTCCTTTATTTCATCAGCAACAACGACCATCAAATGTTAATCGACCCATGAATTCTCTGAGCAACAATCATATTTCTACAAATTTGGAAAGTGTATCAAGCTCACCGAGTAATCTATTTTCTGATATGTCTAGTAGGCATACGTCTGTGCGCAGTCCGATCAACACAATGACAAATTCACCTACCTATGATACAACTGGCTATTCATCTTCTGATACAACAGTTAACATTGAAACGGGTAATAATGATGATGATGCTGCTGATGATGACGATGTGAATCTACCTGATTACGAAGGAATCAATATACCTTTCGAAAATAACAATCATGATAATACTACTACTACTCATGTAAGCTACCCAGTTGTGTAACCCCCGCCCCTTTTTCTTATGTTTGTATTCATTTTGATAAAGTGTCACACACGCAGTGTGTGTTATACATTTTTTTTTCCTTCACGTTCCCCACTGGAACATAGGGCTTCAAGCTAGTGGCTTGAAGTTTCTGTAGCAGTGTTTATTTTACAGGATGGGGTTGCTAGCCTCATGCCCGTGTGTTATACAGTGATATATATTTACTGATGATGCCACCACACGATTCCAACACAGCTTATTATTACTACTACTACTCATGCAATCAGTCAGGTGAGAGAGCTGTCATCTAAAGTGCTGACAACCAGTGGTATCCGACAGAGATGCCCACTATCTCCATTACTATTGAATTTCATCATAGATATCATACTAATGGGCTTAACCCTAACTCACTTCAGAGACTCAGGGATTGAGTTGTTACCATCAGGGTATAATCTCGTTGTCTTAGAATATGCAGGTGATCTAGTCCTTCTAGGTGAAGATGCTGACAAAATACAGCAGAGTCTTCTGAACACCTTGAGCTGCAATCTGCGAATGTTTGGCATGCGATTCACTCCCGCAAAATGTAAGATGATGCTACAGGAATGACTAGACTACATTGACTCCTAGCTTACAAATGGGGAGTGAAGTGGTAGCCAGAGCGTGTTGACCACTTCACTTATTTGAGAAGTTGCATCAGGCCCAATGGGTTGATCTCATCGCTGACTAAATCCCAGAACTGATACAGAAGGTTAGTTTCACATATGCCAATTTACATCGTCTCTGGCTTAGTAGACGTGATATACGGCTATAGACTGAAGGGCGTGTTTGTACTGCTCAGCAATCCGCTCGGTCCTCCTTTACGGCTGTGAGACCTGGTCATTGAGAGTGGAAGACATGGAAAGCCTTACTGGCTAGCTAGCTGTCTTTGATCATAGGTGGCTGCGTTCTATCTCCCGTGTTAGGTGGTGGTATACTAGGGTGAGCAATATTGAGGTGAGGCATAAGTCGGTCGAGTGGTAGGTAGGTGGGAGGGGAAATCAATAGATGAGACTGTGAAGCTACATTGACTGAGATGGTTAGGACATGTTTAACGCATGCGTGACTAGCCATCGCCTTCCTCGACCAACAGGCAATGTTAGCTGACATAGGATGCATCAGGTTGGAAAAGAGCTAGCTGCGGTCAAACCAAAACATGGCTTCATCAGTCAATGAAATCCACACTAGTTAGTTTAAGCCAGCCACGTAGGAAGGTGTAGACGTCCTGGTTGGGGTCCTCGGGACGGTTAAAACCAATGAAGCCTGAAGACAATCGGTGATATGGCTCAAAATCGTTCTCAATGGTGCATACGCATCCACTCCTTGTGACTTATTATTTTCCAATAAAAATAAATTGTTCTTTGTCTTTACTATTCTTTTTGCCTCAAATCTCTGTTTAATTTCTCTAATTTGCATTTCTTTTTAATTTCTTCTCTTGCTTTGTGTGCTACATGGAGTGTGACGACTTGAACTGCTGCACATCGGTGCAAAGTTCTATGTTGAAAACAGACAGACAAACTACTACTCATAAATCATCAAATCAAGGCATACAACTCACACTACTCACTTTCTTGCGTTGTTGTTCATATAAATCATGAGTAAAAATTGATTAGGACCCTGTGGATCCAATTAAAGAAAATAATATAATTTACAAAATATCTTGCAATGACTGTGAGTTAGGTGAACTAGCTACATAGGTGAGTCAAACGAGTAGATCAGGTGTGGAGTAGTGAGACTGCCTGTCAGAACATAAGAATTTAGCTACGGCTAGAATGATTGATCCCACCCAGTGGAGATAAGTAATTTAGAAAAAATAACTCAGCACTACATTGCACTGTAACAGCAGAAGGCAAGACACAGAAGCCAAGGTATATTTTCCATTGATCACATTATATCTATACAGTTTATATTCTTTAATTAATCACTGAGCCAACGTGTGATTCTGGTTTACATTAAACGGCGTGAAATAGAATGTTCAAAAAGATATATGGTATTCTGTTGCTAATGCAGTATTGAACTGTGAGAATAATATTCCGTTGGAACACACTGTATCACACCACCACAGCACTGCACGCATTAACACACAGCCACGCAATAGGGTGAGTGGGGCAGAGTCAAAATTCTAAAAAGTCATATAAGTAGGTGGATGTAGAGAGAGATAGATAGGTTACTCACTGAATCCTAGTTCATCCAGTCTACCAACACTCAACACATCACACCACAACACCACAGATGCAACAGAAGTTACTCATCATCATCGCCAGCTAATACTAGAGATATGCAAGATATTATTACCACCAGTCAGTCAATAATTCAAATCAGAGCAGGATAATAAATAATCTTAAATTGTATTCTATTTCAATTCACATACACATTCTAACAACAAGTTATTTATTTATTTTGCTATAAAAATACTCGTCTTATTCCCCTTCCCTTCCCATCATCTGACTGTATTTGACTGATTGATTGACTAATAAAACTAATATCATTATTATTTCCGAATGTACTTTCTTCTCATCTTATATTACTGATTGATTTGATTCAATCAAATGTTGTCTAATCATCATCAATTTCTACTTATGCATGTATATAAACGACGAAGCAAGAAAGTGAGTAGTGTGATGAGTAGTGTGCCTTGATATGATTATGATTATGAGTAGTAGTGGCAATGATAAATTGTGCTCGAAGCGTGTGTGTGGTGGCATCATCAGTAAATATTACTGTATAACACTGTGTGTGACACTTTATCAAAATAAAACATTTTCTCCATCATGGAGTTATACTCTGTGTACCACCACAGTGCCGCCCAAGTTTCATCCTTATCGTTTTATTTCAATTGACAGACTCATGATGCATGGCTTTAAACTAAGCCAATATATATATATATATATATATATATATATATATATCGTATTTCAAATATTCGCTGATTACGTAACACAGTGAAATGCGTTTATATAATTAATTGTAGTGACACACACCATTCATTGATTGTACCTGTAGATAGAATTCTGATGTCATTATTGAAGTCGGCAATGAAGTGTACATTCAGTTGTCAAATTCACATGTGAGAAGAGGAATTCCAAAATAGAATTAAACTGCCTTTTTGATTGGACACTAGTTAGTAACGAGTGTAATGTATGTGTCTTTGTGCGTGTCTAGTCCTATCTCTTTGGTACAGACTGAATTCTATCAGTCAGTCAAGTTTGCAATGTGGTCACCTACAGGCTGGGTGGCTGGCTCGCCATCACGGTGCACTGTGAATCGTTGCTATTAGATGGTTGGAGGCAATCGACAATCGGTGATGGCAAGCCAGCCACTAGTCAATTCAGTCAGTCCTACAGGAGGTCAATCGCGAGCCAACCCGAATAGATGTTAACGTCTCTGACTCACTGCAAGCGGCACTAGGTGACACGGTTTTGGATCTCAGAAGAGAAATGAGCTGTTCCTTCAATGTGTTTGCAGATAGGCCTTGTTGACTGACTGGTGAGTGACTACTAGCATGAAACCTATGTCAGGCAAGGCCTGCTATGGCCCATTACCTCCAATCATCTAAAACCAATCAATTGCCTTCCTAGGCGTCTTCCTTACAAGAAAAACAGATGGTAGTATAAACAGAAATTTCCATAGGAAAAGCACATGGACAGGCTCTTCAGCAGTACGCCCCCACCACGGTGAGTTGGAACCCAGGACCTCCTGGTTACAAGGGGAGCTCAAGTTCAATCAAAAATAAATGCTTGGATATAATAGTAAAGGAGTTCAGCAATACGGATAAGAGGTGCATAGGAAGATAATAAGTAACTAATGAATTGAGTTCAACTCAAATCATATAAATATATTTAGGCAAATAAAGTTATCTTAAATCAAAGTGGGGGAGAGAATAAAGACAAAAATGGCACAGCCACCGAACACGTTTTCTTTTATACGACTCAATGGGAATTTTCACGTCGATCGCGATTACCTTGCAAAAACTTGAGGCGAATTCAGCTACTTTGTCTATTTGTAACTTTGAAGAATTCCGTGATGTCCACCTCATCAGCATTACCGATGAGATGTCTGAAAAGGCCACTACTGTGGACGTTTGCTCTCCTCAGATATAGACATTTTGGTAAAAGTGTAACGACAGAAGACAAGGGTCAGGCAACAGATCGTTTATTGAGAAAATCAACAGATATTTATAGATTTTATGTATATTATAATTCGGTATTGTTAGCAGAGAAGTAACGTCTTCTGAATGGCTCTTTTCCTGCTGAAGGTTATTCTGTCATCTCTTTGTCGCCGTGTCTTAGACAGTCCGGTGATATATCTGTGAATTATATCGGCCCACGTTAAATCTGCTGTGATTGGTTGTTGAGTTCCTCAAGGTTAGGCTTTGTTCTTGTTTTTTCTGATGACCCCGATTTATGACGTAAACAATGACGTAAATTTCTGTCTACCAATTTTGGGTAGCAGACAGCTCTCACCACACAAGTACAGAGAATCGAAAGCGAACCCTTATTATTTCTATTCTCCCAAGTTAACTCCTACTCAAGCTACCTGTAAATTTGTATACACAGTTCGAGTAAACATCACCAAGGTAAGGTATCTATCTATCTCTGATTTCATCAACGAGCATGTTGTACATCTTCCGTCCTTATCAATGATATCAGTGACAGGTTGGAGAGAATTACTAGTTGCTAGCTAAGTTGACTCTCATTAAAAACTTAATGAATAGTTTCAGCACACGTGTTATTATATTATTATTATTATATTGTTCCCTTGAGTTCTGAGTGGAAAATAAAGCTGACTTCAACAACACATATCCACTTTCTTCTATTTTCTCCTGTTCTCTTCAGCCGGCTAACTCCGCGATTGCCCATAATCTCTCATCTTCTCCAACTCACACGGTCTCCTCCATGTCACTTGACCTTGACCTGAAGTATGATCGGCCCTTTGTGTGTGTGTGAGATTTCCTTCTAGTGGGTCGGTAAGTTTTGTCTATGCCAGTGTGTTTATTAATCGACGATTTACTAGAATACCAGGCAGACTTCTAAAAATTCTCTAGCATTCTTGGTGTTGTTTCCTCTGTCTAATATTTGAATGCCGGTTGTCCCAGTGGAATTGATGTCCGTGGTTGTCTGTGTGTGCAGTGATATGAGCTAGTGGATATCATGTCTTCTAACGGCTAGTTTGTTTTCATGTAGAAGGCGTCCACTTTGACCAATGTAGTGTTTTTCGCAGTCGTTGCAATTTATTTTGTAGATGATGTTGGTTTTCTCTTCTTTCGTTGTTCAGACTGTCTTTTGGTTGACACACACAGCCAGCTGAGTGGAGTGATTTTGTTGGTTTGTGTGTGACATCAATTCCTAAATATTCGGTATGTTGGCTTGGGGATAGATGTCTCTTGACGTCGATTCGTGATGAAGCTGGAAACATATTAAACTCCTACAAACCAACCCTTGAAAATGCATCTTAGTCTCTCTCATCACTGACCACTGCAGAATGAATTCGATTGGAGTTCTTCCTAGTTAAAATTCGTGATCAGTGAGGTTGATAAGGTCGACCGTGGTGACTGAACACTCGTCGATAACATTGTTTGGTGGATGCACTAAATGTATCACGAATTCGTGCCCTGGCCATTGATTTAATCCAGCTGTATTCATCGCAGTGGTTGGATGATCCACGAGCGAGCCTTGTAATCAGAAGATCATGGGTTCGAACCTCTGTGTGTATGTGTGTGAGTGCTGCTGTTGAGAGAGAGAGTTCCAATCTAGAAGGAATAAAACAGCTTTCCAATGTTTCTCCAACTGACATCATCAATCTTTGATCAAATTTGAAACAAATCTGAAATTCCTACAAAGTAACTCTTGAGACAATAATTCAAATTATTTATATTGATCATATGTATTCAAAGCGTTTTTCTTTACCAAATGAATTCATTCATTTGTCTGTTATGATGTGTCATTTCTGTCATACAAGTCTGTCAGACACGTCTATTCATATTAAATCTGCCTTAGAGATAAAATGATTTATATTTTGTTGTTGATGAATTATGATTTAATGATTTAATAAGATTTGTGGAATCTTCTCCCTTTTACACGAATTATAACTCTTGTTTCAGCAAAACAAGCCTACACATTTATGATTTCTATCGTTGGTCTCAAAGTGTTGAGTGCATTTGTTTGCACTGGGAGATGTAACATATCAGTCACTTGGGGCACAGCATCAAGAGATGAGCTATGCACACGTAATTTCATCGTTATTTGTCGTAAACAGCCAACCACTTCTAAAAGCTTTGACTTGAAGTCTAATCTACTAGGTAGTGGAGCAACATAAGGGCACTATGTTTCCATGGATCCAGGTGACTAAAATAGGCTTTAAACACCATTTGATCTTTCGGGATTCCAGAGTTCATGTACACCATAGGTTTGGAATCAGGATTGCCTAGCTCCTGTAGGCAAACGTGTATGCCCATTAATCTGGTTGTCTGTGTCTGTCTCTCTGTTTTCAACCTAGAACTTTGCACCGATGTGCAGTAGTTCAAGTCGTTTATTATAATTATTATTTATTTTTTATTTAGTATTATTATTCCCTTGCATTCCGAGTGAACATAAGGCTTCAACAACACACCTCCACTTTGTTCTTTTTTCTGCCCCCCTCTTCAGCTGGCCAGCTCCACGATTGACCAAACTCTCTCATCTCCTCCTTGCAAGATCTCCTGCATGTCACCCTCGTACTGACGACCAACTCGCCGCTTCCCATTTGGATTCCACTTGAGGGCATGGCGGGCGATGTCATTCGGCGGCCTCGTCAATGCATGCCCGATCCATTCATCTCCATTTTTCCCTACATATTTGTCAAACGATCAGCTCTTGCCTGTTGGTTTCTTCCCATAGTTTCTTGGTACTTATTCTTTCTGATCGGCCGTTTGATCTTCAGTATGGAGCGAAGGTAGATGTTGATGAAAGTGTGCAGTGACCAATTGGAAATCCTTTACGTGACACGCCAAGTTTCCGACCTGTATATAAGAACCGACTTCGCATTGGTGTTGAAAATGCGAACCCTGTTTTCCTTATACTGAGTGCGGAAGATTTGCAAACTGGTTTCAGATTGATGAAGGCGTATCTTGATTACCTTCTCGATTCTGGCTTGCTTTGACATCTTCATCCATTCCGACTGCCTTTAGTTGAAACTGCGTTTGCTAGATAAGTGAAGGAAGCAACCTCTGTTAAATCTCTCCCACTGATGGTGATTGGTGCTGGTTTTTGTTATTGTTGTTGCTGTTCGTTAGTTATCTTCATCACCTCCGTCTTCTCTGTATTCACCTGCAGTCCTGCCTTTTCATCTAGTTTGTTGCCTACCTGCAAGCCTTCGAGTTTGTGCGACATTGGATATATATTATCTGTGAAATCCGGATCTGCCAGAGTCATCCAGCCTATTCCTGCCTCCTGGCTCCCAAGCACAGTCTGACGCATAATCTAGTGATTTATACAGACCTAATTTTCTACATATCCGTCGTACATGTCTGTTTTTACTTCTCTAACCCTCCCCACACTTATTGGTTTATGACCCCTGATTTTTTCCCACCCTACTGCTTATGACCTTTGAAATCCTATTGGTTGTTGTCCACTGTCTTAATTAACCAAAGACTCTAGTGCTTCTCAAGGTCATTTTAAACATATATATATGCAAGCGCTGTCAACCTTTTTATTGGAATGTTGTTTTGAGTAACTTGAAAATCCCCATTCAGTCATATAAAAGAAAAGAAGGCGTTCAGCGAAGAGACTCTTTTCGGCGAATTCATTCACTTAGCTGTACAATCGCATATTTATACAATTTTGTTTGTGTGTGTGTACATTAGATTTATAAAGTTTAGATAATTATGTAATATAAGTAATTTTTGGCTTGGAAACAAACGTTAAGATGGAAAATAAAATAGAATTGATTAAGTGAGTAGAATTCAGATGAGGTCAGGTTGGAAACAGTGTTAATGAGTGGTGTTTAAAATCAAGTAAGGGTGGGGTTAGAGAATAATACAGTTGAAAATAAGTAAGTTAATCGGATGACGTAACACAGTTGACTAGAAATTGGACGTGGGTCAAGTTAGTAACACTGTTAATGAGGGTAGAGATTACAAAAGGGTGGGGTAGAGAATAATATAAGTGAAGATGTGAAATAATAAAATGCAAGAGACAAAATAATACAATTAGTAAGACTGAAATTAAGAAAGATTACGTCCATTGTAGATTTAATGAATGAACGAATTTCTTTTGTATGCAAAGTTCAGGATTTAGCAGATGAATTGCCATTGCTTCTGCGATGTGGAGAAGTTTGATCCGTACACTTTTAGCAAGATTGCCTTGTATTCTGTAGACAACTTTGAAGTTTATTTCTGGTTTGACTTGGTGTCCAGAGTCGATCAAATGTTCAAGGATTGAGCTGCGGGGGCATCGGTTTTCTCCTTTATAAAACCATGAAGGTAAATGTTCATTGACGCGTTTGGATAGCGAACGCTGAGTACGGCCGATATACCTGGCTCCACACGAGCAGGTGAATTGGTAGATGCACATAGATGAGGCCAACAGCGGTAGCTTATCCTTCACGGACATACGAATCATTGGTCTCGCGGAGAACGTCAGTCGTAATTCAGCTGCAACGAAGGTTTTCTTCAATGAGCGGGAGAGCCGATTTCTCAGTATTTCTGTAGATCGGTCTCCATTGAACTGTAGGTTCATATAGAGAAGTCTTTTTGGAGCACTGGGTGTGGACGGCTTCTCTGGTCTGGGTTTCATTGATTTTGTGATAAATCTTTCTGGATAGCCATTTTCAAGGAGGATTTTCTTAAGAGTGTTCATTTCATCTTCTATGGCGTCCAGGCTGCAAATTCTACATATTCTGTGGCTTAGTGAACGGATTAGTCAACTGAGTTACGTCATCCGATTAACTTACTTATTTTCAACTGTATTATTCTCTAACCCCACCCTTACTTGATTTTAAACACCACTCATTAACACTGTTTCCAACCTGACCTCATCTGAATTCTACTCACTTAATCAATTCTATTTTATTTTCCATCTTAACGTTTGTTTCCAAGCCAAAAATTACTTATATTACATAATTATCTAAACTTTATAAATCTAATGTACACACACACAAACAAAATTGTATAAATATGCGATTGTACAGCTAAGTGAATGAATTCGCCGAAATGTTGTTTTGAGGCAGTAGAAGCTATCCCTCCAACTAACAGTCCAGGTATAAGCAGTTGCCCTTCCACATTTTTAGAAAACCCCTCTCCATATGGAGACAGTCATGAACAGAACTTGCCTGGTAGAGGCTATGAATGCATGGTCACAGATATACAGAGAGAGTTCTTAGGGAGAAGACCAAGGTCTAGCTACCTTTAGCCATAGCACGTCGTTTGTGGGGTCTTTATACTTTGCCATATTGTGACAATTCAGTTAAATTAAATTCATGTTGAGCCTGAATGCATGATTGGCTTAACTGTCTACTGAAGAACATATTTCTCAATATGGCTGTGTAAAATAACCTTTCCAGACACTTGGAATAACCTTTTTCAGGAATTTCAGGTTCAGTATCACCGTCAAACTTCATGATCATTGAAGGGCTAGCTATGACCTTAGGTAATGACAGTTCTTACTTTATGTTTCCTTATCCTTAATAGAACTATCTTTTGAGCCTCGTAATGTAGAGTTGTCTGCTTGAGTGCCCGTAGATGTTCATGTTTGTAAAATACCAGGTATGCACCAACCGTGAAGTCTGGATATTCTACAGTCTTGTGCTGATCAAACATATGCCTGTATTTTTAACCCCCTGCCCTTCTTACGACCAGGAAGATCTTCCGTTAAGGTACACAGTCTTAAAATTGTCTTTACTTCACATGTTTCACTGAGCTTCCTTTTGTGGATTAGATTAATAATATTCTACGCACTGCGGACTGTAGTTTTGAAGTAGTTTTTAGACGATCTCGCATCACAGATTCTTGACAACATGAGATTTATTGCAGACATATTTCATGTTCATCTATCCCCCCGCCATCGTCGCTCCGCGCTGCTTACTTTTGCTTTCATCGAAAGAAGACACTATATCAGTCACCACCTGTCTTCCTGAAGGCTTTTACAAAACCACTAGTGAACAATAAGTTCAATATTTTTTGTAGTTTTGTATGTTTTAAAGTTCGTATGGTTACTGGATTGATTTTCTGAAGGTAAAACGACTAACCACACACTCAATCCTTCTTCATTTTCTGGGCTTAGGATCGTTAGTAAACTAGGTGAGTTTGAAAACTCTAAATACGCCTAATTATTTAAATGTTAATAAAGCCTAAAGAGCCTATAATCACTGATATTATTCCTAATTGGGGTGGACTGGATCATACATCAGACTGTGCGTTGGGAGTGAGTGAGTGAGTCAGGAGAGAGGAATACGCTGCACTGTCCGATAAGAGGACTCTAGAAGATGTGGTTATCGGGTGTGTATGATTTATGTCTTTGAATATCACATAAACTCGAAGACCTACCGGCGGAAACTGCCAGTGAAGAGCGATGGACTCCAGGGCAACTTGGAGACGGAGGTGATGAAGATAACCAACCACAAACAGCGACAACAGCCAGCATCAATCACCATCAACGGGAGCAGCTTGACACTAGTTAATTCCTGCCTTCGCTTATCTAGACTAGGTAAGCAGCATTGTTTCACTTACAGGCAGTCGGAACGAATGAAGATTTCAGAATCAGCCAGCCATCCAGAATCGGAAAGACAATCAAGATTCTCCTTCATCAGCCTGAAATCAGTTTAGAAATCCTCTGCTTCAATCCGCCTCAACATAAGCAACAAGATTCGGATTCTATTCAACCCAAATAGCAGTGAAGTCAGTCAGTCAGTTCTTCTGTATGGGTGAGAAACTTGCACGACATCTCTCTCAATGCAGGTCATCTCTTGAGCGGAAGGTGAATGATGAGCGGTGAGTGGGTGATCTGTGTGTGGGTGACATGGAGGAAATCCTGTAGGGAAAATAGGAGATGAGAGATTATGTGGAATCGTGGAGTCACGTAGCTGAAGAGGACTGCAGAAAATAGTTCGGAGTGGAGATGTGTTGTTGAAGCCATCTCTATGTTCCACTCGGAACCCAAGGGAATAATAGTATAATAAAATCTAAAGAGGCAGATAATTGACATCAGACATCCTCATTTTTCATAATCAAGAATGCATCAAACATCCATGTACCGACAGTAGGATTCTAGTTCATCATTCATATCTTTCAAAGTCCCATTCTCTAGTTTCGCAAGGAAAACATCGGCTAGAATGGGGGTCCTAGTGGTGTAATCCCACTGCCATACCATCAATTTGTGAGCATTCATTGTAAACTTCAAAAGAATTTATTGTCAACACTTAAATCTTTTATCCTTTCAACAAATCCAAAATTATCCTTTCCGCTGTGTTTCACCAATTCAGTATGTAGAGAGGCTGTAAGTGTTTGACTAACCATTTCGACTATGGGATAATGTTATGAGTTTAACATATACTCTAGTATTGGTCGAAGTAACAGACCATTTCTGTGCATTTTTGGCGAACCATATAATCTAGTTATGAATGGGTTTCAATGATGTATACTGACTTTTGTGAGATAAAGCCTTGTGTTTGTTGTTAATGACGGTTATTCTAGAATAATGTTCTATGTAAATAAACGTATGTTAGATAGTTGGAGGCAATCGACCACAGGAAGCCTTGCTTGACCTAGGTTTCGTGCTATTTGGCACTCACCAATCAACAAGGCGTATCTGCAACCACATTGAAGGAACAGCTCATGTCCCTTCTGAGATTCGAACTCGCGTCACCCAGTCAATACTGCAATCAGTCAGAGACGTTACCACTACTGAGCTATTCAGACTCGCCATTGACTTCGTATAGGACTGAATGTATTGAATACTTTGATTGGACGCTAGCCAGTAACTAGTGTGATGTGTGAGGTTAGTCCTTTGTTTGCTGCAGACTGAACTGGCTTCAAGAACACATCTCCACTTTGTTCTATCTCCTGCCGTATTCTTCAGCTGGGTCCATGATTTCCCGTAACTCTCACGGTCTCCTCTATGTCACAGTAGGACGTTCCACTCGTCGCTTCCCATTTGGATTGTACTCAAGCGATGGCCTGCATTGAGCGTGATGTAACTTGACAGTTTCCTCAACGTATGACTGGCCAGTTCATCTGAATTTGAAACAAATCAAATTGGTCGGAGGATTTAATCGTGAGCAGTGACATAGGTTGGTTAAGGAACCTTTGGAAAACCAGCCACATGGAGTACGGCCAGACAGTTGTTACGTCAGCCTACTTTGAAAATGGCTCTTCTTCAGTACGCACCCACCACAGCAACAGGGTTCGAACCCAAAACCTTCTGGTTACAAGGCGGACGAGCTAGCTCGCAGACCATCCAATAGCCAGTCAGTTCATGAATTCTAACTTCTACCACCAATACACGCACGACATAGCGCGACCGATTCGCAATGTCTTTTCCATGAGTAACTGTCTTCACCTTTGTTCAACCTTCTGTATCCTACTTGTTACAGCTTCCCACTAAAACCTCAGGTAATTAACAACCTCTACCTGAATACGACCAGTCGCTTGTGAGCATCAGATCAATTTTCAACCAATCAAACAAAATTACTACAAACGAATACTTGAAAAAACATAAAAATACACAACAGTATCACAAAATTTAATCAATATTTGTATTTCAGCTCATCATCATTAGTTTTATATTGTATTACAAAACACATGACAAACTATGTAAGTTATGGTATTGTACATATTCGATGTGGGAAATAAAAGGTACAGACAATAGTTATGTTACTTGTCAATATGTGCAGACATGCATGCCTACATCTTATCATTAACTTTCTGTGTTGATGTGGTGTGCTTGTCTGCAAATCAGTAATTCGCTGTACTACAAAACGACATAAAATTTCTCAAATAATTAAGTATACTAAAATAGCGTGTAAAATAGGAATTTTAAAAATTTAAAAAGAAGACCACGCTGAATTAAGCTTAAGATGACGACAAGGTATGAAATATCACAGAAGGATTATTCTACAGGATAATAAACATTTTTTTGAGAGTCACTTCGTACCAGTTTGATTTGCTTTTTTAAGTATTGTTTTTTTTTATAGGGATTGTTTGATTGATTGAAGGGTTTCATCAATGGGCTAGCATCAATTAGAGAACTAGAATTTAGAATTCGTAGGTTGGCTGGCCATTGGATCGGGTCCCAGTGAGTGGCTGCTTAATGGTCTACGAGTTAGCTCACTCGCCTTGTAACCAGAAGGTCCTGTCTCGGTTCGAACCCTTTAAGTGATGTGAGTGCATACTGCTGAAGAGTCCATAGCTAGGCTGACGAAACAGCCGTCTGGCAGTACTCCCAGTGGCAGATAAATTCTTATGTTCTGGTAGACAATCTCACTACTTATGCCTGATCTACAAGTTTGACCTATTTAGTTGACCTCATAGGCATTGCAAGATATTTTGTTTAATTGGGTCAGCTTCATTCTTTAACCTACAGATCTTGCCCTATCTGAATGAGTGAGTTTGTAGGCTTTAATACCACCACCACCATGATTCCTCTTTGATTAACAATCATACGTAGGATCTCAGATAGTCTCTAATGTCCCCTCCCTCCTTATATGGTAAAATTACTGAAGATGCCTCATATTCTCTCTTATTTATGTTGTCGTTATTAGTTTCACCATTATTTTTACTTTGCTTTTGACCTGTTTTGATATTCCTAGTGAATTACATAGGATAGTTAGTTACTTAACACCAACCAGCAATTCTTCTTCTATCTGTTTCATTTCATCATTTAAGTCAGGTAAGTAGTTACCTGGGGTTCTAGTGAGAAGTCGTGACCAGTAGGGTGCAGCAGGTCGGGTGTGAGGACAAATACTCGCAGAAGACATTGGCTAGGGGTCGCGCTATGTCGCGAATTGGCAGAAGTTAGAATTCATGGGCCATTGGACCGGGTCCCAGTGGCTTAATGGTATACGAGCTCGCCTTGTAACCAGAAGGTCCTGGGTTTGAATCCTGGTGGGTGTGTACTGATGAAGAGTCCCAAACCAGGACGAAATGGCTGTCCAGTACTCCCAGGTTTTCCAATGGTTCTCTAACTAATGTCAACTCATGATGAAAATCCTGTAAGTCTTTTTTGTTTTACTACTTGGTGATGTTGTTGCTCGTTTGTTAGACATTTAACAACTGGGCCTGCCTTCACAGACAGATGACCAAAAGATGACATGAACTAAAATCTAAATATCTATTAGCAGAATGAGTTGGCTTTTTATAAACGATAGTCTGCATACAGTTTACCTTCTTCTGTTCGTTTCATTTTACAATCTAACACCGTGGCTAATTCTCCTTGTTCATTTTCTGATTAAAAAGTGAATTTTATTCCCTTTACAAGTGAATTTATGTGTGTGTGTGTGTGAAGAAGCTACAGAAAGAGAGAGAGATACGTTCCGTTTTTAACACTGTGTATGACAGTGTCATCTACATATACCATATCTTTGGAGTAGGATTAAGTGTGAATGTATTAAGAGGAATATTTTCCAAGCTTTCCATAAAGATATCTACTCCGATGATAGGGGATATTCGTGATCCATCATCCCATTGCTATATTGTCCTCGAAACGTCATCGTCAGTAAATATTACTGTATAACAAACTGTGTGACTTTGACTGGACACTAGTAACTAGTGTGGTGTGTCTGGTTAGTCCTTTCTTTGGTGCAGACTGAATTCTATCAGTCAGGTTTGCAGTGTGGCCACCATGCCACTAGGTGGCTGGTTCGCCATCATGGTGCACATTGATTTGATGATATTAGATGATTGGAGGCAATCGGCCACAGGAAGCCTTGGATCTAGGTTTCGTCCTGCCGATTGCCTCCAACCATCTAATATCATCAAATCAATGTGTGTGATTTTATCAAAATATCTTTAACTGCTGAAGTTGTACTTATGATAATATATATACATATGTATAAATATTACCTTTATTGAATAACCTTCATTCAGGCAGGCGTCACAGTTTCTCTCATCAAAGAGTACACAAAATATGAGCACACACACATATATAAGAATGAAAAAATCAATAATACATGATGATAATCTCTCAAGAGAAAGCAATCTACAATACTCAAAGTACTTTCGTATACAATATGTGCTGTATGCGCTTGCATTTCATAATACTGAATTGGAAACGTTTCTAAGCAAAAAAAATGCATAGCTTAAAACTTTTTTCAGTGTAGATTGTATTCAATGTAGGTTAAAAGAATGAAAAAAGACAAGCGTATACATAATAAAATTGTTTGAATAACCTTCAGTAAAGTAGAGAATAATTGCAAAAGAAACATTCAATTTACTTCAATTAGAAATTTCAATAATTTCAATGTTAACGTTACTAATTGATATAAGAATAGAACGTTTGGGCACTGTGGTTGTGGTAGTAGAGTATAATTCCATTGTGGGTAAAATTTATTTTGATAAAGTGTAACACACAGTGTGTGTTTGTTATACAGTAATATTTACTGATGATGTCCACACGCTTCGAGCGCAATTTGTCGTTGCTACTACTCATAATCATATTAAGTCACTACTCACACAACTTTCTAACTTCGATTATATAATTCTATTATTTTTCATCGCTTGACATGATTAGTAGTATAGTATTTTCCATATTTCCGGTATGAGTGTGATGAGTCATTCCTATTGCATGTGTTGTGTTGGGTGTAGTCGATTTGATGAACAAAGATTCAGTTATCAACCTCTCTCTATCTCTCTACACCTACCTATACTACTACTTAGAATTTTAACCCTCTCCCTCCCACCCTATTGTGTCTGGTTGTGTGTTAATGCATGCGGTGCAATGTAGTGCTGAGTTGTTTTTTCTAAATCACTTATCTTGGTGTGTGGAGTCAATTATTCTAACCTTAGCTAAATTCTTATGTTCTGACAATCTGACTAGTTTCATCTATGTAGTCGACCTAACTCATAGTTATTGCAATATATTTTGTAAATTATATTATTTTGTTTAATTGGGTCCTATCTGAGTGAGTTTCTTGATTTAAATACCACCACCACCACTCTAATTCCTTCTTTATTAGAAGTCCTAGGTCTTAGATGTCCTCTCCCTCCTTATATGGTAAAAGCACTGTAGATGCCTTGTATTCTCTCTGAATTATGTTATCGTTATTAGTTTCACCATTATTTTTATTTTGCGTCCAACCTTCACTGATCTTCTTAAAGACATTTATAAGATAGTTAGTTAGGATATTTGACACCAACCAGGCATTCTTCTTCTATCTGTTTCATTTCATCATTTAGGTCTTTTTTGTTGTACTACTTAGTAATGTTGTTGCTCGGTTGTTGTTAGACACTTAACTAAGTCTGCCTTCACAGACAGATAGCGAACGCATGACATGAATTAACGTCTCAATATTTATTAGAATGGAAAGAGTAAGGTTTATAAAAAGTGAATATCGCGTACTGGACAGCTGTTTTCTCCATCCTAGTTTGGGACTGGCTCTTCATCATTATGCACCCACTTAGGTCCGAACCATGATGCTGGGTGTATACTGCTGAAGAGGACGGAGGAAACAGCTGTCAAGTACTCCCAGCGGGTTTTCCAATGGTTCTTTAACTGATATCAGCGCTCATGATGAAATCTTCCAACCTATCAAACAAACTCCCTACAAAAATACCAATACTTGAAAATTGATCTGATGCTCACTAGCAAATGGAGCTATTCAGGTAGGCGGTTACCTGGGGTTCTGGCGGGAAGCCGTGACCAGTAGGATACAGAAGGTTGAACAAAGACGAAGACAGTTACTCATTGAAGAAGACATTGCGAATCGGTCGCGCTATATCATGCGTGAATTGTTGGTAGAAGTTAGAATTCACGGACTGGCTGGCTGACTGGCTATTGGATGGTCTGAGCGCTTGCTCGTCCGCCTTGTAACCAGAAGGTCTTGGGTCCGAACCCTGTCGCTCTGGTGGGTGCGTATTGATGAAGAGTCGATCCCCTGCCGATGCACACCTGATATCTATGCTCGGCCTGCAAAATTTGGGCTACCCATATCACATGCTGAAAATTCCATACCTGTACCGAAAAATACGGTGTGGAATAAAGCTGTAATCAAAAAAATAAAAAATAAACTAGGCTGACGAAACAGCTGTCTGGCAGTACTCCAAGTGGCTAGTTTTCCAGTGGTTCTCTAACTGATGTCAGCTCAAGATAAAATCCTCCAACCAACCAATCAAACAAAATCCCCACAAAACCAATAATTGAATATGGTGGAGACGATAGAAGCTTTGTTCCATATATATACATATATATATATATATATATGCATATATAGTTTTATTTTGTAATGATTTATTGCTGAAATCTCAGTGATGCAGTGTACACGCTTCTAAACAACTTTCCATTGATACCATCACACTAATCTAGATTCCACCACACCACATGTCATTTATATAAACTATGTTACCATTATCAAACAACTATGGCATTCACATCTACTAACTGTGAATGATTGACTGACTAATTGATTTTAACCTAGAAATTTCTGCACAGAACAAGTGCAGCAGTTCGAGTTCCCACACTCTCCATGTATCCTACAGAAATGACCGACTGACTTATTTCAACATAGAACTTTTCATCGATGTGCAGCAGTTGGAGTTGCCACACTTCACTTAGCACACACAAAGCAAGAGAAGAAAGTAAAAAGAAATGCAAAATAGAGACAGTAAACAGAGGTGTGAGGCAAAGAGAATAGTAATATCGAAGAACAATATAGTTTGATTGGGTATTATAAGTCACAAGGAGTGGATGCATCTGCGCCAGCCATCCGTTGAGGACGACCACTTTGAGTCAGCCATTTTAGCAGTTGTCTCCAGCCTTCATCATTTTTTATCATCCTAAGGACCCCAACCAGTCAGTCAGGAAGTCTACACCTTCCTACGTGGCTGGCTGGCTTAAACTAACTGTTGTGGATTTCATTGACTGATGAAGCCATGTTTTGGTTTGACCACCACTAGCTTACTCTTTTCTAACTCGATCCTATGTCAGCTAACATTGCCTGTCGGTCGAGGAAGGCTATGGCTAGGCAGGCAGGCATGCGTAACACATGTCTTAACCATCTCTCCCAATCGATGTAACTGCTTCACAGCCTCGTCTATTGATTTCCCCTCCTCCTTACCTAGCACTCGACGACTGATGCCTCAACTCACTGTTGCTCACTCTATTATACCACCACCTAACATGGGAGATAGAACAAGGCATCTATGATCAAAGACACCTAGCCAGCAAGGCTTTCCATGTCTTCACGTTATGCAGTAATATGCATCCATCCATAATATTGAATGAATCAATTCGTGTCATTAACAACATTAATGTTGTTTAAATAACATCGAATCAATAATAATAATATCAATGGATTACAGTTGGACAGCATCAAAATAACACTACACACTGAATATCAGAAAAATTGAGAAAAATAATAATATAGAATTCATGAATTTATAGTCTCCACTGAAGGCCGGCCAGGGCAGTAGAAGTGGCTGGTTGGACCTGTTTCTTCTGAACATACACAAAGTACCGGTCTTTTTGGGTATATATATATATATATATATATATATATATAGAGAGAGAGAGAGAGAGAGAGTGTGTGTGATTTTGGTTTATATTAAACGACATGAAATAGAATGTTCAAATACATATATAGTATAGAATTCTGTAGCTAATGTAGTATTGAACTGCGGGAATAGTATTTGTGACAATAATATTCCGTTGGAACACTTTGTCTGTACTACACCATCACACTCTGCCCCCCCCGCCCCACATCGAATACTCTAGACTGAAGTCGGTTCGGTCTTCTTAGTGCTAGCTGCTTTGTTAGCTTAACTTGCTATATCCAGTTCTGGAGCTCACTGACGTTCACTTCCTTCTCTTTGTTTGTATTTCTCATCGTATATACGTGATCCCGTCTCACGGTGACCGTGTATGCTCCTTCCCACTTTAGAAGCAATACGCATGACCCTGGTGCGTATTCGACAGTGTTTCACCTCACACTACCATATGCTGCCTTTGTCAGACCTCTCAGCAGTGTTCCAAGTAAAAGCGTCTTTTCTGGGGTATCTTGAACGCCATTCATCTTCGGAACAGCCTCGAAGTCTTACAAGAAGATCCATATGTCTTCTTCGTCTAAGACTGCAGGTTATGGGCTTTTCATTTTTCGACAGGCAGCGACACCAAACGTAAGAGCAGAAGGTAAGGCATGGAAGCCAAGGTATCTTTTCAAGTGATCAAACCGCTGTTTATATATCTATACGGTTTATATTCTTTAACCAATCACTGAGCGAGCTTGTGATTTTGGTTTACATTAAACGAAATGTAATAGAATGTTCAAATATACATATATAGCGCAGTATTCTGTTGCTAATTCAGTATTGAACTGTGAGAATAGTATATGTGAGAATAATATTCCGCTGGAACACACATTGTTGTCTGTATCACACACTACCACAATACTACCCCATATGACGTATTCATCATTTTTTCTTTCGTTATTTTTTGTCCTCTTTAGACGAATTTCTCTTCACTGCCAACAACCACTGAGGAAATTAGTAAGCATCAGGAAAAAGTGAACATCACCCAACCCATTGTATCTGATCTCACAACTTGCACAAAAAATGTGATAGGCCCAAAAAAGCAACAAATCCAAAAAGAATTTAGAAAGCAATCTCCTGTGATTTGTAATGGTAATAATACCAACCATAATTTGAATAATGGAAACCAAGACAGAGAACATTCTGAACACCTTCTAGTCAATGTTCAGCAAAGACAACTCTCTAAATCATCTTTGCCATTATATACAACATCTGCAAGACTGTTAAGTCGTCGGCCACGAGTATGTGAACCTTCAGATGTCAATCAAAATCTTCAAAAAACAAAATTGTTTACGGTGAGGGGTAATCGTTTTCTGAAGGTAGAATTTTTTCAAATTATTTTTTATGTTAGACAGTTAATTAAATGAAATTATTATTATTATTCCCTTGGGTTCTGAGTGGAACCTAGAGATGGCTTCAACAACACATCTCCACTGTGAATTATTTTCTCCTGTCCTATTTAGCTGCCTGACAACACTATTCCCCAGAATCTGTCATCTCTTCCTCGCCATACGATCTCCTCCATGTCACCCTCACACCGACGACCCATTCACCTTCCACTCGAACGATTGCCTGCATTGAGTACAATGTCATTCGACTGCCTTCTTACTCAACGTATGCCCAGTCAATCAATCCATCTGCATTTTCGCCTACATATTTGTTGAGCGATAGGCTCTAGGTTGGTACCTTCGTTGCCAGAGTTTCTTGTTGCTAATTATTTCTAGCCGGCTGGCCATTTGGTCTTCAGTATGGAGCAAGCCAGCCAGCCATCAAAGGAGTCAGCTGTTCATAAAAGTCTGCGGTATCCTACTGGAAATACTTTTCGTGACACCAACGCCAAGTTTCTCACCCATCTAGAAGAAGTGATTGAATGACTTCAGTAACATTTGTGTTGAATAGAATCCGAATCTTGTTGTTTATGCTGGCTGAGGTGGGGCGCAGTGCAGAATATTTCCTAACTGGTTTTCAAGTTGATGAAGATGTGCGTATCTTGCTTGTCTTTCCGATTCTGGCTGGCTAGCTGGCTGCCTGATTTCGACATCTTCATTCTTTCCGACTGCCTGTGGTTGAAAGTGTGCTGTCTGCCTGCATAAGTCAAGGAATAAATCAATATACATGATCAGTTATGTCATATAAAAGAAAAGATATGCAGTAAAGAGCTACGCTTTCCACATATATCATCGAAAGGACGGTTGTAGGTAAGAAAATTTGCTTTTCTTTTTGACGAAGTCACCGTCAACTAGATAGCTGTAAATTCGTGTATTTATCTAGTAAATGAATGAGAAATTTCCAGAATTATTTCCGGTCAAAGGTTAAATTAATAAAATTATAAAATGTAATAATCAGGAGGATTGGGTAGAAAGGATATAATAAGATGATAATTACTGGAAAAACTTGGCTGTTTCTACAAGTTACGGATTAAGGACGTAGTAATAACAAAATAGGTAGGAAGTTAGGACATATGTAAAAACAAAATAAATACAGTGACGCAGACAGGAATTAAGAAAGCAAAAATAACAGAAACAAACACGAAGGTTGAACAAGAAAGGTAATAGGATAATCATTATTGGCGGGACTGACTTTTCATGATGGCCACAGTAGGGACAACGGTTAGATTTGACGTACTTCTTTGGAACACAAAGAGTGTGCTTGAGATTTTGGATCGTCAGTGCCTCAGCTATTCTTAGATGCCTTGATTTTACTCCCTTTGATGGGTCTGATCGGATCTTGTATATGGAACTTTGAAGGACTGTTCAAATGGAGCTGAATGTCCTGAATACAATAGATGTTCTGTTGCCGGACTGTACACACACATGTGTTCTGCCTTTGCGTACCAGGCTGGATAGTGTTCCTTAGTGCGTTTCACAAGCGGATGCATGGTACGGCCAATGTATTCAGCTCCACACGAGCAAGTGAACTAGTATATACATGTTGAAGTGGCCCAATGCTACAACTTGTCATTCACGTACGTGCTGGTTGAATAGTTTTTCCCAGGGAAATCTCACTCGTTGGCTGGCAGTGAAGTATGTTTTATTGAGAGACTTCGAAAGCCATTTACGGAGAAGTTATGCCTTGGTATCATTTTTAAATTTGAGTTTAGGCATCAGCAGCATCTTTTTGGGGACGATTTGGACCTTTACAGGCGTTTTCTTTGTTTTTCGATTCTTGTCTTTGAATCTGGTTTAAGGGAAACTATTTCCATCAAGGTCCCTCGAAGATTCCGTGTATGTATCATTCTAAAGATGTGCAATCGCATATGGACATGTGGTAAATTGTCCTAACAACAAAAGCAATATTCAAGAGTTGGTTTTTGTAAGAATTTTGTTTGATTGGTTGGAGGATTTCATTATGAGCTGACATCAGTTAGAGAACCATTGGAAAGCCTGCGAGTACTGGTCAGCTGTTTCCTCCTTCCTGGTTTGGGACTCCGCTACAGCAGTACGCACCGACCACGGTGGAGTTAGAACCCAGGACTTTCTGGTTACAAGGCTGGCGAGCGAACTCGTAGACCATTCAACCAGTGGGACCCAATCCAATGGCCAGCCCATGAATTCTAGCTTCTACCACCAATTCACGCACAACATAACGCGACCACTTCGCACATGATGAAATCCTCCAACCAATCAAACAAAATGCCTACAAACCAATACTTGGTAACTGACCTGATGCTCAATAGTGACTGGTCCTATTCAGGTAGGTAGTTACCTTGAGTTCTACTGGGAAGCCGTCATCAGTAGGCTACAGCAGTTCGAAGGTGAGGACAGTTACTCATCGAAGAAGACATTACGAAGTGGTCGCGCCATGTCGTGCGTGAATTGGTGGTAGAAGTTAAAATTCATGGACTGGCTGGCTTGCCAATGGATCAGAGGGTGTGTGTACTGGTCAGTTGTTTCTTTTCGTCCTCCTTTATGGCTGGCTGGATGGGAGACATGGCCAATGAAAGCAAGTGACATGTACAGGCCTGCTAGCTGTTCTTGATCATGGATATCTGCGTTCTATCTTTCGTGTGAGGTGGTGGTATAATACGGCGAACAATATTGAGGTTAGACGTCGGTAAAGTGCTAGGTAATGAGGGGAAATCAATAGACGAGGCTGTGAAGTTACGTCGATTGAGATGGTTAGGACATGTGTTGCGCATGCATGAATGACTAGCCATCGCCTTCTTCGACCGATAGGCAATGTTACCTGACGTAGGACGCATCAGGTTGGGCGATTGTTAATTACCAACTGCTCACATCGTAGAAGTTGATTTCTCCTTGGAGTACGCGAAACAAAATGAGTAAGAATGTTGCATGACTGCAGAGCCTAGGGGATAACTGCATATGACCGGACACTCACAGCCTGTCTGTAGGGATTTTTAGAGCTGGATCCATATTGAGATCTTAACACCAGTTACGGAGCGCCCTAATGCAAGTCAGCACCCACTTTTTCTAACTCCTCCTCTCTAGAACGCAGAGGTAGCATAGCTGGTTTGATGTGGAAGATACCTTACTACTGTTACACTGCCCAGCAGTACGGTTTGGTTCACAAACGCACACGCACACACACACAAATACCCAACGTCTTACACAATAACAGTAACTGCTGCTAGTTTAACCAATATCTAAACGACCTTTGGCATTGGTGGGACACTCATTTCAGCTAGTGTAGGTCGTAGTGTCGTGGCAGTATGCAAGCTCGATCTCAGCGTCAAAGAAGCCGCTATCGATAGAGGATAGTGACAGCTTCATGTCATAAATCATTGTGCTTTTAAATTTCAAACAGCATGTAAGTTTTAACACACATTTTGGGTCGTGGGTTCGCACTAATGAGGAGCCCCAACATAGGACGAAACAGACGTACAGTGCTCCATACTGGTTTTCAATGCTCTCTCCAACTGATGTTGGTCAGGGGTGATAATCTCAATAAAAAACTTCGAGATTTCCTATATCGTCATACGAACTGGTAACCTTATATATATATATATATATATATGCATAAACCTGGGAGTACTGGACAACTGTTTCGTCCTAGTGTGTGACTCTTCATCAGTACGCACCCACCGGGGTTCGAACCCAGGACCTTCTGGTGCTCACTAGCGAATTGCGCTATTCAGGTAGGTAGTTACCTGGGGTTCTAGTGAGAAGTCGTAACCAGTAGGTTGCAGCAGGTCGGGTGTGAGGACAAATACTCGCAGAAGACATTGGCTAGGGGTCGCGCTATGTCGTGAATTAGCAGAAGTTAGAATTTATGGGCCATTGGATCGGGTCCCACTGGCTTGCTGGCTTGCTGGCCGGATTCAACATGGAACTTGGCACCGAAGTGCAGCAGTTCGAGTTGCCGAGTTCCAAAATAGCACACAAAGGTAGACAAGAAAATGAGTGAAGAGAATCAATAGAATTTAGACAAGTATTAGAGTGAAACAGAATGACTAGTGGTAGAAAGGAATATGAAAGATTACAGGGACTGAATACATGTGCGCCATTGACAACGGTTTTGAGCCATGTCACCTAGTGTCTCCAACCATTGATTCTTAGAGTCCCGAGGGCCCCAACCCGGAAGTCTGCATCTCCCTATCTGACTCAGTTTAACTGTCAGGGATTTCATGGATTGATGCCATGTTTTGTTTGGCCGCCACTTACTCTTTTCCAACTTGCACCTATATCAGCTAGTAATGCCCGTCGTGGGAGGCGATGGATAGGCATGCGCAGCACGTGACCTAGCCATCTCAATCTATGTAACTTTATAGCCTCTTCGATTGATTTTCCCTCTTTGCCCAACACTCTACGCCTAACGTCAACATTACTTACCTTATTATACCACCTAACGCGAGAAAGAGATCGTAAACATCTGTGGTCAAAAACAGACAATCTCTTCATGTCTTCCGCTCTCAATGGCCACGTCTCGCCGCCATAGAGAAGGGCGGAGCGAACTGCTGAGCAGTACACACGTCCCTTGGTTGATAGCCAGATGTCACGCCTACGCCAGAGACGGTGTAAGTTAGCGAAAGCAGCCCGAGCTTTTTGGATCCGTGCTGAGATTTCGTCACCAATCAATCCGTTGGTGCTGATACAACTTCCCAAATAGGTGAAGTGGTCAACATGTTCTATCACTTCACTCCCTATCACGAAGCTAGGAGTTGACGTAGTCCAGTCCTGTAGCAGCATTTTACAGGGGCGAATCGCATGCCAAACATACGAAGATTGCTGCTCAAGGTGTTCAGAAGACTCTGCATTTTGTCAGCATCCTCCCCTAACAGAACTATGTCGTCTGCATATTCTAAGTCCATAAGACTATTCCCTGGTAACAAGTCGATTCCTAAGTGGTTAAGTTCAGTTAAGGATACTTCCATTAGCATATCTATGATGAAGTTAAACGGAAAAGGGGAAAGTGGACATCCTTGACGGACACCACTGGTTGTTATCAATTCAGATGACAATTCCCCATAAGCCATTACATGGCTACGTGAGTTTGAGTAGAGTGCCTTGATTAGTGCAATGTACTTTCTTGGCACTCCCTTCACAGTCAAACATTGCCATAGTACCTCTCTATCCACGGAGTCGAAGGCCGCCTTCAAGTCAAGAAATATGGCAATTGTTGGACGCCTAAAAGTGTGTCTATGTTCTAGGATCTGTCGGAGAGTGAAGATATGATCTATGCACCCTCTACCTGGCCTAAAGCCCGCTTGATTTTCCCTCGTTTGTTCCTCCCGAGTTCGGCTTAGTCTGTGCATGATTACTGAGCCTAGGATTTTAGAGACTATGTTCGTTAGGCTGATTCCTCTATGATTATCACATGAGGACTTGTCTCCCTTCTTGAATATTGGTATAATAAGTGACTTACCCCAATCCGATGGAACCGTCTCTGATTCCCAGACGTTACCTAGTACCTTAGTTAAACTATATACTAGTATGTCACCCCCATATTTAAACACCTCCGGAATAATTCCGTCGGATCCAGTGACTTAATGATATACGAGCTCGCCTTGTAACCTTGATTACTTACTCATTGTTGCCTGATCCGAGTCTACACATCCAGACCAATAGAAGTGACTCATCATCATCGCCAGCTAATACCACAGATATGCAAGATATTATTATCACGAATCAGTCAGTCAAATCCGAGCAGGAGGATAATAAATAATCTTAAATTGTATTCTATTTCAATTCAATTCACATACACATTATAACATTCTAAAAACAAGTTATTTATTTATTTTACTATGAAACCATCTTATTTCACATCGGATTGTATTGTATTGATAACACTAATGTCATTATTATTATTTCCGAATGTACTTTCTTCTCATCGTATATTACTGATTGATTTGATTCAATCAAATGTTGTCTAATCATCATCAATTTTTACTTATGCATGTATATAAACGACGAAGCAAGAAAGTGAGTGGTGTGTGAGTGCGTGTGTGCCTTGATATGATTACGACTGAGTGGCAATAACTTGTGCTCGAAACGTCATCACTTAATGGAGTTATACTCTGTGTACCACCACAGTGCCGCCCAAGTTTTATTCTTATCAACATTTTCTGTTGTTTGTTTGACATTTTAGTCGACTTGTGAATTTGAATCAAGCACATCCGAAAATAATTCACACGAAATCTTATCAAAGGTAAATGATCCTCCAGTGAACAATTCTAATACCTATTGGTTTCGTTTACACACTGATGGTTACTCAGAAAAAGATGATTTCCCTCAGACTGAGAATTCTACTCAAAATGATTATGACAATCTTGATTCAATTCATACTTCCTCTCCTCCGCCTCCGTCGCCGCCTACATCAACCTCTAGACAACCTGTGAATTCATTTGTCACCAATGTATTTGGATCCAGATTAGAATGTTCCACTTACTCATCATCACAAATCCATGATGTAACCAGCAGTTTGAATGAATTTCTTAATTCAGAAAGAGAATGTCAACAACACCAACATCAGACAAGACAACAGTCTCAGTCTCGTCATAAGCTGAAGGATGAATCAAAAATCAATCAAGCACTTAAACCAATCCACGTTAATACAGAAATATTCAACCATTCTACTCCTAGAGTTAAAAGTGAGAAATTGTTTTTGATATTGTAGAATAACTTTTCTTTTTTTTTGTTTTGTTATGTCAAATGCTTATTTGCTTGCATAACTTGGAATATATAGTATAACAGCAGAAGGCAAGACGCGGAAGTCAAGGTATATTTTCAAGTGATCACAGCGCTGTTTATATACAACTATACAGTTTATATTCTTTAATCAATCATCACTGAGCGAGCTTGTGATTTTGGTATACATTAAACGACATGAAATAGAATGCTCAAATATACATATATAGTATAGTATTCTGTTGCTAATACCGAAATGAACTGTGGGAATATGGGAGAATAATATTCCGTTGGAACACATTATCTGTATCACACCAGCACACTCGTCCCCTCCGTCTTTGTTTGCTTCTCTTGCTATATCCATTTCCGGAGCTGGCTGACGTTCACCCACTTCTCTTTGTTTCCACTTCTGATGGTATATACCTGACCCCGTCTCACAGTGACCATGTATGGTGCTTCCCACTTTGGAAGCAGTTTGCGTGACCCTGACTGGCTGGTGCGTATTCGTCAGTGTTTCGGCTCACATTATCATATGCTGCCTTTGCCCGACTTCTCAGCAGCACCCTTCCAAGTAACAGCCTCATGGCTGACGGATCTTAAACGCCATTCAACCGTGCAACAGTCTTGAAGTGCCGCCCGAAGATCCATATGTCTTCTTCATCAAAAACTGCAGGCCATAGGCTTTTTATTTGTCGGCAGGCAGCGTCACCAAATGTAACAACCGAAGACAGGGGCCAGTCAACCGATGGTTTTTTAAGAAAATCAAGAGATATTTGTAGATTTTTATGTACATTATTATTAGCGTTATTGTTATCAGAGAAGCAAGTCTTCTGATTGTTTGTTTTCCTGCTGAAGGTTATCCTGTCATCTTGAGTAAAAGCCTAGTGAGAAATTTCGCCCAACAATCTTCCTCAGTGTATGCAGTCCATCTATAATTGCTTAGTCAAATTTATCGTGTAATAGATTCATTATTATTTTGTTGAGTACCGGAGTTTCTTGTCACTTATTTTTTCTGACCACCGGACAGATGATCTACATTATGATGGAGCCGCCGTAGGGGGTATCTGTTGATAAAAGTCTGTAGTAGCCTACTGAAAATGCTTTTCGCGATGCCATGCCCCAAGTTTCTGGCCAATATATGCATAGTGAAAGGACAGACTTAACAATGATGTTGAAAAAAGATGAATTTCGTTGTTTATGTTGAGCTCAGCAGATTTCCAGACTGATTTCAGGTTGGTTGCCGAAAAACATAGTACTGGTTTTAGATGGTTGGGAGCAATCTGCCATAGGAAGCATTCGACCAAGACCTAGGTCTCGTGCTAGTTTGCACTCAACAGTCAGTCAGTCGGCAAGGCGTGTATCTGCAACCTTATTGAAGGAACAACTCACGTCCGTTCTGTGATTTGAACCCGAGTGCCGACTAGCACGAAACCTAGGTCTAGGCAAGGCTTCCTGTGGCCGATTGCCTCCAAACATCGAATACCAACAATTCACAGTGCACCGTGATGGCTAGCTACCAGGAATGGTGGCCACATTGCAAACTTGACTGACTGACTGATAGAATTCAGTCTGCACCAAAGAAAGGACTAACCAGACACATAACACTAGTTACTTACTAGTGTCCAGTCAGAATACTACTGGTTTACTGCGACTTGAGAAGTAAAAAGCGGAAGAAAAAATATGATAAATTACTGAGACTCTCAAGCGAAATAACCACCCAAAAAATTTCATTAACAAAATCAACACCGACAACATTAAATATGGTCGAAAACGTATTCCGAAGACATGCACATCAACAGTTATCATTCCACATAGATCAGAAACGTCAGGCGATATCGGAAGAGTACTCAATAAGCACAACATCATTGTTCCCTTCAAAAGACCAGACACGCATACACAGCACAAAGCAACCTTGTTCATGTAAAAGACCAAATCCCTAAGGGTTCACAATCTTATCGTGTCCAAAAAATAAAATGCTTGGAATGTGATGGGATAATATACATCGGAAAAACATCGCCAGAGAGAAATCAAGGTAATCAGAAGAAATGAACAGCGTAGAGTTGCATCTGTTCGATCACCGAGAAATAATTCCAGTTGATAAACTAGAAAAGCTTGAAAAATCATCAACCGTAGGTCGTCTACACGCAAAACTATCGAATCAATCAGGTCACAAAATTGATTTTGACAATATTGAAATCATCATCCAGAAATAGTTTCAGAAATCACAAAGAATGTCTGATATCATCAGAAGCACTCCACATCAAATGGAATCCAAATTGTCTGAACTATATATGGATGACGGAGTAAGACAGAATTTGACCGATGAAATGACAAAATCAACACGAATGTGATAAGCAATTTCATTATGTAAACACACGCTGCTTTTGTACAATTTTATAGACTTATCAAATCCAACAATCTACACACGCACACACTTTGTTTTGTGATGTTTACCGATTGGCCAACTTCATAACAACGTAAACAGAATTATCCGCCATGCTGATGAACGATGATTAAGTTGTTATGTGTATATATAAGCTGAGATTTTGTAAATTCTTCTGGTTTGATATTATTACTTTGATAAAGGTATTAGCAGCAGCAGCATTAAATAGCGAAACGTCAGTTAGAGACGACAGCAATATCATTTTGTTTTTCATTCATTGGGAAATACAAAACACCTTTATTATAGTGAATATTATATACCCAACGCCCAAATTTTTCCGAACTGTTAAAAGTTAACCCAGTTTTGGGGACATATGATAACACAAATTAACAAACGATATAATAAATATTAGTCGTCATTCTCAAAATTCTAACAATTCCAGAAATGAAATGAAAATAAGTACAGTATGGACAGAATTATGTTGGGAGACTTCTTAATAGTTTTACGGTGGGGGGATACCGTGAATAATTTCTAGAGGACATTATCAAGATTGCACGACATGAAGCCTAGAAGTAATTAATTGATTTATGAACCGGTTAACAGGTAAACATCTCATGAAATCCCGAGAGCATTTATGTCAGTTTTAGTGTTACTTACGATTTTTTGATGCTCTTTCCTTGAGACTTGTAAAAATATGCTAATAATGGACCTATAGTCATTGAATGCATTGTTAATCGGTGGATTGGCAGAAGTTGGAATTCATGGGTTGGCTGACCACTGGATCAGGTCCCAATGAGTGGCTGCTTAATGGTCAGCGAGCTCGCTCTCTCGCCTTTAAACGTGAAGGTCCTAGGTTCAAGCCTCAGTGTGGCGGGTGCGTACTTTTGAGGAACCATTCTGAAACTAGGTGGACAAAACAGCTGTCTGGTACTACCGCTGGCGGGTTTTCCAATGGTTCTCTAACCGATGTCAGTGCTCATGATGAAATCCTACTTGGACAAATAAGATGGCCAATAGTTTCACCTCAAGTGACTATATGGTTAGCGGGCTCTTCTCATAACCTGATGAGATTCTGAGTCATAGTAAGTGTTACTGAACAGTCCCACGTTGGTAGCAAACAGCTGTGCGTCAATGACTCAGTGGCGGTATAATCCTCGTTGGCCACATACATGATCCGGGTTTGATTTACAACCGATGCACTCCTAAATCTCAGTTTGTTTACTAGCTTGCACTAAACGGCGAATAGGGAGAATATTGAAAATGGCAATCCCAACACCAGCAAAACCACGTGAAAACAATCATTATTATTATTCCCTTGGGCTCCAAATGGAACACAGGGCTGGCTTCAACATTACATCTCTACTTTCTTCTATTTACTGCCATCCTCTTCAACTGGCTAGCTCCACGAGTGACCATAATCTCTCATCTCATCCAACTCCCACGATCTCCTCCATGTCACCCTCGCACTGACGACCCACTCGTGCGTCGCTTCCCATTTGGATTTCACTCGAATGATGTCCTGGCTGACGCGTGGTGTCATTCATCAGCCTCTCTCTTCAACGTATGCCCGATCAATCAGTCTCCATTTTCTCCTAAATATTTGTTGAGCGATTGGCTCTTCGTTGGTTTTTTCTCAGCCAGAGTTTCGTGTTACTCATTCTTTCTGGCCGGCCATTTGATCTTCAGTATGGAGACAGCCAGCCAGAGAAAGTGGCAGCTGTTGATGAAAGTCTGCACTGGCCTGTTTGAAATCCTTTCCGTGGCGCACACGTAGTACAAGTTTCTACGTATAGAAGCACTGACCGACTTGACATTGGTGTTGAATAGAATCCGAATCTTCTTGTTTATGCCTGCTGAGGCGCAATGCAGTGCAGAAGATTTCCAAACTGGTTTCAGGAACCTTTTCTTACTCGTGTATGCACTTCGAACGCCTCGCTGAGTTTTTTGTTGTGGATTACTTGGATGGATGTCAGTGTTCATGATGAAATCCTGTAACTAATCAATAAAATCTCTACAAACCAATACTTGAATAAAATTAAAGACATATTCTGATGCCATTGCATTTTAATTTTATTTGGACAAAAGCTGGGGGAAGTGGGGAACAAACAATCATGAACATCTTTACAGTTGCACAAAAGTGCAGTGCATGTTCACGGTAAATGTACAGAATTATAGAATTGTATCTTAAGACATAGTGTCAAATTAACATTAGTTTCAAAGTTGAACTTTGCACATATGTGCAGCAGCACTTCGAGTCGCCACATTCCCTCCGTGTAGCACACAAAACAAGAGAAGAAAGTAAAAAAAAGCAAAACAGAGCCAAAAAACAGAGATATAAGGCAAAATGAGTAGTAATATGGAAGGACAATAGAGTTTTATTGGGTATTATAAGTCACAAGGAGTGGATGCATCTGCGCCAGCCAACCATTACTGAGAATGAGGATTTTGAGCCAGCCAACTCTCATCAGTTTTTACCATCCTGAGGACCCCAACCAGGAAGTCTACACCTTCCTACGTGGCTGGCTGGCTTAAACTAACTGTTGTGGATTTCATTGACTGATGAAGCCATGTTTTAGTTTGACCACCGTGTGCTGGCTCTTTTCCAACCTGATCCATACTATTTCAGTCAGCTCACATTGCCCATCGAGGAGTTAAAGTGCGTTGGTAGCACAGCGGTAGAATGGTCGCCAACCACGCCTCATGTGGTTCGGAGTTGGATCCCCCGGGCCACTGACGCGCTCCTTTACCCCACTACGCCAGTAGTAAGACCAGTAAAGAGGGAAGGTTGCGAATGAAGCTAGCAACTTCATCCCTTAAAAATAAACACCACTCATACCGACACTTCAAGCATCTAGCTTGAAGGCCTATGCGACTAGTAATCGAACTGTAGCTAGATGAAGGGGAGAAGAAGATTGGTGAAAGGGTAGTGATGATGCGCTGTCAAATGCAAATAGTTATTAATGTTAATCTACACATAAAAAGTTGAATAAGCTTAATACAGTTACGTAATAAGATGAATGGTTTAATGAGTGAATTGTGACTAGGATACACATAGACACAAAGGAAAATATGAAATTATGTAAGAGTTCTAAAAATAACAAATTTAAAAAGAGCACACAAACAACAGGTCAGTAGAAGTCAGCATGTTGGTTACCATGATAGCGGAAGTAGTTGAATGATTTTCTTTTGTATACATCACTCTGGTTTCTCCGACCGAATGGCTTAGGCTTCAGGAATACAAAAGAGACGAGAGGGTATTGTCTTTGGTAGGTTATTCTTCACTTTGAAGCAGGAGGCGTTTGTTGAGATGGAATAATGGCCAGTGTTGATGACGAGATATTCGATTATCGCACTCCGTATACATCCACTTTTGGACACGATATGTGTTGAACGACTAATGTACCTGTCTGGCTCCACAGCAACAGGGGAACTGATGTATGCACATAGAAATGGCCAGATGCGAGATCTTCTCCTTAAAGCTTCTTCAGATCAACGAACGACTGGAGAACACAACTCTTAGTGTTGCTGCAAAGAATATTCTTTTCAAAGATGCTGAAATTCTTCTCTTGTGCGAGAATATCGCAAGCTGTCTCCCTTGAAATCCAGATCCATGTAATGTACGTTTTTTGAAACCGATGATGTTTCGTTCCTCTGGACCTTTAGTTTGAAATTCTTGTCGACGAATATTGGTGGGTATCCATTTTGGATGAAGGTCTCTTTTAGAAGAATCAGTTCTGCTTCCAGGGCGTCAGGACTGCAGATTCGTTGGATCCGAGTGGTAAGGGATTTAATCGGATTTCGTTTCTGCTCAATAGGTATCTACTGTAGAAACTTGTTAGCTGACCGTTCCAAGTGGGTTTTCTATGGGTTGACCTTCTTAAGGGACCATCAGGTCATCTTGTTGCTGAAACATCAAGAAAGGGAATTTTGGATTCGCATTCCAATTAGAAGAGACGATTTTGAAAGCCTGGGAGTACTGGACATCTTTTTCATCAGCCTATTTTGGGACTCTTCAACAGTACGCACCCATCACAGTGGGGCTCGAGCCCAGTACCTTCTGGTTACAAGTCCGTGGATGCGTACTGATGAAGAGTCTCAAACTAGAACAAGGCAGCTCTCTGGCAGTACTCTCAGCACGTTTTCCAATGGTTCTCTAACCGATGTCAGCTCATGATGAAATCCTCCAACCAATCAAACAAAATCCCTAAAAACCAATACTCGATAAATGATCTGATGACCACTAGTGACTGGCCCTATTCGAGTAGGTAGTTACCTGGGGTTCTGGTTGAAAGCCATGACTATTAGGGTACAGCAGGTCGAACAGAGATGAGGACAGTTACTCATCGAAGAAGACATTGCGAAGTGATCGTGCTTTGTCCTGTGTGAATTGGCAGAAGTTAGAATTCATGGTCATTGGAGCGGGTGCCAGTGAGCGACTGCTTAGTGGTCTACGAGGTCGCTCTCTCGCCTTGTAACTGGAAGATCCTAGGTTCAAGTCCCAGTGGGGTGGGTGCGTACTGTTGAAGAGCCAGTCTCAAACTGGACTGACGAAACAGCTGTCTGGCAGTACTCCTTGTGCCTGGTTTTCCAATGGTTCTCTAACCAACCGATGTCAGTGCTCATGATAAAATCCTCCAACCAACCAAACATGATAACTTGGTGAATCTCGATGAGTGATCTCTTCTGAGCTACTGCCAACAGTTTTGAGGCATTTCATCTATAGACTCAATCCATTGGTTCTTAGCACACCGAGGAGAGCTAAATATCTCAAACCAGAAAAATCACACACCTTACAGATTGATGTCAAGGTTAGATTTCACTACCCCCTAACTCTTTTCTAACCTAACTAACCCTATGTCGTCAGCTAACATTGCTCACCACTTGATATCAGTCCATTGGGACTGATGTAACTTCACACTACCTACCTCTAAACTAGAGAGTTAGTGAACGTCAGTCCTGGGGCACATCACTTTACATTTGACAGGAGAATAATCCTATGGCAAAATTTTGAAGATTCCTTCTTAAGGTGTGTTTAAAAGACTGTATTTTGCTAGAGTTGCCATCTCGAAGAGCATTACCACCCTCATACTTGAAGTCGATAAATCTTATCCCTTGGTAAAAAGTCAGTCTGTAAATCGCTAAAGTCAGTTAACGCCAATCATATCTGTACACCTGTAGTGTTGTAAGCATCCTTAGAGAACACCATTGGATTTCATCACTTCAGACAACAACTCTCTCTCCCTGTAAGGTCTTACTAGCCTCTGTGAGTTCGAGTACACTGGTGTGATTGGTGCCAATATACAGGCCAAAGACATTGTTAAGTATATCTACAGAAACCATTTTAACATACTTGCACAGAGAGTTCATTTTTAAATAAAATTCAGGCAGTATATGCATACAATGCTAATTATAATACTAATAAACACTTTATCCGAATCAACAATAATGATCATACACTGTGGAGTTCCTGAAATCTTTATGCTGTACAGAGAAATTAGGCGAAGAATTTTTGTTTCTCGAAAAGATGTTGACAAACAACGGTTACCCTCAAAGATTCATTAACAAGTACAGAAGATCTGAAGGCTCAAATTTCAAGCAAACCAGAGTGGGAAAACGTCCATTTTCATTCAACTTGATTTTAAAGGTGAAAATATTACAGCAATTGTCAACAGAAGATTGAAGACATCACTAGACAGAGCTCGCCGTGCAGCTAAGCTTGTTCCCTTTTGTGCAATCAAAAGTCTACAGACACCCTTCTCATGTATCTGTGGGAGCACTTACATTGTGAGAACAGAAAGAAGGTTGAGCAAACCTCCGATTTTCTGAACATGTACCAAAAAGCCGACGTCTCCAGCTGGAAACAAATGTTTTGTTTGAACAGTGCCATCGCCAGACATTTCTTTGACATGGGTCTTGAGGTGGACATTGCAAGATCTTTGAAAATCATCAATAGACAAAAGAGTTCATTTCTCCTTAGGTTTTTGCCGAAACAATCTCCATCAAGTGCCTGAAACGTGATTTCTTTGTGCGTCAGTCTTTCCTTACCCTGCTGCCTGGTAACTGGATATTTCCATTCTCTCTTTCATCTGATTACATAATGTTAAAGGTTTCCATTGTGTATGATCATTATTGTTGCTTGGGATTAAGTATATATATATATATATATATATATATATATATATAATAGCTTCATTCCACAACGTATTTTGGTACACGTATGGAATTTGCAGCATGTGATATTGGTAGCCCAAATTCTGCAGGCCGACTATTGATATCAGTTGTGCATCGGCAAGGAATCGAACCACGGACCATGTGCATGGTCAGCGAGAGTCTTAAGCCCCTGACGCATTATTATTGTATGCTTGATTGATTTCTGTTTAAAAATGAACTCTGCACAAGTATGTTAAGATTGTTTCTGTAGATATAATTATTAATGACTGCGGGCTGTAAACACCAGCTGATGAGAATCCAATAAAATAAGCAATGATTATTGTTATTATTGTTTGCTTTAATTCCTAAATGAATCTAGGGCTTCAGTTGCATGTCCCCATTGTGTTCGGTTCTCTGCCAACGCCTACTCACCTGGCGTCACGCGTCTGCCTACATGCTTTCACCTCCTCTTCACATCACCTCCTCCTCCATATCACCCTTGCACTTCCCATTCGGGTTCCACTCGAGAGAGGGTGAGAGACAGTCTGGCGTGTGATGTCACTCACTCGACGATTTGTTTTCTCAGCGTATGACTACAATCCAATCCACCTCCATTTCTTCCTGCATATTTCTTGAACAATCGGTTCCTCGTTGATTCGCTTCCAGAGATCCCTCATTGTCGCTGATCTTTTCTGGCTATCCATCTGATGTTGATCGAGCGACGTATTGAGCGAAAACAGCTGTTGATGAAAGTCTGTAGTTTGATCCAAGTGGCCTTCGTGACAGGGTGCCAAGTCTTTGATCCGTACAGTAAGTAACACTGACTTCACATTGCAGTTGAAAATCCGGATATTATTTCTTATGCTGAGTGCTAAGTGTTGACCTACACACAGGCTGACTTGATGAGAGTAATGAAAGCTTGCCTTGCTTTCCCGATCCTCGCACCTTGATGATATTTTCATCAGTTCCGTCCACCTGTAGTTGAAACGAGGCTTCCCAGGTGGGTAGGTGAGTGGGTAGGAAAGTAAAGGAGGTTGCTTCTTTTAGATTTCTCTCATTTATGCTGATCGTTGTCTGTTGTTGTTGCTGTTGCTATTGGCCGGCAGGAATATTCATCAACACCTCTTTTTTCTCTATGTTCACCTGAAGTCCTATCTTTTCTGGATTCTTCTTCTGCCAAATTGTTGCTTTTCATTTGCATATCTTCCGGTTATTTTGGAAATAAGACGTATGTCATCGGCGAAACCCAAATCCTCCAAGTTGTTCTTGTGCGGATCCATTTCATGCCTGTCTCCTTATTGCTCAGTTGTGTGTCTTTCGCATTATCCAGTCATCGGAGTTAGTAGGCAGCCAGCTTGTCTTATTTCCGTCTTCACTTGGAAGGATTCTGTGAGTTTCCCATTGTGAATCAATAGACATGCATGGCATTATCATACAACCGTTGGATGGCTAGCTGATGTGTATATTATTGTTGTCGACACCATTTAGCAGTAGCCAAGCATTTTCCAAATCACCTCTGTATCAACGCTGTTTACTGAAAAAGGGCTTTTTAAAGTCAATGAAGTTGAGGTAGGTAGCTAGCTGACTGAATTTCGCACATATTTTCTCTTAAGTGAGCTATTAGTCTATTTGTGTCAGGAATTCAGATCACGTACAATGCATACTTGTGCCTTTGTGAATATATATACATGCGCAGGTTAGAAGATGTTTAAAAGAAGAATACTAAGGAAGAAGATTAGTGGTTTTTCTGTCCTAAAACTACTCCACAACGACAACAACAACAATTACCCAGATGAGAAACTATTTTCAAGTTAACAATCAAACATCAAAATGTCATCCTCACGAGAGAAAAACAGGTCTGTCAACTATGTACGCATAGAAATCATTATACATTAGTTAAAAATGAATAATGAGGCAGGTATGCTTACTCCCTTCACAAGAAGAGGCATTATGTAATAAATCTATTATTTAATGAGAACTATTCATATTATAATAATGATATTAAAAATATTTCAGTTAATAGAGAAGATAAACAGGCCATATTTGTTATCTAGTACTGTCAGGATAAGTGAATATTCACGCTATCGTTACTAATCATAATGACACTATCGAGTATATAATATATATATTTATATATATATATGTAACGATAGAAGACAAGGGTCAGGCAACAGATCCTTTATTGAGAAAATCAACAGATATATTTATATAATTTTATGTGCATTATTATTAGCGTTATTGTTAGCAGAGAAACAGCGTCTTCTGATTGGTTGCTTTCTGGCTGAAAGTGGCCATTTCTTTGAGAGTCAGACCATATATCTGCGAATCGTATCTGCCCACTCTAAGTCTGCTGTGATTGATTGTTGAGTTCCTCAAGGTTAGGCTTTGTTCGTGTGTTTTTCTCATGACTCCGATTTGGGACGTAAACATTGACGTCAATTGTTGTCTACCAATTTCGGCTAGCAGCCAGCTCTCAACACACTCGTCGCGCCGTCAAAGACTTTCGACTGAAGTTGGTTCGGTCTTCTTGTTTCTGGTAGCTTTGTTCGTTTGTCTTTCTGTCTGGAATTCCGGCGCTCGCTGACATTCACCTGTTTCTGTTTGTTGACATTTGTGGTCGTATGAACATGACCCCGTCTCACAGTTACCATGTGTAGTCCTTCGCACTTTGGATGCTGTTTGCATGACCCTGGCGAGCATTCATCGGTGTTTCGCTTCACACTTTCATATGCTGCTTTCGCCTGACCTTGCAGCAGCGTTGGAAGTAACAGCCTCATCGCTAGTGGATCTTGAACGCCACTCAACGGCTTAACAGCCTCGAAGTCCCGCCCGAAGATCCATGTCTCCTTTATCAAAAAATGCAGGGCATAGGCTTTCCATTTGTCGGCAGGTAGCAACACCAAATGTAACGACAGAAGACAAGGGTCAGGCAACAGATCCTTTATTGAGAAAATCAAGAGATATTTATAGATTTTTATGTACATTGTTGTTAGCGTTATTGTTAGCAGAGAAGCAACATCTTCAGATTGTTTGTTTTACTGCTGAAGGTTATTCTGTCATCTCTTTGTTGCCGTTTCTTGGAGAGTCCGGTGATATAAATCTGTGAATCGTATCTGCCCACTCTAAGTCTGCTGTGATCGGTTGTTGAGTTCCTCTAGGTTAGTCTTTGTCCTTGTTTTTTTTCTCATGATCAAGATTTGGGGTGTAAACGTTGAAGTAAATTGCTATCTACCGAATTTGGCTAGCAGGCAGCTCTCATCACGTATATACACCACATATATTTAATAGTGTGAAATATTTCCATATCATGAATTAAAAGCCAATGTGAATGAAGAATATTCCCTTCCATAATTTCCCCTGTTCAGGTACTTACAATTATTTGTTGCTGTCACAATAATGATAACAAGTTATGATGCGGGCACATTTTTTTAACGTAGAGTAACAGACTAGTAGTTATGCGGTGTAAAAATAAATATTAACATTAGAGTGCAACAAACGTCGTGCTCTGGGCTGAAATCAATTACAACATACTCCTGTGTTATGGGAGACAACTGGGATGGTGATTAGTCATGACAGATTCGTAGAATGTGGTGTAGGAAAAAAATGACCTAATTTTGTGAACATATTTCTAGCAAAACTAGAAAATAGTCCGTTGAAAGATGAAATAACAAAAGTGGATATTAATAGACAGAAGACAAGTAGTTCAGCGAAGAGTCTCTTTTCGGCGAATTCATTTTCATAGCTGTACAATCGCAAATATATATGGTTGTTTTGTATGTGTGTGTACATTAAATTTGTCAAACGAAAATACGGTTAGTAAGTTCAAATGAATTGGATGTTGATATAAGAGGGTAGTGTAACAAAAGTGATGAGTTGTCACAAACGACTGTTAAAGAGGAGTTACGTAATAACACGAATAGTTTAATGAAAGAGTTGTACTCAGGGTGAACATGGAAACAAAATAATATACAGAATTACACAAGGGTTTTAAGTTAGAAAGATAAGCATACAAACAGAAGTAAGGTCAAATCAAACAAACAAAGAAGAGTTGGGTCAAATCAACGGAGTTGTTACCATGCGAGTAGAAATGGTTGGATAATTTTCTTTTGTATGCATAGTTCTGGTCCCACCAACTGGATGGCTAGGGCTTCTGTGATGCAAAGAAGACGGAATCGTACTGTCTTTGGAAGGTTGTTCTTCACTTTGTAGATCACTTTGAAGGAGGCGTTCGCTGAGATGGAATGACCAGTGTTGACGAGATGTTCGATTATTGCACTCCTTATATGGCCATTATTTCCTTTCTGTAGCCACGCTGGGTAGTGTTCTTTGACCCTTTTTGACAGGATACGCGTTGAACCACCGATGTACCTGGCTCCACAGCAACAGGTGAACTAATATATACACATAGAAGTGGTCATGTGCGGAATCTTGTCCTTTGGGTTTCTGCAGATCAGTGGGCGACTGGAGAAAACTATTCTTAGTGTTGCCGCAGGGAAAGTTCTTCCTAAAGAGGTGGAGATTCTCCTTCTGAGGACGTCAATGAGTAGGTCTCCCTTGAAGTCGAGGTTCATATAAAGTATTTTTTTTTGGCACGGATGGTGTCTCTTGCTTTTGGTTTTCTGTTTGATGTTTTTGTCTACAAATCTCGGTGGGTAGCCATTTTGTATGGAGATTTCCCTCAGGAAGTTTAGTTCTTCTTCCATGGTGTCGGAGCTGCAGATGCGTCTGACGCGAGTGGCAGGGGATTTAATTAGGTTTCTTTTCCGACTGATTGGTACCCAGCTGTAGAAACTTGTTAATTGTCCGTTCCAAGTCGGTTTCCTATGGATTGACCTTCTTAAAGTTCCGTCATCTCTCCTTGTAAGCTCAACGTCAAGAAAAGGGATTTTAGATTCATTTTCAGTTTCCAAAGTGAACTTTGTGGCTGGATGGCATTTGTTGAATATTTGCAGTAGTTGATTGAGATCGTGACCGTCATCACAGATGATAAAGATGTCGTCAACATATCTAACGTACAACTGGAAATTGTCGATGGTTGATTTGAGTGGGCCGTTCTCGAGGCTTGCCATGAAGCAGTCTGCTAGAAATGGGCCCAGTGGAGATCCCATTGCGATCCCATCTTGTTGTCTGTAAATAATGTCGTTGAATGTGAATTGCACATTGAGTGTACATCTCAGTAGTAGTTCTTTTAAACAGGTCGTCGGTAATCCGATGTTCAGCTGATTTTCGTCGATATAGTGACAAATATAAGAGACAGTTTCTGTGAGTGGAACGTTGGTAAATAGTGATTCAATGTCGAGGGAGAGCATATTTTTGTTCTTCACATTGATACCCTTGATGTGATCGCCGAGTCGGAAAGTGTCACGAAGCGAATAGTGGCACATTCGTTTTCGTACAGGTTCTAAGATTCCAGCTAGCCGTTTCGCTATTGAATGGTACGGGAACCTGACATATCGGATATGTGTTGTCGTTACATGGATGACACTTTTGTAGTGCACGATCAAGGGTTACGTAGTGATTTGATTTTAAGCAACTTCAATAAAGCTCACCTAGTAAACCTATTCACCTAAGAAGGAAAATATAACGACTCTCTACACTTCTTCGACGTCCTACTAACGAGGAGAGAGAACAGTTATGTCAAAACTCAGTATACACACACTTCCTTAGCTTCGTATCGATGAAATACAAACGTAATCTGATCAATTAGGTGCTTAGCATTTAGAGTGAAGTTGATTTGCACTGAATATTTTGTAGAGAAATAACTCCAGGTCATCCGGGATATTCTAAGCAAGAACGGATATCCGGAGAGATCATTTGGGCCAACATAGGTTACAATAGTCGTACACATGAAATCGCGACGGTGGAGAAAAAGTCTCTGTTTTTGCCGTCTACAGTTCAAGGGAGATACTCCTGTGGAGATTCAATTTCAACGTTTAATCAGGTCGGTAAAGAAAACTTTCTACTCGGCACATCTGTTCCTATCCTTCTAAAATGTAACCCGAGTAGGAAACGACGAGTTAAGCGTTGGAAGGTGCTCAAGGTTTACGAGGAATCATAGGGCCCTACTGACGGGAACCACACAGAAAACATCGAAATGGAGATTCTCGACTGAAGCCTCATTCTCCATTAGCAATCCAAAGGAATAACGACCATAATAGTAAAAATATTCGAAAACAGGGGTTGTAACTTCTAAATGTTCATTTTAATCCCTTCACTTCATTGCACGCTAGTAACTAGTGTGATGTGTCTAGTCCTTTATTTGGTGCAGACGTTTGCCCCTGTGGTTTCCGATAACCAAATCGGGCTTATATTCCTTTCGAGTGTTTGAGATTCTGTGACTTATTTACACCATAGGTTTATTATTATTATTCCCTTGAGTTCTGAAAGGAACATATACGGCTCTAACAACATATCTCCACTTTATTCTATTTTCTCCTGTCCTACTCAGCTGGCTGGCTCCACGATTTTTATAGTCTGTCATCTTCTCACCGCATCCAACTCGCATGATCTCCTCCATGTCACCCTCACACTGATTACCCACTCGTCCGTCACCTCCCATTCACCTTCCACTCGAGCGGTGGCCTGCATTGAGCGCGATGTCATTCGAAGTCCTCCCTCCCCAACGTATCCCCGTTCAATCGGTCTCCATTTTCTCCTACATATTTGTTGAACAATCGGCTCTTGGTTGGTTCGTTCCCAGCCAGAGTTCCCCATTGGTAATTCTTTCTCGCCAGCTGGCCATTTAGTCTTCAATATGGAATCAGCCAGCTATCGAAGGTGGTAGTAACCTTTTGCAAATATTTTTCGTGACCCACTGGCCAATTTTATGACCCTCATAGAAGAACTGACTTCACACTGGTGTTGAATTGAATCCGAATCTTGTTGTTTTTGTTGGCTGAGGCGGAGTGAAGCAAAAGATTTCCAAACTGATTTCAGGTTGATAAAGGATTATCTTGCTTGTCTTTCCGATTCCGGTTGGCTGGCTGACTGATGTTGACATTTCATCCGTTCCGACCGCCTGTGGTTGAAACTATGCTTCCTAGTCAGATAAGTGAAGGCAGGAAGTAACCTCTGTCACAAGTTCTTTCTCCTATTGATGGTGATTTGTGCTGGTTGTTATTGTTGTTGCTGGTGGTGATGGTTGGCTAACTGGTTATCTTCATCACCTCCGTCTCCACCTTCTCAATATTCACCTACATGGAGTCGTCTTCTCTGTCAGTCAGCCAGCCTCTTCAGCCAGTTTTCGCCTGCCTGGAAGTTTTCGAGTTTGTGTGATATTCAACGACATAAATCATCCACGCGTGAAATCCACATCTTCTATTGTCTCACTGACTTACTCACTCCCAACGCACAGTCTGACAAATGATTCAGTCCACCATAATTAGAAATATCACCAGTGATAATAAAGAGCCAGCTTTGTCTTACTCCTGTCTCCACTTTGAGCGCCCCGTTGAGTTTCCCGTTGTGAATCATCTGACACGTGTCACCGCCATATAGCTCTGGTTGAATGAGGTTGATAAAGAGTTGGGCACTTCACGCCGTAGTGTTGAAGCAGTTTCCAAATTACTTCTCAGTCAACGCTGTCTGTTGAGGGCCTTTTCGAAGTCGATGAATTTGTTGAGGTAGAGAGAGGTTTGACCGCCATTCTATGTTCTGTTCTGTGATGATGACGACGACGATGCCTATAGTTGCAGTTTGATCAGCAATGAGTTACCTTTCCTGAATCCATAAATAAAGAGTCCAGATTTTCATAATACCTTTAGGCGAACATCCATTTCCTTCTGTCCGGTTACAAGCACTTGACTTTCGTACTCCGCCTTTGTGAAAGGTAGTTAATAGAAGTTACCTGGTAGAAGCTATGCATACCTGGTTGCATGAGAGAGTACTTCATGAAGAAAACAATCGTCTACCCATCCTTGGCCTTATCAAGTCGTTTATGGATTTTAGACATTATCATAAAACCTCCAAACCCTGCACACAACCACTACTAAGTCACCTACTATCCCACGTTTGGCTACAAAACATCACGAGAACACTATCAGACCATTCGTATATATATATATACACATGTCCGTCTTACATGTCTGTTTGTACTTCTCTCACCCTGCCCACACTTATTGATCTATAGACCTGATTTCCTCTCATCCTACTACTTATGACTCTTGAAATCCTATTGGTCGTTCACTGTCTTCATTGCTCAATGATATCAGTCCTTCTCAAGTTCATTCTAAACTCAACTATATACTCAGGTGCAGTCAGCGTCTTTTGGGGACTGTTGTTTTGAGGCAGCAAAAGTTCTCTGACCAATCAACGTCCAGTCTTTTCTTTTGTCTTTTCGCGGCTTGGCGGTGTCATGATTAAGAACACAATATTCAGCGAAGAGACTCTTTTCAACGAATTTATTATCAAGCTGTACAATCGTATATATATGGTTTTTTTTATAAGACATTATATCCGGTGAGGGAATTAGGTTTCTATGTATTCTATGTACCCTTCCCTTATTACTATTATTATTATTATCATTATTATTATTACTATTCTCACTCTGAATCTTTTTCACTTGACCCACCTGACATTTTAAACCTAAAATTATTAATTTTTATATTTTTATATTTCTTACAATGTTGAATTCTGTCTTATCAAATTTCATACCATGTTATGCAACATTTTATATTCGTCTACTAATCTTATAATTATTTTCCAAAATCTATACACCTTATGTATTATTCTATATACGACATTAATTATTGTGCCACTTGACATTAAACTATGATTATAATCACAAATATTTTAATTGCATTTCATACTATTATTATTTCATGTATTCACACCTTTGACCTAATTCCCTCACCGGATATAATTTCTTAAAAAAAAACAATATATATACGATTGTACAGCTTGATAATAAATTCGTTGAAAAGAGTCTCTTCGCTGAATATTGTGTTCTTAATGCTAAAATGGGAATTATTAAATTATTGAAAAGGTGTCATTATTGTTGTTGTTGTCGTGTGATTAGGACAGATTAGCCAGCGTATTAAGTTAGTATTCGCTCAAAGTCTACTAGGTCATATAATTCCGGTCATAACAGGTATCTCGATAAAAACACCAGTCCACACATTTAATATGTTTACTGTAGACATTATCATCACACTTTTTCGTGAAATATAGTCATTATTAATTTTATTGATTTGCTTTCTGCACCTTTTTACATACATTCCCAAGAACGAACGAAAGTGCCATCAGCCTTGTCAGTGGAAGAAGAAAATTTGGTAAAATCACTTGAACGTCTTAACAAGCGACTGAACGGTAAGAATATTCTTAGTTTTAAAAAACTACTTCGTCACATTTCGAAAATTATTATTATTGCTTCCTTCAGTTCCTTGAGGAACATAGGGCTTCAGACGCACCTCTCCATTGCGTTCGGAGTTCTCCACCAACGTTTTCTCACTTGGCTCCACGTCTGCCCACATGCTTTCGTCTCCTCTTCGCATCACCTCCTCCTCCTCCTGACCACCAACTAACTCGCCGCTTCCCACTCGACAGAGGGAGAAAGAGAGCCTGGTGTGTGATGTCACTATTCACTTGATTGTTTGTTTTCTCAGAGTATGGCAACAATCCAGTTCAACTCCATTTCTTACTGCATATTTGTTGCACACTTGGTTCCTGCTGGTTTGTGTTGGTTCGTTGGTTCATTGTCAGGGTTCCCTGCCTGTTGCTGATGTTTTCTGGCCAGCCATCTGGTATGATTATGAGCAATAAATTGTGCTCGAAACGTCATCAGTAAACATTACTGTATAACACTGTGAGACTTTAACAAAACAAAATTTACCCATAATGGAATTACACTCTACCACAGTGCACAAGTTTTATTCTTCAATACCATCTCATTAGAACCAGTGCGGGGGTAGGGGAGGTTTATGCAATCATGTCTTATACTGTCGAATATTGGTCAACTGACTCCTGTGAATCAAAGAAGAATTGGGATCAAACTCCTAAAGATAGACTGATACTTTTTTTGAATAATCAGGCCTTATCGTTGTGGACTAAGCCAATAGATAGGATTTAGTTTGTGTCAGAGTGGGAACACAAATACCCCGAGGGTCGGTTTCATTCAGTTGATGATCCCATGACTAGCAGAAATACGACTTGGATTTCATTGATAGTCATTGCCAGAAGCAACTACAAAATAAAGTAGTGTTCATATCACCGAAAATACTCATTGATTGAGTTATGAAGAAAATAAAAGACAAATTCAGCGAAGAAGATTTCCCTTATTGACGAAATCATCTTCAGAAGTTGGCTGTACAGTCGTATTTATATTTAACAAAAATGTATAGTGGTCCAGTATTGAGTAATAGGGGGAACACAATTGATATAATTACTTCGAAATGCCTTTAGAAGTAAAAATAAAAGTTATAAATTACGTAGTACTCAACATTACAATTGTACAAAAGGTTCTAAATGTGATAAGGTCAGAATTGTTATTGAGTAATAATAAGAAGAAGAGTGGTAGTTGAGTGTCCATTTAACAAGTGTCAAGTGGGGGAGTAAATGTACAAAAGGAACATGTGGGAGTGATAATAGTGAATTAATTATTAAAGTAAAAGCAAACTAAAATTAAAAAATAAAATTGTTCACAAGGAATGACCAATGAAGAGGTTAAGACCATGGTAGAATAAAAGAATAGACAAACCTCCTCCGTATACAGAATTCGGGGTTGTATTGACGAATTGGCGACGCCTTCGCCATACACCGATGCCGAAACCTAATGCCCTTTGTACCATTTGCTCTCACCTTGTAGATAATCTTGAAAGACAACTCTGCTGGATCTATATGGCTTGAGTTCACCAAATGCTCGAGAATTGATCTAATAACTGTCTTGCATTGTCATTTTGCTAACCATACCAGATGATGTTCAGAGATGTGTTTGGAAAGTGTGCGGCCGCTTTGTTTGGGGAGCCAACGTAACTAGCTCCGCAGGAGCAGGTGAATTTATAAACACACATTGAAGTGACCCGTCCAAAGTGGCAGTTTATCCTTCACTGATCCGTAGCTCATTCAGCCGAAAAGAAGGCTTTTCTCAGTGATTATCTAGATAACAAGCGGTTCTTCAGAATCTCAATCACTCTATTACCTTTAAATTCAACGTTCATGAATGGCAGTTCCTTCGGCTTTCTGCTTTACTCTTTCATGTTTTTCTAGATGAATTTTGAAGCATATCCATTTTCCATAAGGACTTATATGAATCTCTCCAGTTCACCATTGATTGTATCACTGGCAGGCACCATATCCTTCTTAAATACGAATGTACAGCCAGCCTCTGAAGATGATTTAATCGATAAGGGAAATTTTCTTCGCTGAATTGTCTTTTATTTTTCTTCATGGCTCAGTAGGTGTTTTCGGTGACATATATATATGAATTATAGAGGGAGAGAGAATATTTATTTCAGGAGTGTCATTTACTGTAATACAACTGCATAACACGCCTGACATAAAACATAGAAGGAAACTTAATTCTTACTCCAAGAACCCTGATGGAAAATGGTTTTCTGCCCAGGTTCATAGACAAGAATCTCAAATCAAAGAAGACTTCCGAACGAGTTCATTCCGTCCCAAAGAAGATACTTCTGCTTATTCTAGAATTCAAAGGTGACACTGAAGCAGAAATCTTTCGTAAATACCTCTGCAAATCTCTTAGGAAAACATACTTCGCCGCAAACCTACGACTGACGTTTTTCTGCAAGAAACTATTCAGCCAGAACGCAAAAGACAAACTGTCGCATTGGGCCACTTCAAAGTGCATATACCAGTTTACTTGCTCGTGTAGAGCTGAGTACATCGGCCGTACCATGCTCCAACTTGAAAATGCGCTCGTGAACACTGTCCAGCCTGGCTAGTAAAAGGAGAACGAAAACGTGTATATAGTTCAGTGACAGAACATCTGACCAATTCCGGACATTCAGCGCCATTCGAAAAATCCTTCAAAATCATATACAAGGTTCGATCAAACCTATCGAAGGGAGTAAAATTAAGACATCTGGGCATAGCCGAGGCACTAGCCATCCAAAAGCTCAGACCCACTCCTCGTATCCAAAAGAAATACGTTCAACCCTTGTCCCTACCATGGTCATCATTAACAGATAATTCTTTTCGATCATAGGGAATAAAAAGACAGTTGCAGTGAAGAAAATTTTGTTTTCGACAAAGTCAGCATCTAGGCTGTACATTCGTGTATTTATATCAAATGGATGGGAAAGTTCCAGAATAATTTCTGGTTAGGGTCAACAAATTCTTTTTTTTCTTTTAATAGTGACTATCTCATTACCTCTCTTATCCAAACTTCCTGTTTATTCATGTTATTTTTAAGTTTTCCTTAATGCCTCCTATTTACACTACCATACATTCATATCCGAACTTCCTGCCTATTTTGTCATTTTATTATTTCTGCATATTTAATCCCTAACTGCATAAACAATTATTCGTCACATTAGTTTTGATCCCACTAGATTTTTTATCCAAACATCATGTCTATTTTGTTATTTCTACATTTCCAACCCCTTAATTGCACAATATGTCAATCTTCTCAGTAATTATGATGCTACTTTGTTTGAGTTTTATCCGTCCCCACCCTCTGTTTATTATGGCATTTTAATTTCTAATTGTAATTTTATTGATTTGACCTTTGACCGGAAATTCTTCTGGAACTTTCCCACCCATTTAATATATAAATACACGAATGTACAGCCTAGTTGACAGTAACTTCGTCGGAAAGAAAATTTTCTTCGCTGTAACCGTCTATTTAATACTCCAAGAACAAAAAATACCGCTAGGCCGAATAATATTACGTGAACCATGACAATATATTACCGCAAAACTAAAAAATATTACCTAAACAGATGAGAAATCTTTCAAGAGTTTGGTTTGTAAGGATTAAATGTGTTTATACGAGTTTGACCACGGATTGATTAATATCAGTTAGGGAAGCATTGAATACCAGGACAGAGCTTCCGGGAGTTCTAGTGAGAAGTCGTGTGACCGGAGTGAGGTCCATCCAGTCAAGTGTGAGGATGTAGTTCCCACTGATGACATTCGTTGTTGCTAGCTGGGCTAAATGCATCACGAATTGGTAGAAGTTAGAATTCATTTACTGACCATTGAATCGGGTCCCAGTGAGTGGCTGAATGGTATACAACCTAACTTGCCTTGTGACCGGAAGGTCCTGGGTTCGAACCCCACTGTGGTGGGTGATTCCCAAACCAGGCAGATGAAACAGCTGGCTGTCCAGTACTCCCTGTGGCTGGTTTTCAATGCTTCTTTAACTGATATCAATCCGTGATCAACTCGTAAAAACTATTTATTATATTTAATTGACAATTAAACCTGTGTTGTTTTTACCTCTAATTTTTAGAAATTCTTACTCATCATTATTGAATGAATTCACCGAGAATTCAATCGAAAGAGCAGCAGAACATTTACGCAAAAACAGCAACACGTCGAAAACAATCCTACTGTAAATTTTTTTTAAATAACTGTACAGCAAATGAAAACTACTTGGGTTAGACTTCAACTAGATGGTGTTCATTCCAACATTTTACAATTTGCTTAGCAACGATATCATTATATTTATCACATTGAGAGACTCAGTTGACGCCAACGAAATGACAGAAAAACACGCATCATACTACTTACGTGATATTTTCAAAATAAATAACTTTTATGTGTAAAAAAATAAATACAGAAGCCGCTAGTCGTCAGAATAAAAGCAATACCAACAACAACAACGGGAACGGGTAAAAATGTATTACTATTAGTAGTAGTAGCATTATTATTCCCTTTGGTTCCGAGTGGAACATCGGGCTGACTTCAACAATACATCTCCACTTTCTTCTATTTTCTGCTAGCCTCTTCAGCTGGCTAGCTCCACGATAACCCATAATCTCTCATCTCCTCCTCAAACTCCTCTACAGGATCTCCTCCATGTCACCCTCACACCGACGACCCACTCGTCCGTCGCTTCCCATTTGGATTCTACTCGAATGACGAATGACCTCCATTGCGCGCGATGGCATTCGACGGCCTCCTTGACGTATGCTCAATCAATGTCCACTTTCTTCTGCATGTTTGTTGAGCAGTCGGCTCTTGCCTGTTGGTTTGTTCCACAGCAGAGTTTCTTGTTACTTATTCTTTCTGGCTGGCTGGCCATTCTATCTTCAGTATGGAGCCAGCGAACGTGGCAGCTGTTGATGAAAGTCTGCAGTGACCTGTCGAAAATCCCTTATGTTACACGAAGTACAAGTTTCTGACCCGTATAGAAGGATCGACTTGACATTGGTGTTGAAAATCCGAATCTTGTTCCTTATGCTGAGTGCGGAAGATTTCGAAACTGGTTTCATGTTGATGAAGGCGTATCTTCCTTGTCATTCCGATTCCAACTGGCTTTGACATCTTCATCCGTTCCGACTGCCTGTGCTAGTGTCCTAGCTAGATAAGTGAAGGATGTAACCTCTGTCAAATCTCTCCCGTTGATGGTGATTGGTTGTTGTTGTTGTTGTTGCAAATTGTTGCTTATCTTCGTCACCTTCGTCTCCGCTTTCTCTATGTCCACCTAGAGTCCACTGGTCTTCGCTGCCAGCCAGCCTCTTCAGTTGGTTTATTGGTTTTCGCCTGTAAGTCTTCCAGTTTGTGTGATATTAGACATAAATCATCCACACGTGAAATCCAGATCTTCTAGAGTCTTCTCATCGGTCAGTGCAGAGTATTCCTATCTAACATATAAAACTTTTGTAGAAAAATAAGTCCTTATTCGGAGAATCGAGCAGTAAAAGCCACAAAAACCCGTAGACATAACCAAACTGGATATAATACCACCGAAAGCCACACTAATAAAAACATAGAACACGAGTTGCCTCAAAGTCCATTACTAATTTAAACCTCTTATAGTATACACAAAACCCTTAGAAAGCTATATCCAATGTTTCAGCTCATTCACACAAGCTACTTGCTTACTTAAGAAATGTGTGGGATAAAAAAATAAGGACTATAAGAGAATAGATGTTAAAAGAAATGACCACATCACATATTCCGATGACACTACAATCTCAGGTAGACTCGCTTGCATCCCTTACATGACTGGCAAACAGAAAACAACATTTTCAATCTCCAATTATTCCTCCGTCTACCTCATTTCACCCCAGAGTCTACATCAAATTTCTAAGTCGCTTACATGGTGAATACAGACAACGGTGAGAAAGCAGTGATGACCAAATATCCCAAACTTTCTCGACCTTCTTACTCTTGATAGCCATGTGAAAATTAATTTTGGGCAGGTGAGTCGCGCAGTACACTCGACCCTCTGAGTCATAGAGAAAGTAAATGACAATTCAGCGAAGAAAATTTTCTTTGTCGACAAAATCATCTTTAGAAGCTGGCTACACAGTTGTACTTATATATCTGTCAAAAATGTATGGTAGTCTATTATTGATTAATAGGGGTGAGCCTTTCTTCCTTTGTGTCGTTGTTGAGTAATACGTAATTTACAACTTTTAATTTTACTTTTGAATCCACTTCTGAGGAATTATATCAAATGCGTTACCGCTATAGCTCAATACTGGACCACTATACATTTTTGGTAAATATAAATACGACTATACAGCCTCTGAAGATGATTTCATCGATAAAGTGAATTTTCTTTGCTCATTTGATTTCCTTGATAAATTTCGATAAAGAAAGGAAGACGAAGTTTGCAGTATAAAATGATATCATTCTTTTTCACAGTTTTCATCAGCTGCACACCCCTACCTGAAATTTCAATGATTATATAGATGATAATAACATACCTTAATGTTTAAGTGGTAGTAGAGAAGAAATACTACTAAACTACTGTAAGTTTTCATTATCAATTTTTACGCTTTCAAAGTAGAAAAGAGGGAGGAGGGGTAGGACAGAATTATCTTTTATTTCCTTCACAACAATCTACCCTCTTAAGCCATCAGATAACTTGTCTACAATATAAGTGCTACTGATGATTTCACTCCCCATCCTGGTTGAGTTTTGTAATTATTGTGACTGCTCAACAGTGCTTCCCAGGGAAGCAGTAGATCTGCTACAAAATCCAATATGGTTTACCTAACTGCAAATTCGCTAGCTTGAATCCAGTCAACAAGTAAATTTCCATTCTCCAGCCTATAATAAGCTACACCAATTGTGGGAGGTCTGAAGTAAGCTGGGTGAACACTTCAATCACTGAATCTATCCACTGAAAATCCGACTGATTACGCCAATAAGCAACATCTACAGTGTAGTTGTGTTACTCATAATACTAAAAATTATTAAGACGTTTTCAAATATTCCTAGGAATTTAACCAATTGAACCCATCTGATTGTATAACCGATTACCACACATGAATATACAGTGGAGTAACAAAATATTTATTAAGTGCAATAATAATAATTATTCATATCGCTTCTCGATTCACGGCAAAAAAGGTTAAATTGACAAAATAAAAGCTTGATCCACAGATATCAACGAATGTCAGGCAGCCTTATCGGACTTTGTCAGATCAAAGAACATAATCCGAGATGGATCTATGTACACATATGTCTGTGTGTGAACACGAAAATCAACGGACTGCAATTACTGATCTTCAACAGCCTCTACTAACCCTATTGCAGACCACATATTCGCTACGCACGCCTCCACATCAGATACAGTTAAGTTGACCAGTAGACCATCTGAGAAATGCTACTCTCACAAGGATGACACAGCTTTCCAAAACCTAGGCTGAACTGTCTTTCGTAAACAATTGTTATTCCATTCACATAGACTCGTAGGCACTGTTTCGACCGCACTCCACAATATGCACTCATGTATATAAACTACTTGTTTCTCCCACTCGCCTGTTACATGAATTCGACTGCTTACTTCGGACTAGTCTTGGTTGATATCTGTGGGTACCACCGATAGAACCGGGTCAGTATCTGACATGGCTTACATCCTATCCTCTTTACGCCTAGAAACACCCTCGTTCAACTCTGATAAAATAGAGTTGTTGGCGAATTCAATCTCACTGACCCCAAATCTATCTTTCCTATGTGACACGATTCTATCTCGCATCTGTCTCCACGTGTCTGACACTTCAGTTGTGACAAACCCCTGAAACTCCTACTCCTATCAGCCAATTTTAAGCAGTGGAAGGAGCAGGCCTTGGCAAACAGCGGCTGACCAGCCCACAAGTCCAAACAGCGGTCACAATCAAAATCGAAAAGTGTGAGAGCTTACACCATTTCCAGAGTGCTTGTCTACCTGTCCCACTATTTGTGTGCTGCAAACGTTGGTAAGATGCCTACCCAAATCGTTGTCTGATCTGCCTGATTGAAACAGCATAGCACTCGCTTAGTGGCTAACATGTTCACTTAAATGACAGTAAGCAAGACATCAATTAGGTCAATCACATTCTCCGATTAGTCTCTGCATACAACAATACTCAACACATATCACGTCTGTCTGCTTTCCACATAGAACTTTGCACCGATGTGCAGCAGTTCAAGTCGTCACACTCCATGTAGCACACAAAGCAAGAGAAGAAAGTGAAAAGAAATGCAAAATAGAGACAGTAAACAGAGACATGAGACAAAAGGAATAGTAATAACGAAGCAACAGTCGGGAATAATTCATAACTTAGGAATACTGCACACTTGGGTTCGTTCTTCTCCTTCATCTCCCGGATATCATCTCGTAAAGAAAGTCTCCAACTGTGACATCATTCTCAGCATGGAACTTTAAGGCACTCTTGATATAAGCATAAAACTTGGGCACTCTGGTAGAGTATAACTCCATTATGGATAGGATTTTATTTTGATAAATCACACAGTGTTATACAGTAATATTAACTGATGACGTTTCGAGCACAAACTATTGCTCATAATCATATCAAGTTACTCACACAACTTTCTTCCTTCATTCATGTACATGTGTGGAATTGACTAGATATTTAAGGCACTCTCCCTAGTCAGACGACAGATCCTCATTGAATCGCAACAGAAAACAGGCAACCTGCGTCACAAAATAATCCATTCTACAAGTGTTTGTATTGCCAAATATACGCCTGATCCACAGATATCAACGAATGTCAGGCAGCCTTATCGGACTTTGTCAGATCAAAGAACATAATCCGAGATGGATCTATGTACACATATGTCTGTGTGTGAACACGAAAATCAACGGACTGCAATTACTGATCTTCAACAGCCTCTACTAACCCTATTGCAGACCACATATTCGCTACGCACGCCTCCACATCAGATACAGTTAAGTTGACCAGTAGACCATCTGAGAAATGCTACTCTCACAAGGATGACACAGCTTTCCAAAACCTAGGCTGAACTGTCTTTCGTAAACAATTGTTATTCCATTCACATAGACTCGTAGGCACTGTTTCGACCGCACTCCACAATATGCACTCATGTATATAAACTACTTGTTTCTCCCACTCGCCTGTTACATGAATTCGACTGCTTACTTCGGACTAGTCTTGGTTGATATCTGTGGGTACCACCGATAGAACCGGGTCAGTATCTGACATGGCTTACATCCTATCCTCTTTACGCCTAGAAACACCCTCGTTCAACTCTGATAAAATAGAGTTGTTGGCGAATTCAATCTCACTGACCCCAAATCTATCTTTCCTATGTGACACGATTCTATCTCGCATCTGTCTCCACGTGTCTGACACTTCAGTTGTGACAAACCCCTGAAACTCCTACTCCTATCACCCAATTTTAAGCAGTGGAAGGAGCAGGCCTTGGCAAACAGCGGCTGACCAGCCCACAAGTCCAAACAGCGGTCACAATCAAAATCGAAAAGTGTGAGAGCTTACACCATTTCCAGAGTGCTTGTCTACCTGTCCCACTATTTGTGTGCTGCAAACGTTGGTAAGATGCCTACCCAAATCGTTGTCTGATCTGCCTGATTGAAACGGCATAGCACTCGCTTAGTGGCTAACATGTTCACTTCAATGACAGTAAGCAAGACATCAATTAGGTGAATCACATTCTCCGATTAGTCTCTGCATACAACAATACTCAACACATATCACGTCTGTCTGCTTTCCACATAGAACTTTGCACCGATGTGCAGCAGTTCAAGTCGTCACACTCCATGTAGCACACAAAGCAAGAGAAGAAAGTGAAAAGAAATGCAAAATAGAGACAGTAAACAGAGACATGAGACAAAAGGAATAGTAATAACGAAGCAACAGTCGGGAATAATTCATAACTTAGGAATACTGCACACTTGGGTTCGTTCTTCTCCTTCATCTCCCGGATATCATCTCGTAAAGAAAGTCTCCAACTGTGACATCATTCTCAGCATGGAACTTTAAGGCACTCTTGATATAAGCATAAAACTTGGGCACTGTGGTAGAGTATAACTCCATTATGGATAGGATTTTATTTTGATAAATCACACAGTGTTATACAGTAATATTAACTGATGACGTTTCGAGCACAAACTATTGCTCATAATCATATCAAGTTACTCACACAACTTTCTTCCTTCATTCATGTACATGTGTGGAATTGACTAGATATTTAAGGCACTCTCCCTAGTCAGACGACAGATCCTCATTGAATCGCAACAGAAAACAGGCAACCTGCGTCACAAAATAATCCATTCTACAAGTGTTTGTATTGCCAAATATACGCCTGATCCACAGATATCAACGAATGTCAGGCAGCCTTATCGGACTTTGTCAGATCAAAGAACATAATCCGAGATGGATCTATGTACACATATGTCTGTGTGTGAACACGAAAATCAACGGACTGCATTTACTGACCTTCAACAGCCTCTACTAACCCTATTGCAGACCACATATTCGCTACGCACGCCTCCACATCAGATACAGTTAAGTTGACCAGTAGACCATCTGAGAAATGCTACTCTCACAAGGATGACACAGCTTTCCAAAACCTAGGGTGAACTGTCTTTCGTAAACAATTGTTATTCCATTCACATAGACTCGTAGGCACTGTTTCGACCGCACTCCACAATATGCACTCATGTATATAAACTACTTGTTTCTCCCACTCGCCTGTTACATGAATTCGACTGCTTACTTCGGACTAGTCTTGGTTGATATCTGTGGGTACCACCGATAGAACCGGGTCAGTATCTGACATGGCTTACATCCTATCCTCTTTACGCCTAGAAACACCCTCGTTCAACTCTGATAAAATAGAGTTGTTGGCGAATTCAATCTCACTGACCCCAAATCTATCTTTCCTATGTGACACGATTCTATCTCGCATCTGTCTCCACGTGTCTGACACTTCAGTTGTGACAAACCCCTGAAACTCCTACTCCTATCAGCCAATTTTAAGCAGTGGAAGGAGCAGGCCTTGGCAAACAGCGGCTGACCAGCCCACAAGTCCAAACAGCGGTCACAATCAAAATCGAAAAGTGTGAGAGCTTACACCATTTCCAGAGTGCTTGTCTACCTGTCCCACTATTTGTGTGCTGCAAACGTTGGTAAGATGCCTACCCAAATCGTTGTCTGATCTGCCTGATTGAAACAGCATAGCACTCGCTTAGTGGCTAACATGTTCACTTAAATGACAGTAAGCAAGACATCAATTAGGTCAATCACATTCTCCGATTAGTCTCTGCATACAACAATACTCAACACATATCACGTCTGTCTGCTTTCCACATAGAACTTTGCACCGATGTGCAGCAGTTCAAGTCGTCACACTCCATGTAGCACACAAAGCAAGAGAAGAAAGTGAAAAGAAATGCAAAATAGAGACAGTAAACAGAGACATGAGACAAAAGGAATAGTAATAACGAAGCAACAGTCGGGAATAATTCATAACTTAGGAATACTGCACACTTGGGTTCGTTCTTCTCCTTCATCTCCCGGATATCATCTCGTAAAGAAAGTCTCCAACTGTGACATCATTCTCAGCATGGAACTTTAAGGCACTCTTGATATAAGCATAAAACTTGGGCACTGTGGTAGAGTATAACTCCATTATGGATAGGATTTTATTTTGATAAATCACACAGTGTTATACAGTAATATTAACTGATGACGTTTCGAGCACAAACTATTGCTCATAATCATATCAAGTTACTCACACAACTTTCTTCCTTCATTCATGTACATGTGTGGAATTGACTAGATATTTAAGGCACTCTCCCTAGTCAGACGACAGATCCTCATTGAATCGCAACAGAAAACAGGCAACCTGCGTCACAAAATAATCCATTCTACAAGTGTTTGTATTGCCAAATATACGCCTGATCCACAGATATCAACGAATGTCAGGCAGCCTTATCGGACTTTGTCAGATCAAAGAACATAATCCGAGATGGATCTATGTACACATATGTCTGTGTGTGAACACGAAAATCAACGGACTGCAATTACTGATCTTCAACAGCCTCTACTAACCCTATTGCAGACCACATATTCGCTACGCACGCCTCCACATCAGATACAGTTAAGTTGACCAGTAGACCATCTGAGAAATGCTACTCTCACAAGGATGACACAGCTTTCCAAAACCTAGGCTGAACTGTCTTTCGTAAACAATTGTTATTCCATTCACATAGACTCGTAGGCACTGTTTCGACCGCACTCCACAATATGCACTCATGTATATAAACTACTTGTTTCTCCCACTCGCCTGTTACATGAATTCGACTGCTTACTTCGGACTAGTCTTGGTTGATATCTGTGGGTACCGATAGAACCGGGTCAGTATCTGACATGGCTTACATCCTATCCTCTTTACGCCTAGAAACACCCTCGTTCAACTCTGATAAAATAGAGTTGTTGGCGAATTCAATCTCACTGACCCCAAATCTATCTTTCCTATGTGACACGATTCTATCTCGCATCTGTCTCCACGTGTCTGACACTTCAGTTGTGACAAACCCCTGAAACTCCTACTCCTATCAGCCAATTTTAAGCAGTGGAAGGAGCAGGCCTTGGCAAACAGCGGCTGACCAGCCCACAAGTCCAAACAGCGGTCACAATCAAAATCGAAAAGTGTGAGAGCTTACACCATTTCCAGAGTGCTTGTCTACCTGTCCCACTATTTGTGTGCTGCAAACGTTGGTAAGATGCCTACCCAAATCGTTGTCTGATCTGCCTGATTGAAACAGCATAGCACTCGCTTAGTGGCTAACATGTTCACTTAAATGACAGTAAGCAAGACATCAATTAGGTCAATCACATTCTCCGATTAGTCTCTGCATACAACAATACTCAACACATATCACGTCTGTCTGCTTTCCACATAGAACTTTGCACCGATGTGCAGCAGTTCAAGTCGTCACACTCCATGTAGCACACAAAGCAAGAGAAGAAGGTGAAAAGAAATGCAAAATAGAGACAGTAAACAGAGACATGATACAAAAGGAATAGTAATAACGAAGCAACAGTCGGGAATAATTCATAACTTAGGAATACTGCACACTTGGGTTCGTTCTTCTCCTTCATCTCCCGGATATCTCGTAAAGAAAGTCTCCAACTGTGACATCATTCTCAGCATGGAACTTTAAGGCACTCTTGATATAAGCATAAAACTTGGGCACTGTGGTAGAGTATAACTCCATTATGGATAGGATTTTATTTTGATAAATCACACAGTGTTATACAGTAATATTAACTGATGACGTTTCGAGCACAAACTATTGCTCACAATCATATCAAGTTACTCACACAACTTTTTCCTTCATTCATGTACATGTGTATGGAATTGACTAGATATTTAAGGCACTCTCCCTAGTCAGACGACAGATCCTCATTGAATCGCAACAGAAAACAGGCAACCTGCGTCACAAAATAATCCATTCTACAAGTGTTTGTATTGCCAAATATACGCCTGATCCACAGATATCAACGAATGTCAGGCAGCCTTATCGGACTTTGTCAGATCAAAGAACATAATCCGAGATGGATCTATGTACACATATGTCTGTGTGTGAACACGAAAATCAACGGACTGCAATTACTGATCTTCAACAGCCTCTACTAACCCTATTGCAGACCACATATTCGCTACGCACGCCTCCACATCAGATACAGTTAAGTTGACCAGTAGACCATCTGAGAAATGCTACTCTCACAAGGATGACACAGCTTTCCAAAACCTAGGGTGAACTGTCTTTCGTAAACAATTGTTATTCCATTCACATAGACTCGTAGGCACTGTTTCGACCGCACTCCACAATATGCACTCATGTATATAAACTACTTGTTTCTCCCACTCGCCTGTTACATGAATTCGACTGCTTACTTCGGACTAGTCTTGGTTGATATCTGTGGGTACCACCGATAGAACCGGGTCAGTATCTGACATGGCTTACATCCTATCCTCTTTACGCCTAGAAACACCCTCGTTCAACTCTGATAAAATAGAGTTGTTGGCGAATTCAATCTCACTGACCCCAAATCTATCTTTCCTATGTGACACGATTCTATCTCGCATCTGTCTCCACGTGTCTGACACTTCAGTTGTGACAAACCCCTGAAACTCCTACTCCTATCAGCCAATTTTAAGCAGTGGAAGGAGCAGGCCTTGGCAAACAGCGGCTGACCAGCCCACAAGTCCAAACAGCGGTCACAATCAAAATCGAAAAGTGTGAGAGCTTACACCATTTCCAGAGTGCTTGTCTACCTGTCCCACTATTTGTGTGCTGCAAACGTTGGTAAGATGCCTACCCAAATCGTTGTCTGATCTGCCTGATTGAAACAGCATAGCACTCGCTTAGTGGCTAACATGTTCACTTAAATGACAGTAAGCAAGACATCAATTAGGTCAATCACATTCTCCGATTAGTCTCTGCATACAACAATACTCAACACATATCACGTCTGTCTGCTTTCCACATAGAACTTTGCACCGATGTGCAGCAGTTCAAGTCGTCACACTCCATGTAGAACACAAAGCAAGAGAAGAAGGTGAAAAGAAATGCAAAATAGAGACAGTAAACAGAGACATGATACAAAAGGAATAGTAATAACGAAGCAACAGTCGGGAATAATTCATAACTTAGGAATACTGCACACTTGGGTTCGTTCTTCTCCTTCATCTCCCGGATATCTATCTCGTAAAGAAAGTCTCCAACTGTGACATCATTCTCAGCATGGAACTTTAAGGCACTCTTGATATAAGCATAAAACTTGGGCACTGTGGTAGAGTATAACTCCATTATGGATGAGATTTTATTTTGATAAATCACACAGTGTTATACAGTAATATTAACTGATGACGTTTCGAGCACAAACTATTGCTCATAATCATATCAAGTTACTCACACAACTTTTTCCTTCATTCATGTACATGTGTATGGAATTGACTAGATATTTAAGGCACTCTCCCTAGTCAGACGACAGATCCTCATTGAATCGCAACAGAAAACAGGCAACCTGCGTCACAAAATAATCCATTCTACAAGTGTTTGTATTGCCAAATATACGCCTGATCCACAGATATCAACGAATGTCAGGCAGCCTTATCGGACTTTGTCAGATCAAAGAACATAATCCGAGATGGATCTATGTACACACATGTCTGTGTGTGAACACGAAAATCAACGGACTGCAATTACTGATCTTCAACAGCCTCTACTAACCCTATTGCAGACCACATATTCGCTACGCACGCCTCCACATCAGATACAGTTAAGTTGACCAGTAGACCATCTGAGAAATGCTACTCTCACAAGGATGACACAGCTTTTCAAAACCTAGGGTGAATTGTCTTTCGTAAACAATTGTTATTCCATTCACATAGACTCGTAGGCACTGTTTCGACCGCACTCCACAATATGCACTCATGTATATAAACTACTTGTTTCTCCCACTCGCCTGTTACATGAATTCGACTGCTTACTTCGGACTAGTCTTGGTTGATATCTGTGGGTACCACCGATAGAACCGGGTCAGTATCTGACATGGCTTACATCCTATCCTCTTTACGCCTAGAAACACCCTCGTTCAACTCTGATAAAATAGAGTTGTTGGCGAATTCAATCTCACTGACCCCAAATCTATCTTTCCTATGTGACACGATTCTATCTCGCATCTGTCTCCACGTGTCTGACACTTCAGTTGTGACAAACCCCTGAAACTCCTACTCCTATCAGCCAATTTTAAGCAGTGGAAGGAGCAGGCCTTGGCAAACAGCGGCTGACCAGCCCACAAGTCCAAACAGCGGTCACAATCAAAATCGAAAAGTGTGAGAGCTTACACCATTTCCAGAGTGCTTGTCTACCTGTCCCACTATTTGTGTGCTGCAAACGTTGGTAAGATGCCTACTCAAATCGTTGTCTGATCTGCCTGATTGAAACAGCATAGCACTCGCTTAGTGGCTAACATGTTCACTTAAATGACAGTAAGCAAGACATCAATTAGGTCAATCACATTCTCCGATTAGTCTCTGCATACAACAATACTCAACACATATCACGTCTGTCTGCTTTCCACATAGAACTTTGCACCGATGTGCAGCAGTTCAAGTCGTCACACTCCATGTAGCACACAAAGCAAGAGAAGAAAGTGAAAAGAAATGCAAAATAGAGACAGTAAACAGAGACATGAGACAAAAGGAATAGTAATAACGAAGCAACAGTCGGGAATAATTCATAACTTAGGAATACTGCACACTTGGGTTCGTTCTTCTCCTTCATCTCCCGGATATCTATCTCGTAAAGAAAGTCTCCAACTGTGACATCATTCTCAGCATGGAACTTTAAGGCACTCTTGATATAAGCATAAAACTTGGGCACTGTGGTAGAGTATAACTCCATTATGGATGAGATTTTATTTTGATAAATCACACAGTGTTATACAGTAATATTAACTGATGACGTTTCGAGCACAAACTATTGCTCATAATCATATCAAGTTACTCACACAACTTTTTTCCTTCATTCATGTACATGTGTGGAATTGACTAGATATTTAAGGCACTCTCCCTAGTCAGACGACAGATCCTCATTGAATCGCAACAGAAAACAGGCAACCTGCGTCACAAAATAATCCATTCTACAAGTGTTTGTATTGCCAAATATACGCCTGATCCACAGATATCAACGAATGTCAGGCAGCCTTATCGGACTTTGTCAGATCAAAGAACATAATCCGAGATGGATCTATGTACACACATGTCTGTGTGTGAACATGAAAATCAACGGACTGCAATTACTGATCTTCAACAGCCTCTACTAACCCTATTGCAGACCACATATTCGCTACGCACGCCTCCACATCAGATACAGTTAAGTTGACCAGTAGACCATCTGAGAAATGCTACTCTCACAAGGATGACACAGCTTTTCAAAACCTAGGGTGAACTGTCTTTCGTAAACAATTGTTATTCCATTCACATAGACTCGTAGGCACTGTTTCGACCGCACTCCACAATATGCACTCATGTATATAAACTACTTGTTTCTCCCACTCGCCTGTTACATGAATTCGACTGCTTACTTCGGACTAGTCTTGGTTGATATCTGTGGGTACCACCGATAGAACCGGGTCAGTATCTGACATGGCTTACATCCTATCCTCTTTACGCCTAGAAACACCCTCGTTCAACTCTGATAAAATAGAGTTGTTGGCGAATTCAATCTCACTGACCCCAAATCTATCTTTCCTATGTGACACGATTCTATCTCGCATCTGTCTCCACGTGTCTGACACTTCAGTTGTGACAAACCCCTGAAACTCCTACTCCTATCACCCAATTTTAAGCAGTGGAAGGAGCAGGCCTTGGCAAACAGCGGCTGACCAGCCCACAAGTCCAAACAGCGGTCACAATCAAAATCGAAAAGTGTGAGAGCTTACACCATTTCCAGAGTGCTTGTCTACCTGTCCCACTATTTGTGTGCTGCAAACGTTGGTAAGATGCCTACCCAAATCGTTGTCTGATCTGCCTGATTGAAACAGCATAGCACTCGCTTAGTGGCTAACATGTTCACTTAAATGACAGTAAGCAAGACATCAATTAGGTCAATCACATTCTCCGATTAGTCTCTGCATACAACAATACTCAACACATATCACGTCTGTCTGCTTTCCACATAGAACTTTGCACCGATGTGCAGCAGTTCAAGTCGTCACACTCCATGTAGCACACAAAGCAAGAGAAGAAAGTGAAAAGAAATGCAAAATAGAGACAGTAAACAGAGACATGATACAAAAGGAATAGTAATAACGAAGCAACAGTCGGGAATAATTCATAACTTAGGAATACTGCACACTTGGGTTCGTTCTTCTCCTTCATCTCCCGGATATCATCTCGTAAAGAAAGTCTCCAACTGTGACATCATTCTCAGCATGGAACTTTAAGGCACTCTTGATATAAGCATAAAACTTGGGCACTGTGGTAGAGTATAACTCCATTATGGATGAGATTTTATTTTGATAAATCACACAGTGTTATACAGTAATATTAACTGATGACGTTTCGAGCACAAACTATTGCTCATAATCATATCAAGTTACTCACACAACTTTTTTCCTTCATTCATGTACATGTGTGGAATTGACTAGATATTTAAGGCACTCTCCCTAGTCAGACGACAGATCCTCATTGAATCGCAACAGAAAACAGGCAACCTGCGTCACAAAATAATCCATTCTACAAGTGTTTGTATTGCCAAATATACGCCTGATCCACAGATATCAACGAATGTCAGGCAGCCTTATCGGACTTTGTCAGATCAAAGAACATAATCCGAGATGGATCTATGTACACATATGTCTGTGTGTGAACACGAAAATCAACGGACTGCAATTACTGATCTTCAACAGCCTCTACTAACCCTATTGCAGACCACATATTCGCTACGCACGCCTCCACATCAGATACAGTTAAGTTGACCAGTAGACCATCTGAGAAATGCTACTCTCACAAGGATGACACAGCTTTCCAAAACCTAGGGTGAACTGTCTTTCGTAAACAATTGTTATTCCATTCACATAGACTCGTAGGCACTGTTTCGACCGCACTCCACAATATGCACTCATGTATATAAACTACTTGTTTCTCCCACTCGCCTGTTACATGAATTCGACTGCTTACTTCGGACTAGTCTTGGTTGATATCTGTGGGCACCGATAGAACCGGGTCAGTATCTGACATGGCTTACATCCTATCCTCTTTACGCCTAGAAACACCCTCGTTCAACTCTGATAAAATAGAGTTGTTGGCGAATTCAATCTCACTGACCTCAAATCTATCTTTCCTATGTGACACGATTCTATCTCGCATCTGTCTCCACGTGTCTGACACTTCAGTTGTGACAAACCCCTGAAACTCCTACTCCTATCACCCAATTTTAAGCAGTGGAAGGAGCAGGCCTTGGCAAACAGCGGCTGACCAGCCCACAAGTCCAAACAGCGGTCACAATCAAAATCGAAAAGTGTGAGAGCTTACACCATTTCCAGAGTGCTTGTCTACCTGTCCCACTATTTGTGTGCTGCAAACGTTGGTAAGATGCCTACCCAAATCGTTGTCTGATCTGCCTGATTGAAACAGCATAGCACTCGCTTAGTGGCTAACATGTTCACTTAAATGACAGTAAGCAAGACATCAATTAGGTCAATCACATTCTCCGATTAGTCTCTGCATACAACAATACTCAACACATATCACGTCTGTCTGCTTTCCACATAGAACTTTGCACCGATGTGCAGCAGTTCAAGTCGTCACACTCCATGTAGCACACAAAGCAAGAGAAGAAAGTGAAAAGAAATGCAAAATAGAGACAGTAAACAGAGACATGAGACAAAAGGAATAGTAATAACGAAGCAACAGTCGGGAATAATTCATAACTTAGGAATACTGCACACTTGGGTTCGTTCTTCTCCTTCATCTCCCGGATATCTATCTCGTGAAGAAAGTCTCCAACTGTGACATCATTCTCAGCATGGAACTTTAAGGCACTCTTGATATAAGCATAAAACTTGGGCACTGTGGTAGAGTATAACTCCATTATGGATAGGATTTTATTTTGATAAATCACACAGTGTTATACAGTAATATTAACTGATGACGTTTCGAGCACAAACTATTGCTCACAATCATATCAAGTTACTCACACAACTTTTTCCTTCATTCATGTACATGTGTATGGAATTGACTAGATATTTAAGGCACTCTCCCTAGTCAGACGACAGATCCTCATTGAATCGCAACAGAAAACAGGCAACCTGCGTCACAAAATAATCCATTCTACAAGTGTTTGTATTGCCAAATATACGCCTGATCCACAGATATCAACGAATGTCAGGCAGCCTTATCGGACTTTGTCAGATCAAAGAACATAATCCGAGATGGATCTATGTACACATATGTCTGTGTGTGAACACGAAAATCAACGGACTGCAATTACTGATCTTCAACAGCCTCTACTAACCCTATTGCAGACCACATATTCGCTACGCACGCCTCCACATCAGATACAGTTAAGTTGACCAGTAGACCATCTGAGAAATGCTACTCTCACAAGGATGACACAGCTTTCCAAAACCTAGGCTGAACTGTCTTTCGTAAACAATTGTTATTCCATTCACATAGACTCGTAGGCACTGTTTCGACCGCACTCCACAATATGCACTCATGTATATAAACTACTTGTTTCTCCCACTCGCCTGTTACATGAATTCGACTGCTTACTTCGGACTAGTCTTGGTTGATATCTGTGGGTACCGATAGAACCGGGTCAGTATCTGACATGGCTTACATCCTATCCTCTTTACGCCTAGAAACACCCTCGTTCAACTCTGATAAAATAGAGTTGTTGGCGAATTCAATCTCACTGACCCCAAATCTATCTTTCCTATGTGACACGATTCTATCTCGCATCTGTCTCCACGTGTCTGACACTTCAGTTGTGACAAACCCCTGAAACTCCTACTCCTATCACCCAATTTTAAGCAGTGGAAGGAGCAGGCCTTGGCAAACAGCGGCTGACCAGCCCACAAGTCCAAACAGCGGTCACAATCAAAATCGAAAAGTGTGAGAGCTTACACCATTTCCAGAGTGCTTGTCTACCTGTCCCACTATTTGTGTGCTGCAAACGTTGGTAAGATGCCTACCCAAATCGTTGTCTGATCTGCCTGATTGAAACAGCATAGCACTCGCTTAGTGGCTAACATGTTCACTTAAATGAC
>OX235279.1:30791863-30818492 GCA_944472155.2 Trichobilharzia szidati
CCAAAGCTCTCCAAATGTGTGTGGTTTGTTGCTTCACTTATGTGGTAAAGTTTAAAGCTTTGGGCCATTAGGGATTAGTCTCAATAACCCTTCAGTTCAAATAGGTAAATATATGACAGAAAGATGGTTGATAGAATTTGAATCTCCCTTAATAAACGGCTTGCTACTCATACTCCCATCAGTGTTAGTAAGCAAGCCACTGCCTTTTTCATGGTTCACATACAGCACACAATTTTCATGGCGAGTGATCAAGGATAACTGGTCGTCATTCAAACAGATGATAGTGAATGCACTCTCTTCATAGGTGAGTGAATTTTTCTATTCATAGCAGTTTCCATCAACAGGGTAGTGTTGAAAATGTGCACTTAAACCATTCAGATCATCAATAAAGTGTTAATGGAGATATGTAGACGACACTTTAGTAATAATGAAGAAGCACGGTATTGAGAAGTTCTTCTCACACATATAAACAGTCCATGTCAACTGAATAAAATTCATTGTGGGAACAGAGAATAAAATCGGGGAACTGCCTACGTTAGACTGCAAATACAAATAGTAACAGATGGTAGCATTAAAACGATACTGTATAGAAAAACTATACACTCTGGAAGATTTTTTGATTATCACTCAGCTCATCCACTCACGGTTAAACAAGGATTAATACAAGGTCTTGCAGATAGAATACGTAGACTTACAATAAAACCAGAAGACCAGCGCAAAGAAATAAACGTCCTATACAAAATGTTACTCGACAACAACTACCCAAAAGAATTTATTAAAGATAATATAAAAAAAAGAAAAAAGAGGGTAAAACCGGAGAATGACAAGACGGAGGGAGGCAGAAAAACAGTCACAGTACTATGAAAAATGGTGCATCAGAGGCGAAATTCGAAGAAACCGCAAGATAATGGGATTCTCACCATGTTTAAACCAATGAATCTAATTAAAAAGATCCAATAAAAATGATGGATAAAAGTAGTAATGTAATTTATAAACAGATATCTTGAGCCGAGTGTCCGACTAAATATGTCGGTCGAACGTCCAGATCACTGAAAATAAGAGTGGATGAACATAAACGCCTAACCGACTAAAGGTCATCCTACAGCAATGCAAGTTTCCAAGCATTTAGAAAAACTTCGTCGATAGCTGCACATGCATCATAGGACAAAAACTACAGTATTGATTGATTGGAACATTGTTTGTATTCTGAAATCTAATATAAACAAATGGAAAGAGTGACTACTAAAACAGAATCTATATTCATTCAGCTCACACTGGATACATGTAACAAGGGTGATTCAGCAGCACAACTGTCAACAACCTGGAACATAATTCTGAATACACAAACATGAATGAACAAAAAGAAAATAAATTATATGTGTATGAGAACAAATCATAAATGTGGGAATTCCAATACAAAACAAAACAATTCCAACAGTTGGTGTGATAATCACGGACAGTAGTAATTTTGCTCGAAATATTACCAAAAACAATCAAAAACTTATCATTGTGTGTAAACCACCGAAATATAATCATACTTTGATTGGACACTATTAATTAGTATGATGTGTCTAGTCCTTTATTTGGTGCAGATTGAATTCTATCAGTCAGGTTTGCAATGTGGCCACCATTCTAGGTAGCTCGCCATCACAGTACACATTGATTTGATGATATTAGATAGTTGGAGGCAATCGGCAGGAAACCTTGGACCTACATTTAGTGCTAGTTGGCACTTGTCAGCAAGGCGTATCTGCAACCTTGAAGAAACAGCTCATGTCCCTTCTGAGATTCGAGCCCGCGTTACCCAGTGCCGCGGGTAGTCACGGATGTGTAGATGTTGTTGGGAGGGGGTGCATAATTATAGGATTAGTATGCTAATATAAAGCATCGTTACATAACATGGTGTGAAATTCGATAAGATAGAATTCATTATTGTAAAAAAATAATAATCGTAGTAATGAGGGAAATTTACACAGAATTACTAAATAAACAAAATAAATAAATAACTAAATGTCTATCCCACTACGGCCAAGGCAGAATTAGGGATTGTGCATACTTCTTTTGTACACAAAGGTGTGGCTTAAATTCATGAATTGCCAAGGCTTCCACTGTCTTTAGAAGTCTGCTACGAAGAAAACGAGACCGACAAGTTAGGATGGGTTCGGTAGATAATCTTAAAATCATGGTCAGGGTTGGTGTGGAGTGACAGGAGTCGATCAGGTGTTTTCTAGAATAGAGCTTCGCACACACTTCCTTTATCCCTTGCAAAACCATGCTAATGGAATATGTTCTTGTATCATTGTGGAAAGCATCCTCTGGCTACGGCCAATATACCTTGCTCCACAAGAGGATCAAGTAAACTGATAGATGCCCATTGAGGCGGCCAGACGAGGGAGCTTATCTTTTACAGGGATGGAGAGCAGCTTGCGGCTGGTGAACATCATTTGTAATTTTGCAGCAAAAGAACGTCTTAATGATTGCTTTGGAGAGATGGTTTCTGAGGATATCTGAAACTTGATCACCTTTGAATTCCAAGTTCATGAATAAGATTTTCTTTGGAACTGAGTCGGTGACAAGTTTAGACTGCTTATCTTTCGCGTTACTGTCAATAAATCGGTTCGAAACCGTCTTCTGAGGCTGCATGGCTTTTAGGAAGTCAAGTTCTGAGTCAATACAATCAGAACCACAAATCTTTATAATCCTAAAACAGAGCGAATGAATTAGGTTCCTTTTCCTGGAGATAGGCACCCAACTATGAAAATTAGTTGGTTGTCCGTTGCATGTACGTTTTAGGTGGATAGATCTTTTGAGAGATTCGTCATTACGTCTACTTAGGAACACACATCAAGAAACGGAATACTAAGTTCAGATTCCTTTTCTATGATGAGTTGTAAAGAAGGATGACAGTTGTTGAAAGCAAACAAGACATCATCAAGAATTAAGTTATTATCACAGATAAAGAAAGTGTCGTCTACTAAGTATCTTCTATAAATGTCGAAATGATCGGTGGTTTGACAAAGTTAGTAGTTTTCGATATTTTGGATACATACGTGTGATTCAAAATTCACATACTTCTAATGTGAATAATTCGTTGTGTTGAGAGAATAATAATGACATGTAAATGGCATCGTGTGTCATTGTGATCACATCAAATAGTTGATTTAATAAGGTAGGCAGCATTGTAGAAAAATAGAGATAAAGTTGTGGTGAATAGTCTAAACGTAGAGAGATTCTTAACGAAGAGGCTTTTAAATACTCCTTGAACAGAGTTTGCAATGGCAGTTAGCTCTCTACATCTACGTCAAATTCATCGACTTTGAAAAGGCCTTCAGCAGACAGTGTTGTTAGAGAGGTGATTTGGAAACTACTTCGCTACTGTCAAGGGGTGCCGTCAACAGTTATACACCTCAGTCAGCCAACAGTTGTACGGTAATTATGCTCATGCGAAATAATTCACAACGGGAAACTCACGGAGTCCTTCAAGGTGAAGATGTGCTGCCTACTACTATCTCTGCTGATTTTCCTGATTGCAGTAGAGTGACTGGATAATCCGTCAGACACACAGCGGGTAACATGGATCCATACAAAAACAACTTGGAGGATCTGGATGCAGATTTCGCGGATGATATATGTCTGATTTCCAAAAACCAGAAGATTATGTGCAAATGAAAAGCAATAAGTTGGCAGGAGAAACATCCTGAGACGATAAGCCTTCAGGTGAACATAGAGAAAACAGAGGCGATGATGAAGTCTCCTAGCCAACAGCAACAGCCAAAGCAACAACAACACACAACAATCAGAGAGTATAAGTGGGAGAAATCTGAAAGAAGCAACCTACTTCACCTACCTAACTGGGAAGCATCGTTTCGACCACAGGCGGACGGAACTGATAAGAATATCATCATAGCGCGAGGATCAACGGGAAAGCAAGGCAAGCTTTCATTACACATCAAGGCCGTGTGGAGATGAACAGCACTCAGCATGAATAATAAGATCCGGTATCTCAACTCCAATGTGAAGTCAGTACTACTTACTATACGGATCAGAGAATTGGCGCCACGCCACGCCACGCCGCACCACATCGTCATTGACAGCTGCATTCTATCAGTACTTCGCTAGCTGAAGATCAGATGGCTGGCCAGAAAAGATCAGCAACAGAGAGAGATCTCTGGCAATGAACCAACCCAACCCATCCCGACCCAGCAGGAAGCAATTGTGTAACAATTATGCATGGAGAAGTGGAGGTGGATTGGATTGTCACCATAATCTGAGAAAACAAACCATCAAGTGAGTGACATCACACGCCATGCTCCCCTCTCTCTCTCTGTATATCGAGTGGAACCCGAATGGTAAGTGGCGAGTTATTTGGTCGTCAATGTGAGGGTGACATTGAGTAGTTGGACGAGGTGATGTGAAGAGGAGATGAAAGCATGTGGACAGACGTGAATCCAGGTGAGAAGAAGTTGGCGGAGAATCCCGAACCCAATGTGGACGTGCAGCTGAAGCCCTTTGTTCCTCTGGGAACTAAAGGAAACAATAATAACAATAATGATGTGTATAGTGCTAGTAATGTTGTAGATATTAGCTAAGCGATGCCACCTCTACTAAATGAAATTTGACTGATGTTCAATAAATCAGTACTTTACCTATCTCCTAAATACTGATGACAAAGATCAAATTAAAAAAGGCACTGATAAATAGTAATGTGGTCTTTCAAGCAATAAATTTGGAAATAAAAAAGAAGTCAAGAAAATTCTGAAAAAAGAAATCGGTATAATAACTTATCTAGCTCGAAGTGCTGTACAACCGCCTCAGGGGATTCGACTGTCCATTATATCAGCAGAGAGCGCGGCCAAAAAATGGCGTTAGCACAAGTTGGTACATGTATGTGTTAAAAACAAAAGTTCAAACATTCAAGGTGCACTACATATGCATGCCACCCAATTCTTCTTGTCCAGTACATGGATTTCTTCCAAAAGAATGGATATCCACGGGACTTCATCACAAATCATCTATCCCTTAGCCAACCTACAAAATTAAAAGCCCCCAAGGAAAGCACGAAGAAAATCGCCTTACCATGTACAAACGACAACGTCTCAGAAATCACTGTGAGACCCTTCAAACGCTTAAGAATTGATGTCGCACACAAGCCAACAAAATCAATTAACTCACCTGGCTCTATGTGTCAACCAAAAGACAGCCTGAACAGCGAAAAAAGATAAAACCAACATCATCTATAAAATAAATTGCAACGACTGAGAAAAAGACTACATCGGTCAAAGTGGATGCTCCTCAGTTTCGTCTTCGCATTCATGATCATAAACTAGCCGTCAAAAGACATGACATCCACTCCCTCACTCACTCATATCGCATCACTGCATACAGACAACCACGAACATAAGTTAGACTGGGACAGACAGTGTTCAAATATTAGACACAAGAAATAACACCAAAAATACTAGAGAACCTCTAGAAGCCTGCCTGGTAATCCAGTGAATCATCAATCAATAGACACATTGACATAGACAAAATTTACCAATCGATAAGAAGGAAATCTCACACACACATAGGGGCAAACTTCAGGAGTGAAGGAAACAATTAGTACCAATACAAGTAGTGGTCTAGAGGCTGTGAAGACACACAAAAACAATGAATCACGTTCCAGGCTGCCCACTAGGAGAGATGACTAATAAACTTGTGGAGAAATTGAAAAGTTCACTTCAATTCAAATTGAAGTATGCGCTGAAGATGTTGTCTGCCTAGTAGGGCAATGATGAAAGCTTCACAAATAAACAATCCATCCAGTCAGCCAGTACATCAAAATATAAATTTGTCAACTTAGTACAATTCTCCTACAATATAAACATAATCCGGTTAGATATCTGCTTCACCGGGTTAGAATCATCTGTTCAAATGAGACACCGATGAACGAAGGACTCGGTTATTTGCGTAATCTTCTAAATGGAAACGGATATTCGACTACACTCTAGAAGGAACATATGAAATCAGAATGTAAGCGTCAAAGCTGCTCAACTTTCTTAAACAAAAATTCAGTGTTCTTAAGATTCCAGTTCACTGGTGATGTCAATAGTGACATCTTATCACAACGTGTGAGAAGGGGATTCAAAATGACTTTCAACGCAGCTCAGCTATGCTGTTTATTCACTGGCCAATCAATACTTAGTTCAAAAAATAACTATAGACTTTCCTGTTTATCCTCTCTCATGTGTATTTACCAGTTTATCTGCCCATGTGGAGCTACTTACATTGGACGTAATATCAGGCAAGTTCATCGTCGAATTTCTGAACACCTCCCATCTTGGTTTGGCAAGGTTCAGAATAAAGCAGCTATACGCAGCTCAATACTAGCTCATCTCGTCGATAATGACTGGACATCAAGTCGACTCTAACAAAGCTCTCAAAGTTATTTATCAACCGTATTTCACGCAATATCTCGCATGGTCTACGAGTAGGAATTTTACGCATAGAGCGGAGGCAATCAGAATTCATCTGAACAAACCAAACTTGTCTGTTCAAAATTTCTACAGTTCCTTCATTTTTGTCATGGGCAACTACTTGATAAAGTTTTTTAAAAAGATTTTTCCCTTCCCCTTGTAACTATCTATGGACTTTGTTATTTTGTCGTGATTACAATTCTAGCTAATTCATCTAACTTCTTTGTATTTTACATTATATTTGTGAGTCATCCTATTCTTCTTAGACGTCATCATTGTTATTGGTAAGATGTGAGTAGGGTTACGTAATATGGACATTTTTAGAAAGATTAGATGTTAGTGAAGGAGTATGGAGTATGAAAATAAACTAGATAATAGATGAAAAGATTGAATGGGTTAGTTACTAAAAATTATTATACGAAAATTGCAAAAAAATTTGATAACAATTGCAATTTTCGTATAATAATTTTTAGTAACTAACCCATTCAATCTTTTCATCTATTATCTAGTTTATTTTCATACTCCATACTCCTTCACTAACATCTAATCTTTCTAAAAATGTCCATATTACGTAACCCTACTCACATCTTACCAATCTTCACCCCACTTAGTTACAACTTTGATTATTAATCACACATTTTAATTTCTTTATTATTTTGATGATGTAATCAACAACCCACACTAACTGTTATTTTGATTTTGACAAACCTAATGTACACACACACACACAATTAATCTTATATATTTGCGACTGTACAGCTAAGTGAATGAATTCGCCGAAAAGAGACTCTTCGCTGAACTAAATTGTTCTTATTTCAATGTCTGAATGGGTATTTTTCGCGAATTAAAAATATATATATGTTCAAGAAACGCATCAAGTTCAAAATCTCTCTAAAGTTTGATAGTTTAAGATATCATTGTCAAATAAAAAAACACGATTTAATGAATTTCAGAGGGAGAAGTCAACACAAAGAATTTCTTTTCACATTTTTATGTCATGAAATGTGTCGGGCAGAAATGATGTCATTCAGTAATAATAATAATATGTGACTATATTTCGTAGTAGCAAAGGATTCGATACACAAACAATAGGCAGCTAAGACGTGACAGAGACAGCATGTTAAGATAGTTAAAATAATATTAGAGTTGCAGGGAATATGTCAATAATCAAGACTGCAAATATATTAGATAGGTGGGAGTATTTGAAAGGTGAATAATGTTTAAAGGTGGTGAGGTGAAAGGACAGACAACGCATTGTAAGTATAAAACTTGGGCACTGTGGTCGTAGAGTATAACTCCATTATACATAAGATTTTATTTTGATAAAGCGTCACAAAGTGTTATACACTAATATTAACTGATGGCCAAGTTTCGAGCACAAATTATTGCCACTCATAATCATATCAAGTCACTCACTCAAACAACCTTTTACTTCACTCATATACATGAGTGGAATTGATGATTAGACATTTGAATAAAATCAGCAACATGAGATAAAGCACATTCAGAAATAATATTAGTGTTATCAATGAAATACAATGAGATGGGAAATAAGACGACTTGTTTTATAGTCAAAATAAGTAACTTGTTAGAATGTTGTGATGTACTTGAATTGAAATTGAATACATTTTGAGATTAGCTATTATCCTGCTCTGATTTGACTGACTGACTGACTGGTGGTAATAATATCTTCCATATCTCTGGTATTTGCGTTGAGTCATTTCTGTTGCATGTATTGGTTGTTGGTAGACTAGATGAAGCACGCAGGATTCAGTAATCAATTTCTATCTCCACCTACTTATATTACTTCTTAGAATTTTGACTCTGCCACACTTACCGTGTTGTGTCGTCGTGTGTTAATGAGTACAGTGCTATGTAGTGTTGAGCTATCTTCTAAATTACTTAACTTTGCTGGGTCAGTCATTCTAACCCCAGCTAAATTCACATGTTCTGACAGGTAATCTCACTTCTCCACTCCTGATCTACTAGTTTGACTCATCTATGTAGGTAGTTGTCCTAACTCACAGTGATTGCAAGGTATTTTGTATATTATGTTACTTTGTTTAATTGGTTCAACCTACAGGGTCCCTCAATCTACCTAAAGAGCTTGTCCTATTCGTGAGTGAGTTTGTAGGTTTAAATGTAACCGCCACCCTAATTCCTGCTTTATTGAGAATCTTACGTTTGGAAGGTGTCAGATGTCCCCTCCCTCCTCATGTGATAAAACTACTGCAGATGTCTTATATTCTCTCTTATTTATGTTATCATTATTAGTTTCATTATTTTTATTTTGCTTTTGACCTTTACTGATCTTCCTAATGAATTTTATAAGACAGTTATTTGATACCAATGCTTCTTCTATCTGTTTTATTTCATCATTTAGGTCTTTTCTTGTGCTACTTAGTGCTACTGCTCGGTTTCTTAGACACTTAACTAAGCCTGCCTTAACAATTAACGGATGAGGCGAATTAAAGTCTAAACATCTATTAGCAGAATGCGTTGGCTTTCTATAAACGCTAGTGTACATTCACTTTACCTTCTTCTGTTCGTTTCATTTTACAATCTTACACCGTGGCTAATTCTCCTTGTTCATTTTCCGATTCTAAAGTAAACTGCATTCCTTTTACTTGTGATTTCATATGCGTCAAGAAGCTAAAGATATGATCTGTTTCTAATGTAGTGACCCGTTTTATTACTCATCATCGCAGTATACTTTCACTATGTAATTGTACTTTGATTTGTTTATTACTCTAAATCTTGCATGTTAACAATTGATACATTTGTACTCGCTCGATTTTTGAATTTTGATTGCTGCAATAATACACTATCGTATTCCTTCGCAAGTGCCTTTTGAATTACGTTGTGGACGTCGAGTAATCACAACGTTAGCACACAATTATAAACGCGAGGAAGTACTAGAATATACGTGTACTCTAGTTTAGTCAAAATATAGCAGCACGACACTAACACTGTGAAAGTGTCATCCACATATCTCCACCATATTTTTGGAGTAGGATTAAGTAAATGTATTAAGAGCAATATTTTTCCAGCTGTGCATGAAAAGTCATCAGTTAATATTACTGTACAACACTATGTGATTTATCACAATAAAATCTTATCTATTGTGGAATTAACGCAATGGTCAATCAACCGATTAGAAATCAATAAGTTGTCAAGTTAATCCAAGGTGAAATCCTATCAGTCGTAAAAGAGCTCTCATCATCTCATTGCCACCCCCACCCCCACCGTACCAGCAGAATTTACAACAGTCACTTTTTAGAAGATCTCTTATTTTTCAAAAATATCCTGGCCTAGAATGGATACCTACCGCTTTTCGTGGAGATGAACATGAAACCAAAGCCAAAAAAATTGAGGAAGAATGCACTTCAATGTGCCAAAGAAGACACTTGATTTGAATCTGGAATTCACCGGAGACTTAGCAGTGGCAGCAGATATCCTTAAAAGGAGAATCTCCAATTCCCTAAAGAAGAAGGCTTTTCCTCGCAGCAACTCTAAGAGTGATATTCTCTAGCCACCCACTATTTCGGAGCAACGTGAAGGACAGACTTCTGCATATTACCACTTTATTGTGCATATATCAGTCCATCTGCTCGTATGGAGTTAGGTAAATGAGTCGTTCTATGCGAGTCCTATCAAAACGTGTTAAAGAAGATTACCCAGTGTGACTGCAAAAAGTGGGAAGGCACCGGTTCACAATCAGAAGCGGCACAACTGAACACCTCATCAGTAAAACTGTCACAACATCTCAACTGAATTATCATTCTGAGTCATTTACAAAGTAAACAAAAAGCTACCTACCGAAGGCAGTGTGTTTCCAACTTCTCTTTACTGAAAAAGCCCTCGCAATATGCATGGGAAAGCCGGAGCTGAGGGTATTCAAAAGAAACTAGTCCAACCTTCACAACTAGCATGGATTTAGTTCGGTATGTTCCCTTAGCCTTCGGTTGCTTTTTGTTCTGTACGCTGTGTGTGTGATTATTCTCTCTTTGTCTTCATCCAATTCACCTCGTTTCTCTTTTCATTTATAAGAACAGTTATTTAAAAAATTTTTTCCATGCTCTTCCTGCTCACACTTGTAATTCATTTAAAGTAATAACTATTTTACGATTATATTCTAATCCTCTGTAACTGTTAGTTCATAAGCCTCTTGTAATCTATATTCACACCTCCTAACTTCCATTTCAAGTTGAAAATTATGATTGTTTCAATTTGTTTCCATGCTGATTTTGTTAACACCTTGTTATTCGTTCTATCCCTGCGTAATTTTTGTTTCTAAGCCTCCCCTTGTAATCCATATCAAGTTGGAAAGTTATTGTGGCCTTTCATTCGCCTTGGTAATTATGTGGAATTGAATAAGAATAGTAATTGTATCTATGTAAATTTATGCATATAAATGTGATTGTACAGCTGCTTTTGAAAATGAAATCGCCGAAAAGATGACAGATGTCTGTGTTGCTGAACTTCGTGTTCTTCCCCCTCTAACATCAAAGGTGAATCACAAACTCTTTCTGTATGCATAAGCTGGGTTGTATTCTCAGGATCTCTGCTGTTTCTGTATAAGGTAGGAGTCCACTGGCAGTTTGTCTACCTGCTCAATTACTCACTTACTTACTCAACAACAGTATGCGAATCGTAGACACCACTTTTATCTAACAAATCTTTTAGACACTGCTGCACGCCATAGTGTCATATCTTTAAGCAAATGTCCTGGGATTTATTTTGTTGCTCTTTTCTCCAAAACTGAGTGCTACTGAAAATACAGTTGAATGAAATGATATAAATATTATTTATTATTATGATTATTGTTTCCTTTAGTTCCCAGAGGAACAAAGGGCTTCAGCTGCACGTCCATATTGAGTTCGGGATTCTCCACCAACGTTTTCTCACCTGGATTCACGTCTGCTCACATGCTTTCATCTCCTCTTCACATCACCTCGTCCAACTCCTCAATGTCACCCTCACATTGACGACCAAATAACTCGCCACTTACCACTCGGGTTTTACTCGATATATAGAGAGAGGGGAGCATGGCGTGTGATGTCACTCACTTGATGGTTTGTTTTCTCAGGTTATGGTGACAATCCAATCCACCTCCACTTCTTCATGCATAATTGTTACACAATTGCTTCCTGCTTGGTTGGGATGGGTTGGGTTGGTTCATTGCCAGAGATCTCTCTCTGTTGTCGATCTCTTCTGGCCAGCCATCTGATTTTCAGCTAGCGAAGTACTGAGAGAATGCAGCTGTCAATGACGATGTGGTGCGGCGTGGCGTGGCGTGGCGCCAATTCTCTGATCCGTATAGTAAGTAGTACTGACTTCACATTGGAGTTGAGATACCGGATCTTATTATTCATGCTGTGTGCTGTTCATCTCCACACGGCCTTGATGTGTAATGAAAGCTTGCCTTGCTTTCCCGATGATCCTCGCGCTGTGATGATATCCTTATAAGTTCCGTTCGCCTGTAGTTGAAACGATGCTTCCCAGTTAGGTAGGTGAAGTAGGTTGCTTCTTTCAGATTTCTCCCATTTCTGCTCGCTGATTGTTGTGTGTTGTTGTTGCTTTGGTTGTTGCTGTTGGCTAGGAGACTTCATCATCGCCTCTGTTTTCTCTATGTTCACCAGAAAGCTTATCGTCTCTGGATGCTTATTTTATCAATAACTTGTTGCTTTTCATGATTGATAAGACTTTATTTTGATAAACCACACAGTTATAATACGATTATGAGCAATAGTTTGTGCTCGAAACGTCATCAGTTAATATTACTGTATAACACTGTGTGATTTATCAAAATAAAATCCTATCCATAATGGAGTTATACTCTACCACAGTGCCAAAGTTTTATACTTATATCAGTTGTTGCTTTTCAATTGCATATCTTCCAGTTTGTGCGAAATAAGACATATATCATCGTCGAAATGCCGATCCACATCCTCCAAGTTCGTTTTTGTATGGGTCCATTTTATTTGTGTCTCCTCGTTTCCCACTGTGCGTCTGTTGCATTATACAGTCAATCTTCCGCAGTCAGGAGATTAATCATTGGAGATGGTAGGCAGTCTTGTCTTACTCCCGTTTTCACTTCGAAGGATTCCGTGAAATGACTAAGGTAATTATGAATAGCTATTGATAATAAGATTTCTTTAACCTTGTCATGCTGCACAATAGATATTCTATTCAGTTTATCATATAATATTATCAAAATAAGGCAGTACTTTCCTTTAGTGTAGATAAATTAAGTTAAGAGCTACACCACTGCTTCCTCATATATTATGATATGTATGTATATGAATGTGAAAAGAATTACTTTGTCAATTCCTTTCCTATTTCCCTCTTGTCATTTCAGTTTCTTGTGTTAAAATGTATGCTACTTACTTCTAGTAAGTAGTAAAAATATTCATTCAGACATTTAGAAAAAGAAAAATAATTCAACAGAAAAGAATGTACTTTTGGATAATTCCCTCCTCTTCTGGCTCTACAATTATATACGTACATGTTTATCTACATGGAATGTTTTTTTCTAGAATAGTAGTCGTCAATAACAACATCGATTTGTTAAGTAAGCGCACGATGGAATTACGGACAGTTCACGAAAGATGCATAAATTATAATAAGAAGCATAAAAATGTGATAGTAAGTAGAATATCAAATAAAATGAAAAAAATTTCTACAACAAAAAATTGAGGATCATTCGAACGGAGATGGCCAAGGTAGGGGCAGTGTTTGAACCAACTTCTTATTTTGGATGCATACATAAGTTAGGTTTCTTAATGTGGATTCCAGCAGCCAGCCTCAGCAATATTGAGTAGACGAACTTGTAGCGGTAAATAATTCCCCAAAATTATTAACCACAGTAATCATCACTCAACATTGGATGCTGACCATCACTGTTTAAGTCGACTTGTTTAGCTGAAGGCTTACGGTCAAGCATCCCCGCCATTTGGTGCTCCGTCGTGTCACGTGCGTGCACGATTACTAGCTAGCTAAGCATTCATTCCTACCCGCGATTTGGTCCCAAAATATATATCGTATTTGGACGACAAAATCTGGTCTTTTGCTTTACCATTTGGTACTCGAAGAACGAACACTATAGTGGTTGTTGGTATAAGATCTTGCGTTAGTATAATCCGTACAACTCGCGAACGTCGATACCCTAACCCTAAACTGGTGAGCCCGTAAACTGGTGAGCCCAACCACGAACTACATCTTCAATTCACACGCAGATAAACCCGGTGAGTTCGTTCCTTTTTGTGTTTATTCTTGTACTATATTGTTATCGGCATACTTTTCGTCATGAGTGATCCTAGCCCCAAGGTTATTCAGATTCGCTCAACCGCCAAAACAATCCAGCTAGTACCATATTGGCCAGATAATGCTGAAACGTGGTTTCAGATTGCTGAGTCTGATTTTTGTGAACATGGCATAACTGATCAACGTTCACAGTTCCTTGCAGTTATTCACGCTCTACCGCGGGAATTCAGCAGGTGCGTAACTCTGCAGATGTCGGTAAGTAACTCGTACGAGTTGCTAAAAGCATCCATACTCAAGAGAAACGTTCTCACAGATCGACAACGTCTGGATGAGTTATTTCGTAACATCGAGTTAGGAGATAAGTCAGCCGTGAGCATGCTGGCAAGAATGAAAGAGATCATTGGCCAAAGTCAGTTCGATGAAGGACTGTTTAGAGAACTATTTTTATCCAAACTGCCACAGTCAGTTCAGACTGTACTTGTGACACTTCAGGGTGTTCTCATAGATGACTTAGCTGTCTCTGCAGATAGAATTCTAGAGATAACGAAACGGCCAGTTACCGAAGTATACTCAGTTACCGAACAGGCTTCGAAGAAGGATTCTGCAATGATAGAGTTAATCAACTCCGTCCAGCAGATGCTTAGGTCAAACAAGCCTAGCAATTCCTCCTATCGTCGTTCTAAATCCCCTCAACGGCTAAACGCACGTGGACGATCTAAGTCCAACACACGTTCTCTCAAAAATCCTGACTGGTGTTGGTATCACAACACCTATGGCAAGGAAGCGAAATGTTGTCGACAACCTTGTGATTTCGGCAAAGCCTCCAAGTCTGTGGGAAACTATCCCGCCGGCACGCGTTAGCGGCAACCGTCGCCGGTGGCACTAGCCGCTTACTTTACATCCATGATGTAATGAGCCAGACTAGATATCTAGTCGACACAGGCGCTGAAGTCAGCGTCCTTCCTGCCACAGCAGCAGATCGACAGAAGGATCCTAACTTCAACCTACAGGCTGCAAATGGAAAACCAATTGCAACCTATGGTCGGAAATACGTCTATCTGAACGTAGGTTTACGCAAACCTATTCAGTGGATTTTCCTAATCGCTGACGTCACAATGCCCATCATTGGCACGGACCTACTTAATCATCATGATTTACTCGTAGACGTCCGCCGTAAACGACTAATTGACAACACTACTAGTTTGTCTATCAAAGGCATAACTTACAGTGGCCCCAGCTTGTCAATCGTTAAGATGAAAGCAATCCTCGATCCAACTTTTCAACCGATTGTTGACAAATATCCGGAACTGAATTGCCCATCTAACGATCTCCCGTGTATAACCAGCAATGTTATGCACCACATCATAACCTCAGGACAGCCCGTGACATCTAAAGCACGACGACTGGCCCCTGATAAACTGAGAATTGCCAGAAACGAATTCGATCATATGCTCACCCTTGGCATCATTCGACCATCGAATAGTCCATGGGCATCCCCATTGCATATGGTACCGAAAAAGGATAGCAACGATTGGCGACCCACTGGTGATTACCGGCGAGTGAACGCCAAAACAACTCCTGATTGCTACCCTTTGCCTCACATACACGACTTGACGGCAACGTTATCTGGAGCATCTATATTCTCCAAAATCGACTTGGTTAAAGCATATAACCAAATCCCGATGGCAACGGAAGATATTCCGAAAACGGCTATCATCACGCCTTTCGGACTTTTCGAATTCCTACGTATGCCATTCGGCCTCCGGAATGCGGCCCAAACATTCCAACGCTTCATCAACGAAGTATTTCGCGGTCTCGACTTTGTATACTCATACTTAGACGACTGCCTCATTGCCAGTCCAGATAAGGAAACTCACCTTAGACACTTGGACTTGGCATTTGAAAGGTTACGCCAACATGGTGTTACCATCAATATACAGAAGTGTCAGATAGGCGTTGACTCACTCGATTTTCTGAGTCACACTATTGACTGTCAGGGCATTCGCCCACTGGCTACTTCGGTCGATCACTCTAAGAAAACGCGTTCTGGACGTCACGTTAGATTCCCAGAATACCTTCACACCTATTTCACATAACTGAGTGACACATCAATTGTTTTTTATGTTGCGTCATTTAACACAAGTAAATGATATTTTTCCTATAACCGTACATAAAATTATATAAGATGTATATTTTTTTTTCCCGATATTTTGAACTTTACATTATTTTACTGTATAGTAGATGCATGTCATATTTTTTTTGGTAAAAAAAAACGCTTATTTGGTACATTTTTCTTGACAAGGTTCTCAGCATTCTTGTTTTCTTTTCCAGGTGCAACGGGCACTGGACAGGAAACAAACGAAGCACGGGATCCAACGAACAACACCGAGGAAGCTATGTACAGACACCCTATTAGCATAGGCAGACAGACCAGCAGGCTCTCAATCAAGCCGCTCGGAAGATTTTTTTCACCCATAAGGGAACCATCGAGATTTTTTTACTTCCGGCTGGTCATGTCTTAGGGTCCTCACAAACCCACTAGGGGGGGGAGTGAGCTGTAGCGGTAAATAATTCCCCAAAATTATTAACCACAGTAATCATCACTCAACATTGGATGCTGACCATCGCTGTTTAAGTCGACTTGTTTAGCTGAAGGCTTACGGTCAAGCATCCCCGCCATTTGGTGCTCCGTCGTGTCACGTGCGTGCACGATTACTAGCTAGCTAAGCATTCATTCCTACCCGCGATTTGGTCCCAAAATATATATCGTATTTGGACGACAAAATCTGGTCTTTTGCTTTACCATTTGGTACTCGAAGAACGAACACTATAGTGGTTGTTGGTATAAGATCTTGCGTTAGTATAATCCGTACAACTCGCGAACGTCGATACCTACAGCCCACTAAAAACTCTTGAGGTGAAGGAAAGATTAGGTGGTATGCACGGCAGATGACTTTGAAACCCTCCTCATTAACATCAATCTTGCTTTCTTTATCCACAAGATGAGTGAGATAGAATAGCGGTGTGAATGGATTTGGTTTGTCCTTTACTTAACCAACCACTGTTCGGGATGATGTTCGGATAAACGCGCCTAATTGTGAGGCCTATGCAACTTACTGGCTCACTCCACAGGAGCACTTAAATTAGTAGATACATACAGAAGAGGTGAAATCAGGCAGTTTATGTTTTGCTCTCGAACGCAAAATAGGTGTGGGTGGTTTTGAAGACATAGCATAATTCAGCAGCAGCACTGAAGGCTCTTTTTACCGCTGCATTCCTATGGCGTTGTGTTAGTATCTTGCTGATTTTGTCCCCGAAGAACTGAATTTGTAAGAATAAGGCATTTTTAGGAACTGTTGGTGCGAACTTCCTGAAATAATTTGAGTGCCGAGTCAGATTGATTCATTATAAATTATTTAAATTAATCCCAGCGTGTTAAGAAAATCAAAACAAGATTTTCCTGAACGTTTCGCTGTGTAAGCCACAGCTTCCTCAGCAGATTTATTCGGATTTTTATTCTGTTGGTACCTTGGGCTGCTTTGATTTTAGATTCATATTCTTATCAGTAAACTTTTATGGATAACTGTTTTCACTCTGCAACCGTTTACTATTATTAAGTTCCTCATCAAGACTTCCATCGGAGCAGATTGCTCAGGTGTTAATTGAGACATGTGTTTAAAAGTACGAACTATGTTGTAGGTGTAAAGATTAAATAAAGGCATGGAGAATTTCCTCACGACCTGTCATCAGTTAGAGAACCACTGGAAAACCTGGATGAACTGGATAGCTGTCTCGTCGTAGTTCGGGACTAATCATCAGTACGCGCCAACCGGGATTCGAACCCAAGACCTTCTGGTTACAAGGCGAGCTCGCAGACCATTGAGCCCCTGGGACCCAACCTAATGGTCCTTGAATTCTAACTTCTTCCAATTCACGACATAGCGCGACCATTTCGCAATGTCTTCTTAGATGAGTTACTGCCTCATCTTCAACCTGCTGTACCCTACTGGTCACGGCTTCCCACTAGAACCCCAGGTTAACTGCCTGAATAGGGCCAGTCACTAGTGAGCATCAGATTAGTTAAGAAGAAGAAGGTGTTACTAAGATGCCATACTAAAATTGAAAAAACAAAAACCAAGAAGTCAAAATATTATTAACAAAGTCGTAGAACCTGGAAATATACCCAAGGTAGAAGGAGGGGGAGGAGGTGGAAAAGTTTCTTCTTCTATGTGTATAAATCAGGGTTTTCCATCTTGGTCGCTAAAGCCACACTGAGCAATGCGAAGTATACGGAAGCTTACCATTTTCAACCGTAGGCTGGAACAGGCTGGATTCAGGAGAAACAAGTCATGTTTTGACCAGATCGCAACATTACGGATCATCACTAAACAAAGCTTGGAATGGCAGTCACCTCTCTATCTCAACTTCATCGACTTTGGAAAGGCATTCGACAGCGTCGATCGAGAGGTGCTTTGGAAACTACTTCGCTACTACGGTGTTCCATCGACAATTATACATCTCATCCAACAGCTGTACGACAATGCTGCATGCAAAGTAATCCACAACGGGAAACTTACGGAATCCTTCGAAGTGAGGACAGGAGTAAGACAAGCTGGCTGACTACTATCTCCAATGATTTTCCTGATTGCAGTAGACTGGATAATGCGACAAACAGCGGGAAATGAGGAAGCAGTCATAAAATGGACCCACACAAAAAACTTGGAGGATCTTGACTTCGCCGATGATATATGTCTGATTTCCCACAAACTGGAAGATATGCAAGCGAAAAACGACAAGTTGGCAGAAGAAGCATCAAAGATAGGACTTCAGGTGAACATAGAGAAAACAGAGGTGACGAAGATTCCTGGCCAACACCACCAACAGCAACAACAACAACAACAGACAGTAATCAGCATAAATCGAAGGAACCTGAAAGAAACAACCTCTTTTACCTACCTAGGAAGCATCGTTTCAACTACAAGCGGAACTGACGAGGATATCAAAGCAAGGATCGGGAAAGCAAGACAAGTTTTCATTACTCTCAAGTATGTGTGGATGTCAGCAGCATTCAGCGTCAAAAATAAGATCCGGATTTTCAACTCCAATGTGAAGTCAGTGCTACTATACGGATCAGAGACTTGCACTGCGCGTCATAAAGAGAACCTCAAACAAACTACAGACCTTCATTAACAGTTGTCTTCGCTTAATACTCAAGATCAGATGGCCAGAAAAGATCAGCAACAGGGATCTCTGGGAGCGAACCAACACAGCAGGAACCGATTGTGAAACAAATAGGCAGGAAGAAATGGAGATGGATTGGCCATACTCTGAGGAAACAAACCATCAAGTGACATCAGTAAATAAGCCATCGCTCGAGTGGAACCCGAAAGGGAAGCGGCGAGTTGGTCGTCAGTGCAAGGGTGACTTGGAGGAGGTAATGTGAAGAGGAGATGAAAACATGTGGGCAGACTTGGAGCCAGGTGAAGACTATAGCAGAGAACCGAACGCAATGGAGACGCACGGCTGAAGCCCTCTGTTCCTCTAGCAATTAAAGGAAACAATAATAATAATAATACTGATAAAGATAAATGTTGATCCCAGTAGTATAAAACAGCCTTTCCACTTATATACAATCATTTCTGTGCACATTTCGAAAAATCTGCTAGACTGTCAGTGAGTGCAACACATCTGGAAATACAGAAGCATTGTCTTCGCATTAACAAAATAACAGGTCTTTGGTGGATGGATTATAAGTGTCTGGGAAAAATATAACGCTTGAAGTCAATTTTCACACATAAATTTGTTGTGTGCAGAATCCTTGTTTTATAGTTCATTGATGTGTTATTTTGAAATCAGTGATATGTTTATCTCATTTGATCTGCAGTGTCATTGTTGGGAGTAAATACATAAGCTTACATACATACACAACACACGGATCACACACTTGACGATGATGATGACGATGATGAAGAAAGAAAGCTGACACACAAACTCCGGTTGATAACAATTATCCAGACAAGTTCATCAGGAGGTATTATGTAGTTGGAACAGCAAGATCCACTCTGCAACTCACCACTAAGAAAGATGTGTACATCAAGCTACCCTACACATGGTGGTCACAGCAGCTTGCTAACTCCACAAAGACTGAACGCTGGTGTGGTTCAAAAGACTTTTTATGCAGCTAATATCATAATAATTGAGAATATGAAGCCAATATATCCATCCATGTAAGCCCTTTGAACATGCGAAACATGATGTCATATTCTCTCACTGTATTTACCAATTTGAATGTATGTGTGGACACACATACATGCATAAGATGGAGGACTCATTGGTCACTGCAGGTTAGGGCTGGCTTCACAGAATATCCCTAAATGGCTTCAGAAGCAAAGTGAATCTGCAGGACCCATTCATGATAAGAACAGACGACGACCTAGATCCTCTATTGCGAAACATATCACAGAAGTGAAAAGACATAAAATTGATGTTTACACGTCTTTTAAACCTATCTATATAACGTCTTCAAGGGAGGGAGTATCCTTAAGTTTGTGGAAGCTCTAGCTAGTAATTAGGATGTTTAAACCACCTTTATGCTTTCAAAGCAACGATGCGTCATCACACTAAACCTAACTTTCTTGGTAAACTTCATTTTGATGGGAGCCAGGTTAGATGTACTCATATTGCCTCTGTTACTTGGTTTAGTGATCTTCATTGTTATTTCGACCTTCAATATGTCCTCTTTTTAACTTGACCTAACTTGTGTATTTTGTCACCTCTTAAATCTTTATTAATTTCATATATGTATGTGCTCCTTTGACAAGTCAGTGTGTGTGTGTGTGATAGATCAGATTTGAAATAAGAACAAATTAGTTCAACGAAGAGTCTCTTTTCGGCGAATTCATTCACTTAGCTGTACAGTCACAAATATATACAATTAATTGTGTGTGTGTGTGTACATTAGGTTTGTCAAAATCAAAATAACATTTAGTGTGGGTTGTTGATTACATCATCAAAATAATTAAGAAATTAAAATGTGTGATTAATAATCAAAGTTGTAACTAAGTGTGGTGAAGATTGGTAAGATGTGAGTAGGGTTACGTAATATGGACATGTTTAGAAAGATTAGATGCTAGTGAAGGAGTTTGGAGACAATTATGAAAACAAACTAGATCATAGGTGAAAAGATTGAATGGGTTAGTTACTAAAAATTATTATACGAAAATTGCAAAAAAATTGATAACAAAATGTTGATGACAGATAAACTTGAAATTAAACCCACGGTAGTAGGAGGGGGTGGAGAAGTTTCTTCTGTGTGCATAAATCAGGCTTTTCTATCCAAATCGCTAAGGCTTCGGTAATACAAAGTATACGGAAGCTTGTCGATTTTGGAAGGCTTCTTTTGACTTTATAGATGACTTTGAACGACTTCTCCTTGCAAATCGAATGACCAGTGTTGAGTATATGCTCAATAATGGCGCTCCTTATTGCTCCGTTGTTACCTTTCCGTAGCCAGGCGGGATAGTGTTCTGGAACTCTTCTAGATAAAACTCGCATCGAACGACCTATATACCTCGCTCCGCAAGAGCAGGTGAATTGGTAGATACACATGGAAGTGGTCAAATGCGATAGTTTATCTTTAGAGTAGTTGAAGAACAATGGCCGGGAGGAAAATGTCAGTCGTAGAGTGGCAGCGAAGAATGTCCTTCTGAGAGCAGTAGATATCCTCTTCTTCAAGGTGTCAGCCAGAAGGTCACCTTTGAAGGGTACATTCATGTAAACCATCTTCTTCTGCCCTGTAATGGGTTGTTCTTTGTAAGTCTTAGGCTTAATATGCTTGTTTATAAAAAGAGGTGGGTAGCCATTCTCGAGCAGTGTCTTCCTTAAAAGGGCGATCTCTTCCTCTATTGATTCAGGACTACAGATTTTTCGGATTCTAGTCGCCAGAGATATTATCAAGTTTCGCTTGCGACTAATTGGTACTCAACTGTAGAAGTTTGTCAACTAACCGTTCCACGTAGGTTTTCTGTGTACTGATCTGTTCAAGGTACCATCGGTCTTCTTACTTAAACGAACGTCCAGAAAGGAGATTGTCTCTTTGGTTTCTACTTCGATTGTAAATTTGATGGCGGGGTGGCAACTATTGAAAACTTGAAGAACAATATTTTGATCACATTTGTTATCGCAGATGACGAAAGTATCATCAACATACCTTTTGTATAAGAAAAATTTGTCGATGGTTGCTTTCAGCGGACCGTTTTCCAAACTTGCCATGAAAATATCAGCCAGCACCGGACCCAAAGGTGATCCCATCACCACGCCATCTTGTTGTCCTTAAAAGTTCCCACTGAATGTGAACTGGACATTTAGGGTGCATCTGAGTAGGAGTTCTTTTAGCTTGGTGGTAGGTATTCCAATATTCAGGTTGTTTTCTTCCAAGTATTTGCATAGAAAACAAATCGTCTCAGTGATAGGGACGTTTGTAAAGAGAGACTCGACGTCGAGTGAAATCATACGTTTGTCTCCCACTTTAACATCTTTGATACAATCGATGAATTCAAAAGTATCTCGAAGAGAATGTTTTGAAATTCGTTCTCTAACAGATTGTAGGAGTTCTGCTAGCCATTTCGCTATTGGATGATACGGAGATCCCGACATGTCCAAAATAGGGAGCAGTGAAAGACCCTGTTTATGAGTTTTTGGCAATCCGTATAGTCGGGGTATTATTGAACCTGTAGGTCGAATGCTCTCGAAGACATTTTCAGAGATAAATTGATCAGTTTTAAGCTTTCTCAAGATCTCAGTTAGCTGTTTTTCCGTTGCCTCGGTTTTGTCTTTCTCTTTTTTGAATACTGAGAACTTGTTGTTGTCTGAGAGAATCGCCACCATTTTATTAATATAATCTTTTCTATCCATTAAGACTATGCCTGTACCTTTGTCAGGGCGTGTGATAAGCAATTCTTTGTTCTGCCTCAGTTGGTTGAGTTGTTCTGTATGCTCTTTGGCCAAAAGATTGTTGAACTTGGACTTTGTATTGAGATGCTGTTAACAGGAGTCTAGAATAGTAGACTTAAAATGTTTGAATTCTTCTTCGGAAGCTGGGACAAGATCAGTAGTCTGATTGATCAAATTTTCAAACTCGACATAAGTATTGAGCTTGCTTATGTTTGAGTTCATGTCGCAAAATCTTGGCCCGACAGACAAGGCCTCCAATTGTATGGGAGATAACGTTACTGAAGAATAAATGAACACAAATTTGGTGGGATCTTCTGGAAACTTGCGTCGTGTTTCTGTAGCTTTGAGACTTTTCAGTAAGTTAGAATGGATGGCTTGTGTACGCTTCTCCGTAACCAGAGTGACATAGTCGGTAAATGCTTGTCGTTCATCACAAGACAATTCGTGTAACGCAGAGGATCGTTGCGCTATGTTCCTCTCGAGTTCTGGCACACGTGATATAATGGAATCAATATGGTTCAGGGTATGACGCTTGAGGGATTTCGAGTTCGGATAAATGTGATTGCGACGTAGAGCTTTCCAATACCACTTGGGATATTCATGATTATTCATACAGTCTCTGAGAAAACTGATTTTCGCATTAACTTCCGCAAGCTTGACAGAATATCGCAGAAACCCATTCAGTTCCTTCACTGTCAGAGGGTCCTTGCTTATTTTTAATTCGCGAAATATACCCATTAAGACATTGAAATAAGAACAAATTAGTTCAGCGAAGAGTCTCTTTTCGGCGAATTCATTCACTTAGCTGTACAGTCGCAAATATATACAATTAATTTTGTGTTCTAAATTGTTCGAAATAAGTGTTGCACGTAAATACACAGAATACACGATTCAGACAAATTACTTCTTCTTCTTGCTTTATCTCGTATCATCATTATCATTATCATCATTTTGTACTTTTCGTTGATTTTTGACTGCATGGTTACTGTTGATTTTAAGTCTATGAATAAGTAAATTACTATCATCAATAATAATTTTTAATTTTTGTTCACTGTGTATTAGTTGGTGTGACACCTACCTTTTTGCTCACAAATGTTTTGCAAAGCTTTAATTTACTCATAAGTAATATAAAATGTATAAATAAATAAAGAAAACTCTCTCCATGAACCTGGAAGTCAAAGGTGACAGTGAAGCAGGAATTCTTAAAAACCGTCTTTCTAAATGTCTGAAAAAGACATTTCAAGCAGACGTCTTACTTATGACACTCTCAAGGAGATAGTTAACCAAGTCTTAGGTTAAGGAGAAGATTCCGCCACTTTTGGCCATCTCAATATGTGTTTAATAGCTTACTTGTTCGTGTGTTGCGAAGTATAGTGGCCATACTCAACGTCATGTCCACAAACGTATTCTGGAACATTGTCCAGTTTGGTTAGCTAGCCAGACGAATAGTAGCAGCTCCATACTGGAACAACTTGTCATCTCCGAAACACGAGCACCTCAAATTGCATGAATGCTTCACAGTGCTACACAGAGTCCCTCAATATTGTACGAAAGGGCTCACTTCACATACGCCATCTGTACACAGATGAAGGATTAGCTATTCGGGATCTGCAACAGGAACTCTGTATTCAAAAGCTCTACATACATTCACTCACCACCATTCCGTAGCTAGAGTAACCTTCTCACTATAATTTTGCTTCTTTTTATTATCTTATGACAATGAATCGTCGAAAGCGAATTTTCTTCTCTGTTTACGTCTTTTTTCTGATAATTTTAAAGACATTTAGGTTTTAACACTTATCATAAACTTGATTTTCAAGTATTTGGAAATTGATTCGATGCTTACTAGTGACTGGACACATTCAGGTATGTAGTTATCTGGGGTTCTAGTGGTAATCCGTGACTATTAGGGTATAGCAGGTTGAAGATGAGGCAGTAACTCATCGAAGAAGACATTGGCTGGTGGTCGCGCTATGTCGTGAGTGGATTGGCAGAAGTTAGGATTCATGGACTGGCTGGCCATTGGATGGGATTGGGTCCCAGTGAGTAGCTGCTTAATGGTCTACGAGCTAGCTCGCTTACCTAGTAGCCAGAAGGTCCTTGGTTCGAACACCCCATAGAGAGTGCATACTGATGAAGAGCCAGTCCGAAATTAGACCGACGCTAATGGTGGTTCTCTGACTGACGTCAGCTTATGATGAAATCCTCCAACCAATCAAACTTGATTCTGATCCACCTAAAAATGCTGAATAAATAAAAAGAAAAGAAAATGTGTGGAGGATAAATCCTCACCTGTCTGTCAGATGTCAGGTGGTTTTTTTGGTGTGCCTATAAATAATGTTACACGGATAACTCGTGGGAGTCACTGGTGGCGTATTATTATTATTATTATTACAGATGTCTTCGAAAACAAATAAGGAGCAGGTGGTAGGCTGGTGCTGAAAAAAACAAACAGCATCTTCTCGCCTGTTAATTCAATTATTATCATGGTTGGTGCTTCTTCTTCTTCAGAGAAAGCTGAATGCTTGGAATTTCAGCTGTCTACATGAAGTGTGAAAGCAAACCTCAGTGACTGACAGAATTTAGTCTTCACCAACACCAAGGACTAGCCAGACAAATTACAAAACTAGTTAATGACTAGTGTCCAATCAAACAAAAATATCCAATACAGTCAGTCTTACAGAAGGCCAATGGCCAGACCGAACAGCTTAGTGGTGCTAAGTCCTCTGACTCACTGCAGTGCTCACTGGGTGACTCAGGGTTCGAATTTCAAAAGGGACATGAACTGTAACTCCATTATATATAAGATTTTATTTTGATAAAGCGTCACACGTTTCGCGCACAAATTATTGCTGCTCATAATCATATCACGCCACACACACTACTCACTTTCTTGCTTCCTCATTTATATACATGCATAAGTAAAAATTGATGATGATTAGACAACATTTGATTGTATAAAATCAATCGGTAATATAAGATGAGAAGAAAGTACATTCGGAAATAATAATAATAATGGTGATATTAGTGTTATCAATCAATCAATCAGTCAGTCAAATACAATCAGATGATGGGATAAGAAGGGAAGGGAAATAAGACGAGTGTTTTTATAGTAAAATAAATAAATAACTTGTTGTTAGAATGTTATAATGTGCATATGAATTGAATTGAAATAGAATACATTCTAAGATTATCTATTAGCGTGCTATGATTTGACTGACTGACTGGCGGTAATAATATCTTCCATGTCTCTAGTATTAGCTGGTGATGATGATGAGTCACTGCTATTGCATGTGTTGTGTTGTATTGGGTGAGTAAACTGGATGAACTAGGCAGGATTCAGTAAGTAATCAACCTCTCTCTTTATCTCCACCTATCTATATTAATGTTTAGAATTCTGACTCTGTCCCACCCACACTAGTAAGTGGTTGTGTGTAGATGCATGCAGTGCATTGTAGTGCTGAGCTGACTTCTAAATTACTTCTCTTCGTGGGATCAGTCACTACTCCTGATCTACTAGTTTGACGTATGTAAGCGATTTACCTAACTCACAGTCATTGCAAGGTATTTTGTAAATTATATTATTTTGTTTAATTGCGTTCAACTGATCCTTTAGCTTACAGAGCTTGTCCCATCTGAGTTAGCGAAACAAAAATAATGGTGAAACTAATAATGATAACATAAATGAGAGAGAATATAAGACATCTGCAGTAGTTTTATTACATAAGGAGAGAGGAGACATCTGACACCCTCCAAGCGTAGGATTCTCAATAAAGCAGGAATTAGCGTGGAGGTGACATTTAAACCTACATACTCACTCACGAATAGGACAAGCTCTGTAGGTAGATTGACGGACCCTGTAGGTTGACCCAATTAAACAAAATAATATAATTTACAAAACACCATGCAATCGCTGTGAGTTAGGACAACTACCTACATAGGTGAGTCAAACTAGT